>ML675610.1:3252272-3326534 GCA_007922155.1 Mesoclemmys tuberculata
ACACACACACACACACACACACACACACACACACACACACACACACAGAGAGAGAGAGAGAGCGCTCTGGTTTAAGGTGTTGCAAATCACTTAGTTTCTATCATCCTTTCTGCAAGGTGCAGCATGGAATCTGCTCACATGTAACAGAAGCCTCTGTAGTCATTTGAATATTGGCCCTGTCATGGGAGAGGTGTATTGACCTTATACTCCCAGATCACAAAACTGGGGGCTGAAAATGGAATCTGATTTCCTATCAGGACTCCTCTGTCCCTCTAATCACACTCCCCAACACTTACACCTGGCCAGCTCTGCTGGCTGAGTGGCAGAACTTGGCTCTCCATACCCATTGCAGGGGCTAGCAATTCCTGCCTATTCCACTGCGTAGGGTTGTAACAGGAGGACGTCTTCCATCCTCTTTTGAGCACCATCACAGAGCTAAACAGTCTGCACAAGAACTTGAGCAATGGTCTCACTAATTCTTCTGGTGTCCTTATATGTTTTTCTGCCTCGACCATTGTTCTATATTTGTCTAAGATGGGGCCTGAAGTGTTGAGCGGCTCCTCTGAATTTCTGAGTGGTCTGAGTATCCAACCAAGCCCTTGGACTGTAAGATTTGAGAATAAGAGTGCTGACTTTTTCATATCCTTTAAAGTGCCATGCATCTTTCCAGAACAAGTCAAGTGGTGGTAACCACAACTGCGAAACTTGCTGCCTTTTCTTACACAGTATGCTCAGGAATGCTAAAACACTAGTCATCTGTGCTTCACTTCTGCTGTAGTTTCCCATCTTCCAGCTCCCTTATCTTTTGTCTGAGCTAATATTCAAATGGACCAAAATTCCCCAAACCTGATACATTTTAATGAAGGATCGGTAGTGAAACAAAGCATTGTTTTAAAGCAGTGCATGTTTGACATTTGCTAGTAGCTAAGATGGGTTATGTTGTTCTGAGGCAAGAAGCCAACTCAAAATAGTTATACTGCCATCGCCACTAGAAACGGAACCTTTTCCAGACCTATACCATCAACTTACCCTCCATATTTCCTAGTCTCAATATAGGAAAACCTGACACCCGATAGCACTGTGTGGCAATTGTTGCCACAAATAGACTATTTAATGATGACTTCTGTGGGCTTATATCATTTATGAGAGGGTAATATAAAGAGGAGGCAGAGTTCTTGAACACAGTGTAGGCACGGCTGAGCCCAGTCTTTGTGAGGCTAAACATGAGAAAAGCCAAAGGTTCTTGAGAGGAACAGTGAATGCTATTCTCAGTAATGCCTTGGTGACCAATAGGAGGCAAAGGTTCAGAATGAGAGGCTGAGGGGTATTAGTGGTGATGGTGGAGTTTTGGGATGAAATCCTGCCTGCATACAGGTCAATGACAACATTCCCATTGATTTGAGTGGAGCAAGGATTTCACCAGTAAGCTGTTAGGGTATCTCTACACTGCCATCGAAGGTGTGTAATTATAGCTCCTTTAACTGTACTCCTAAAAGTAGCAGTAAAGATGCAGCAGCTAAAGGTGGGCTAAGAATGCAGGTATTTATTCAGGGTTTCAGGTGACTTATTCAGCCCATGCAATAGCCTGTGCAGCTGTCATCTTTACCATGATTAACTTTGCTATCTAGATTGAAGCTAGCACAGGTATGTGTACCTAAGATGCAATCGCACATTTGACTGCAGAGAAGACATACCCATTCAGGTCAATGGAAGAAGGTACTGGATCAGA
Organism: Mesoclemmys tuberculata; assembly: GCA_007922155.1. Classification (NCBI taxonomy): domain Eukaryota; kingdom Metazoa; phylum Chordata; order Testudines; family Chelidae; genus Mesoclemmys; species Mesoclemmys tuberculata. The sequence goes on from ML675610.1 coordinate 3,254,002, forward strand.
TCCTAGGTTATTAGATCAGGGCTTTCTTTTGCACACACAACACACCAATCTCAGCCATGAATAATCAGCTGGCAAGTGAAGTCTACCTCAGAGCTACTTCCTTTGAGGACTTTGAAAGGCAGATAAGGATTTCACTTGTACATCAATCCTCCTATATTATAAATCCTTTAAACCCTGGATTGCAAAGGGGAATGAAAGAACTAAAAGTCCTTTACTGCTAAAACTTAAGGGGTGAAAAGAATTCTTCCTCATGTTAAGTTTTCACTCCAACATAAAGTGCTGCTAAAATCAGTGCAGATCATTTTTGAAGAACAATGACTGAGGACACACACATATTAGGAAGACAGAGTGATTTCATGCTCATTAATTTGAAAGAAGTAATGTTAATAATGAAGAATTGCATTTACTTTTTTTCTGAAATGCTCTGATTGAATAAAATCTAGTGAATGGGAGACAATTTCCTGATTGTCAATTGTTAGTCGCAGGACCAGTATAAGATATGAATTTGTGTATCAAATGTATGAATCTTATGAAAAACAAAACAAGTAGATGTTTTCCATGTGTTTAACAGAAGAGCACTTGCAAATGGTTTTCCTGTATAGTAAATGATTGACTAACTAAAAATTGAATTCTGTGAAATTTTTAAGAAATAAGGAGAATTCATGGTAACCAGTATTGTAAGCTGTTATTTTGGCTAAATGAAATAAAAATGTTTTGTTTCTGACAATAAAGTCAGTCATAACTGTTAAAATCATATGTGAGTGGATCCTTTCTGAAGAGGTTTTAAAACCTCCACAGGCAATAGATAATCTGAAGTTCAGAAAAAAAAGTCTAGTAAAAAAGTTCAGAAAAAAAAGGCAGTGTAGTTAAGCTGTGCTGATCAGGTGCCTAATGGTAACTCAAACTTCAGAAGTTTCCTGGTAACTAGCTTCTAATAAGGCTGGTAACTTTTCTATTAAAATTACTTGGCATTCTAACTGGTAACCAGTTTTGACACCTGAAGGTGAATGTTCCAACTTGCCCAATAAGAACTGTATGGAGACCATCAACTCATTCCTCATAGGGATCAGATGGGTAATGGATTTCTGTGCTGATCAAGCTGGTCTAGATTTAAACCAATGCCCTGGTGGTCAATTATCAGTGCTCAGAGCCATTCTCTCTCTCCATCACTAACCCTATTTGCATGATTGATAGTTTGTAAATCACTAGGTTTTGGATAATGTAGTAAGACGTGATGTTCAGGGAGTATGTGGAACATGATGTGACAAGGTCAGACTAGATGGCTACTGGAGAGTGCTAGATCAGTGTATCAGCCACAGGGTCAGCAAGTCCCTCTTCCCCTGGTAGCTGAGCAGAGGTTACTCCAGGTTGGCCCACTTAGGATTTGTTAAAATCCTCCCCTCCAGAGAAAGGGCATGGCTGGAGTTGTGGGAGTGAGGAGAGCTACCAGAGTGTGTGAGCAGGCAAGATACTGTCAAGAACAAGGAGGGGTTAGGAGAAGGGGCAGAATGCTGGCAGAAGAGAACTCTGCAGATACAAAGACTGGGGGAGGGAAAAACCCTGCCCAAAGAGGGCAAAGGACCTTTCCCAGGCCTGGAGACCTCAGGGAAGAGACCCTGCCAGAAAGGAAAGATTTAACTGGACATTTGGTTTGAGCACTAACATGCCCAATAGAGCTGTCAGAGGTTAAGATCCTTCCCTGGCAAGGAGGCCAAAAAGGACACCGTTTGAGTAGGGTGCGGACATTAAGTCAAGGGCCATGGGGAAGTAACCCAGGAAGCTAGTAGCTTTCTTGAAGCCACAGTATGAGGCTGCTACTTGTAGGGTCCCTGGGTTAGGCCCTGGAGTCAAGGGTGGGACCGGGCCATCCCACTCCCTACTAGCCATTCACTGGAGGGTCAAGAGCACAAGCGAAGAGCCAAGGGCCTGTGAAAACCAAAGACAGGACTGGCAGCTAGCAGGAAGCAGCCATCTTAGAGAGGCTGTATTACCCTCCCCCACCACTATTGGAAGAACACTAAGGGTGAAGCAGTTCCCTGACCTATCGCTAGAAGGACGCACTGGACCCAGTGAGGTAGAGGAAGAGGTTTGTCACAATGGATATATCAGAACTGTGGCATCTAGTTGAAAGAATGTAATCCTCACTTTGTCACAAAGTTCTCAAAGCCGCGTTGGGCTCAAACTTATTAGTTTTGGAAATGAAATATGGACAATAAGCAGCAAGAGAATAGCAATTACTTGAATTACAGTGTCTTGTCAGAGTTGATTTACAACATTCTTTTTATGTTTGACCTAAATGACTTCTACCAAGTTTAATAAAAGCTGCACTCCAATGAGTTATGCTTATGGGGTTTTTTGCTGTGAAATAGCACATTTTTAACTGAATGCTTTTCTATGGATGTAAATGGTCTATTATGGTGACTCAGACTGTACTTGAACATTCACAGCGCTTTCCTTCTATTGTTTATGCAGGATGTTTATCAGATTTTTACACAGTTCTAATGAGTGCATCATGTATGGCCATTCACATCTTATGAAAAATAGGTATAGTACAATCCAAATAGCCAAAATATATTTGGGATCATCAAGGATACGTGTATCATTGGGAGGAGAGGCTGAGGCATATAGTTACGTTTCAGGGGGTAGATGTGATTAAATGGATGGTTTGTATTGTATGTGCTTTCCAACAAAACTGATTGATTGATGCTCAACTGTTCAAACTGGTTTATTTAGAGTGAAAGCCCAGAAAGTCCTTAATATAATGAAAATCTGAATCTTTGAGACTCAGGAAAAAAAAAATTCTTGCACACCCAGGCCATCTTATACCTTTATTTATTTATTTATTTTTTGTAAAGCTGCAAGAGTCAACAGCTGTGGTGACACCTCCGTTAGTCACCAGACACTAGTCTGAGTGGAAAGATAGCATGTTCTGGGGTAGGACTGGCAGCACGTTGGCTATCAAAATGGGTTTTCCATGGTAAATTGGGTTGTTGATGAGACATGGGGGTTTTTCATGAAAGGATTCATCTTTTTCTGGAAAACTGATGTTTTAAATTTAAAAAAAAAAAATCAAGAACCAAAAATCTTTCCATTGTCAGTCAAAAACTGAACTTTCAGTTTTCAGGAGAAAACAGTTTTGTTTTTTATTTTTTATGGAAAATTTGAAACTTTCCATTGGGGGAAGCAGGGGAAATCAAACCCCATTTTCTGACCTACTTTACTCTGAAGTACCCGTGAAAGACCACAAAACTTGAGGTTAGAGCTGTCTAGGTTTTAGTAAGTGAGGTTACTGGAGATACAGGGCCTTCATCCACGAAAACAGAGAAGCTTAGTAAGATGAAGAATAAGCTCTTGACAGGATTCCTTGATAGGCTACAGCCTGTTTTGGGGGGGAAGGAACCCAGATCTGACCACTTCACCACCACACTCATTTTAGATTCAAACCCTCCTGTTTAACTCTTGCCACCGTTTTCTCCATCTCTGTTGTCTTTCACTCTTCTCTCACCCTTCAACAGTAGGTTTATTTATGAACACAATATCATTTGTGTAACCCAGTTCAATGCTCAGCTCATCCACGTATAGGTAAACTGCTGCAATTTTAAAATTTTCTTTCAAACATGTCCAGGGGCATTATTCTCAACCTTCCTGACAGCAGCAGAGAAGCTTTGTGTTTCTAGCTGTCTTGTGACAGCCACATCAACATATCATTCAGTTAGAGCTGTGGATAACTCATAGAGATATGCAGTTTTAAGATGCACATTCATGCCCTGGGGCTGCTTCTTCCCTTCTCTTTCTTTTCATAATTGACTGGAATACATGGTTTTCAGATGAAACTAAGGAAAAGTAGCAAATACATTAGCTTCTTGTCTTTTGTCTGTCTCCCCTCTGTGACACTTCAGTCTTACTGTTGTGCTGTTTCATTTTATTCTACTGTGAAATATGGTTAGGTTTTCCCAGAGCTCCAAAGTGCCAGCCATTTGTTCTGGCATTTACCTGGTGTTAGCATATGTTGCAGAAACCTTGAATGTTCTGTTCTATTCTAGCAGCAGATGATATGGAAATGTATTGGGCTCTCTTCAAGAAGACCTGGCTGGTGCCCTCCTTGTGCTGTTTTAATGTTCTGGCGAGTTCAGCACTGGTGATCTCAAACCTTAGGATATGTCCACACTGTAGTTACGCGGTGCGACTGTGAAGACATACCTGTGCTAGCTTTAATCTAGATATGTTGAGTACCTGAACAGTGAAACCATGGCAGCTTGGGTCCAGTGCAGGCTGTACAGATCCCCTGGAACTCTGGGTAATTACTCTGTTGTAGCCTTGCTGCTTTTGGTACCCAAACCAACTAGATTAAAACTAACTGGTACATCTACAGGAGCTGTTGTTGTCTTGTAGATGCACCCTCAGCCTGTGATTCAGCAAGGTACTTCAGAACATGCCTGACTTTAAACATGAGTATTCCCACTAACTTCAGTGGAACTAGTTGCATACTTGAGTTAGGCACATGATTAAATACCTTGCTGAATAGGGACCTTACACCATTTTCTTTTTGGCCAGGAAAACTGCATTTCTCCTCATTGGCATGGAAGAACATAATGATTGCTATTCCTCTCTCACAGTGAGCTTTAAGATTCTGGAGACCAAGTTGGATTTATCCGTTAAAGAAACAAAAAGTTTTAACTGTTCATGGCCAAAACAATCACTGAGATACAGGGAAGGGAAAGAACAAATTTAATTTAATCCTCTCCCGTTGGTTCCATTTCTGTTGGTATTGAGTGATCTTTTTTTCCTCAATAATCTTCAGAAGTTGACATGAAAAGGACTCATTCCAAAACCCGAAAAAATCATTTGCACGTTTTCCAGAGAAGAACTGAAATCTGGATCAGTCTGGAGTCCTATGTATTTTCCTCTATAGATCTTGTGTGAGATGCACTGAGGTTTGTCTGTCAGTCGTAGGAATCAGCAAGAGATGATCTGTGTCTCCAGTAGACAGAGGGGCTTATAGTTGTTCGGCGGTAGCGTACTTTAACATCATCCTTTATGTTCATCCCAGCAAAGCAGGGGTTGTGTGGTTTTTTTATTTGCTTTTTGTTTTTCTACAGGGTCTTTCCCAGAGGGATTTTAGATCTTACTCTGTGTTCTTGTTTATACTGTAGACTCTTCAGCCCTGAATCCTTTGTCTTGTTCGTCAGTCTTTTTAGTACCCTATTCTCCAAGGTCATCTTCTCTCTTGGTGTGTGCATATGCTGCAAAATAAGTTGGTTCTGGATGTTCTTTGTTTGACACTATAGATGGCTGGCTCTTTGCCTAGCTTTGGCTGTTTTCTCTTTACATCTCTTGCCCCTTATTCTCTTCTGGAACTTCCACTCATGGGCAAGCTCACTGATCCCCATTAGAGTTGAATTCACTCTTGGGGTCTTTTGAGTTCAATTACTTCCAGCCCCTGGCTTTGGTTCTTGGATCCACCTACAGGGCACTGATGGAAAACGCTATCCAGAGCCTTTCTCAGGGCTGAAGTAGCCATCTGCCATAAGTAAAGAGAAAGAAAGGTAAGTCTGATCACCTATTTTGGGCTGGGCTCTCATGGCTACTGGGCTTTCTAGCAGCAAAGCTCTTGAGCAAACTTTCCCCTTGTTCTGTGGCTAGCTTCACCTTTTTAAGCTTCCCCTTCTCCAGTTTATAACACGATGTGCTGGTGTGCCTAATTGGCGCTGCCTGAATGCAGGGATGTTCTTTAGGCTTGCTGTCACCGTGGTGGGGACGTGTCTCCATCACAAACATACATGAAGAACTTAAGTGATGGCACTTTCAATTTTATTATCAGCACCTCGAATTTGCTGTGAAGAATAGAATTGCATCTGAGTGTTCAGCCATAAAGCTCACAGCACTTCTTTAATGGAGAGCTCTCTCACTGCTCTTGAAGTGGCATGTAGGTGGCAGATCTTGTATTATCTACGCTCAGTGGAGTGCTATATGGGAACCAGCACCTTTTTTTTGTTTTTAGCGTTTGTCTTTTGTTTAATCTGCCCTCCTCCCATCTTCCCCCTGCACGTTCCCAGGCAGCTTAAGCTGTTCACTACACTGTTAACAGCTGTTTGATATAAGTGGTGGTATAAACAAGCAACAGCAGTTCTTGTGCTCCGGTCCCCTTGACAGGCAGACCCTTCCACCCCAATTATCTTTTCAGCCATGTTGGAATCAGGTGGTAAGTAAAACAGTGCAAACACTTTCCCATTCAAATTGAAATCAACAAATCCTGATATTACTTAGATGTTTACAACACATCCATCATTGTGGCATCAGTGACCTGTTGGATGCAAAGCGTTCTGGCTTGTTGCCTCTCACAACTGCAAATAGCCATTTCGACTTAGGGAAAAAGGAAGTAAGTTTCTGCCCTGTATCACTGAGAAAGGTAGGTTGGAAGAAACTAAAGAGAGCCAACAAAACCCTTTAAATGGGACCTGACCCTATGCCTGCCTCATTAAAACCTCCAGCTGACTACCAGGGTGGTGCATAATATCCATATGCTTTAGCCAAACATAAGTTATTGGGCTCAATTCTTCAATAACTGGATGGAATTCTGTGGCCTGTAATATACAAGAGGTCAGACTAGATGATTTAATGGTCTCTTCTGGGTTTAAAATATAAAAATCTATAATACCCTTTCAAACAATGTTGTGTCTTGGTGGGACTGCAGGGTCAAGACTGTTATTGGTTTGTATTCCTCATAGTTTGGGCCTCTCACAGGTTTCCCATACACAAGAGCTGATTGAGTGCAAAACTGTGCTTTTCCAGACTTTTGCATGTACACACCCACAGTCTCCAAAGAAACAGAGCAGAATGTGTATGAGAGGGCTGCCAGGTAACCATTACATTATTGGACTGGAGAAGAAATTGCCTGCAGGTTATTGGCACCTGGTCCTTTCTTTTTGATTCATCGCTCAACAACCTGGGCTTCAGAAATCTAGACTTTTGCCTGGCTTTGTGGCCAAAGATGCCCTCTAGGAAGCAGTACGAAAACGAAATAAGGAGAGGGAAAACTAAACACTGCTGTCAGCCTCCAGCTTAAATACAAATGATACATGATATGAGGCTGCAGGAAAGTTTGGTCAAGTTTCTCTTGTGTGTTTTCCGTGATTCTTTTTGTTCTCTAGCTCTGTGCAGAAGTGGAAGTATCAGGGTGTCCCAGAAAAGGCTGACCCAATTTTGCAGATCCAAGACATTCAGATCCCCTTGGCGGAGGCTCCAAAAACAATCATATGACTGGGCACCTGTCTGAGTTGAGCTGTCAAACCTCAGAGGATCATTCATTAACTGGAACCCGCTCTCTTGCTGAAGTCACATCTGTCCTTGGTTCCCTTTCTTCATTGACAAGCTACCGAAATTTTTATTGGAACCAGCGAATTCCACATTCAGGTTTTAAAGGCAGGGCAGACGACCCTATTTTTATTCTCAAGTGTTTCAGTCATCCTGAGTGAACTCTGTGAAAGTGACAGTTGACGTGTCTTTAGAGAAGCATTTGTATCAAATGCATTCTACTCTCAATCAAATACAGCAATGCAACACACTGCAAAGGAAACTATTTGAAGTGCTAGAGTGGCTCTAACAGCCAGGATGCAAAAATAATAAACAACTGCAGATGAAGATCAGGTTATGGAAGGTAAGTAATGGATCAAAGATCAGGGGCAAAATATTTGCTTTTCTTACAGGGGAGTTCAAGGACTTGTAAGCCCCTTCCTCCTGTGAATGAAGGATGTGACTGACCCTGAGGATGGTGCAGCTGACATGGAAAAAGATGCAGAGAGAGGCTGAGAACAAGAACAGATTTCTGAGCTCATGAAGTCAGTTTACAGCTGCTGAAGGGAGGTGGAGAATTTGTCAACGCGTTTTCCTGTTGCCCCTCTCCCTCAGTGACTAGCTCTTAACCTTGTCTCTCTCTACTTCACAGAAGAGTCACAGGTGACTGCAGTCTTGGACCTATGTTAACCCCCTATAATGGTGCTCAGAGGACATGGGACTAGAAGAGACTCTGAATCTAAGACTTAGAGAATCTAAGAATTGTGCAGTTCACTGATTGTCCTTGGGGATTCTTCAACCTTCTACAGGATTTGTCTGCCGGGTAGAGGAACTTTGGTGTGGAGTCACTCAGCTGTCCTCCCCTCTGCTCCTCCTATGCTAGTAGAGAGAGGGAAGAACTGTAGACTCCATCTCTAGGGTTAAACTCAGGGCTCAGCAGCTGTATGGCTGTTGCTGCAGAGCTTGTGCTTCCTTCAGGATTTAACTTCCTGCCCCCCATAGTGGCAGCAAAGCTCAGCTGCACCTTGGAGATGATGGAAGCTCAATACAGCAGAGAGAGGCTGGCACAAGGGTTAGGCTGTAAATGCGATTTTGAAAGTGCCCACTGCAGTCACTTGGGGAGTTGTGGGTCAAGAAGTTGGAAAACAAGAGCACGCATCTTAAAATATCGCAGTATGCAATAAACCACAAAAAATGATTTTCCTGTCTGTGAAACAGAAATTGTCAGGGAATCTAGCCCCCTGAAATATAATGAGGAAATGACACAAATATGGGGACAAAAACAATTGTGCTAGCAGTACCCTGTGGTTTGAGTGGTGGTGGGAATAAGGGCAAATATAAGGAATCCGTTATAAGTAGAAGGAGGGATGTAGGGACCTATTCACTGGGCTTGCAGTGTCTTTTGGGGGATCTCTATCCCCAAATTCTTCTTAGTTTTGACATTTTTTATTATTTGTTTTGCAGTAGCACCTAGGAACTGCAGTCATGGACCAGCTCCCTGTTGTACTAGATGCTGTACAAACACAGAATAAGAAGATGGCCTGTACCTGGAAGAGTTCATAATCTATATATAAAGTAAAATGGCTAGTTAGCATAGCTTTTAAGTAACCTCTGTTGCTGAGCTATTCATTTTTTATCTGGTCTCCAGGTCCTTAGACATGGCCAATCAGGCTTTCAAGGATCCAGAAAAGAGGGCTGGGCATAAGCAGCATGTGTTGTGCCTCTTCCTGCTTGCATGCCTGTTCCCTGGATTGCTACTCCGTGCATGGATCCTTCCAAACGACGTACTGAACAACAAAACCTTTTTGTCCTCCTTACTTAGGAGGCCTTAGAGGCCCATTCCATGGATCTGCAGGGTCTGGACCAGTGGCCCTTCTGCTTTTTAGAAGGACAGAATAGCTCCTGTTAGCTTCAAAGCCAAGCAAGTGAGGGACGCCACCAGAGCACTGAAAAGCCAGTGCCAGTATCCATCACTGTAGTATCTAAGCTGATAACAGGCACTGAGTACCGGTAGGCTTGGGGATGCAATCCTTGTTTAATTAGAATTTCTCAGCCCACATTCCTGAGACTTGTACTTGCTCACTAGACCTGCACAACTGGAAATAGGCAGAGGACACCTCAGAGAAAGACAGAGGTTACTTACCAGTAGCTGTATTTCTTCAGGAGTGTTGCTAATACATATTCATGCTACCCCCTTCTTTCACCATGTCTGCTCCAAATACTTAGCACTACCTTAGGGTGCTCCTGCAGCACCCTCCGCCCTGGCCACCAGGCCCTGCTTTGCAAATGTTTCTTGAAGATCTGTTGTGACATTCTCCTCTGCAATCTGGACTGGTGAATTGCTGAGTCACCCCAATCCCTCACTCCTGGAGCCCGTCTTACTCTGCTTTGCTGTGTGAACTAACACTCCTGGGCAGATCACGCACAGCCTTCAGCAAGCGAGCTGCTCCCAAATGAGTAAAAGAGCGCACTTGGCAAGGCACTCTTTAAATCAGAAAACAGACTGACCCCAGTCACTATCCCCCAGTTCCACATGCAATCCTAGGAACTTCCATGTTACAATGTTCAGTGCTGCCCCGTGGACATTGCAAGCTTATAATCAGTTTGTCAATGTAACAAAGAAATTGACGTGCACCAGCTTTGTCACTTCAAATGGAATCTCTAACACACGTTAAACCAAATGCGCTGTTTTAGATAAAGCAAACAAATGTATTAAGTACAGAAAGATTTTAAGTGATTTTAAGTCAGAGGCGAACAAGTCAGGTTTGGTGAAGAGAAAAAAAAGACAAAACACATTCTAAACTAAGCTTAACACCTTCAGCAACCTTACAAACTTAGATGATTCTCACCACAGGCTGGCTGGATTTCTTTCCAGCCAGGTTCCCGCTGGGTCAGCACTTCAGTTGCTTGGTGGTGGTTGTAGATGGAGGTGGAAGAGAGAGAGAGAAATTGCAAAATGTCTTTCCTCTTTTTTAAAATGTTCCTTCTCCGTTCTTGGGCTTCACACTCCCTTTCAGAGTCAGGTGATAAACAATGTCCTGGTATGGCCTCATCCATATCCTGAGTCAGTAAGCATCCCCTTATCATGGTTCCTTTGTTGATGCTCAGGCTAATCCTTTATTGCTGGAAGAGCAGGGTTTGTTTTATGCATGCCTTAGTGAGGTGCAAATTGCTCCTCAGCTCTGTAGAGTTTTGCCTAGATCTTTCTCAAGCAATGAGACACATATTTGGGAATATTACGTAGCAAAGCCTCATAGACATACACATGACATTGCAACAAACATATTACCATAACAATAATATTCAGTATGCATGAGCATTCCAAAAACAAATTACCTGACATACTGTGCATTAAACAATATACAATTACACTATAAGGGTGAACATGAATGACACACAATTATACCATAAGGGTGTACATGGAGACATAGTGTGTCACACCTGTGTTTTTTGGGAGGAATCCCACAAGTATGCACATGCTGAGGTAATATCTTCAAAGAACTGCAATCACTGGGGAAAAACCTGAACCTTTGTCCCAAATTTGGAACCCAGAACAATTTTTGTTAACCTTTTAGAGGAGTTCTAGAGCCTTTTATTTTAATACAAAGCCAGAGTTTTCTGCATACCTGTCCTTCTTGTGTAATATTAGCACAATATTACAAAAAAGGTTAGTCTCATGATATTTCGAACCCAACCCAGTAAGTGCTGGAGATCTCTCAGTGAAATCTGTTCTCATGAGACTTTTAGCATAATTTCCACTGAAGGAATTCAGAAGAATTCATGGAAAAGCTGAACCTTGTAAGGTTCTTCCATGTCTACTTTTCTGAATCTGGAGCAGAGCTATTGAGTTACTAGAGCACACACCATTAACAAACAGGATTTCTGCTTAGAAAGTCACTCCTTAGATCATGAAACAGAATGACCCCAGCCAATATCCCCCAGTTACAAATGCAACACTAGGAACTTCTCTCTTACAATGTTCAGTGCTGCCCACTGGACACATTCGATACAAATATCTCTGAAATATCTGATTTGCATGAACTTTCGATGAGTGGTGGAAGAAAGTTGTTTAGAAGATATTCATATGTCTAAATGCCAGTGTACAATATTTGGTTGTTCCCATACTGCAGCTAAATTTGGATTTTTTTTTTGAAGCCTGACATAAAATACAAGGCTCTACATTTAGAAAGGCTAAAATTAAGGCATGAATAACCTTGTGGTCCTGGGAATCAAGATATTCCATTTGCAAACTCATCATGGTAGACAGCTAGAAGTCTGCCTTAGCAAAAATACAAAACTATAAAAGACTAACTCTTGACATTTTCCCAAGTTAAAGGTCAAATAAACTTGGCTCAATACATTTATTCTTAATAAAGAATAATGTCTTAAAAAACAAAAACTTGTCATGAAATTGAAAGAGTAACATTTTACCTAAACAGAAAGAAAGAATCAATTATTTTTAATAAAATGATATGGATAGAATTAAATACATGATCTCAGCATTTTTATTCAAAAATAAATATGATCAGGGACAGGTATGGATATATATAAAAAATTAGATAATTATATATTTATATAATTATATATTTATATATATATTTATATATAAAATTATATATATATATACATATATATATATAAAATTAGATAATTCAGTGCAAGTGGATTTATTGCCCAGAAGGAGAGAAAGTGAAAACAGAAGTGGAGTGAAAATAAAAATATCAGAATCACTCTGGGATTATATATTGGGTAATACAAACCTTCTGGACTCTGTTTCTAATTGAAATACATCTTTGCTGTCAGATGTACCTGTTACACAAACACAGAATTCAGACATTAATTCTCCAGTTAAAGTGGAAGAAAAAAATGAATAAATTTTTGAATAAAACAGTAATATGTCCTCTTTTCTGTGTATTAGTTTCTGTGTACTGCTGACCATTTGGTATTTCCCTCAGTTGCATACAGCTACTGCAGTAATACAATATGTAGTCATGGATATTATTGTGATTTACTGAAAGGGTACTGCAGGAGAACAGGAAAGTTGGATGGCCAGTGTTGCACTTCCATAACAGGAATTACTGCCAGATAATTAACCTTGCTGTTTGTTTAGTATCCTCAAAATATTTCATTACTGATGCAGTCAATTATCTGCTGGTAATGGCTGCTACAGAAGGTAGAATTGCTTAATTAAAATTATTTAGAACAAGGAGGCAATCTGATTGGGTAACGAATATTGGAAAGGGGTAGATTAATCTCTGAGCTACATGCCTCATCTGAAGCTTATATTTAGCATTTTAAAATGCCAAATTCAGCTTTCCCCCCACCCAGCAAAAATAACACTGATAATTATATAATAAATATTCACCTATACACCTACTTACATTTCCGTCCACAATAACATCTTTGTACAAGGCAGCTGCAGTGGGTGGAGGAGGAAGGAGGCTAACCAGTCATATGCAGAAGCTTAAATGTAGAATAGAAATGGGTCCACTGCATAGAAGAAAATGTACTGAAAAGAAAGGGAAGATTATTTCTGGAGAGATGCACTCACACACCTACAAAGGTGCATGTTCAGTATCTCAAGAGATTTTTGTTGACTTCCCCTGAGAAAATGAGTTCTTCCCTTCCTCATTCCTGCTTTGATAAATTTACATTATAACCTTCCTTTTAGTTGTAGATAAGTCATCAGAGAAATAGAGATGGACCTAAATTTCAAAATTTGGATCTAGACCTAACTTTCTTCTAGATTTGGGGCCATTTGGGATTTTGTTTGTGGCCCATCTCTGCATACAGCAGCAATTTGCTTTCTTGTTATGGTGATGGTCATAGATAAAAGGTAACATTTTCAAAAAATGCAAAAGTGATTTAGAAGCTTGTCTCATTTTAAAAAGTGGCTGAGGCACTTCAGCTCCTAAGTCTCACTGACAAAGAGCTACTGCATGTCAGATTTTCAAAGATATTTATGCACACAGATATAGATAGAAGCCTAGTGGGATTTTCAAAAGTACATAAGCAGGCTAGGTGCTTAATTCTCATGGATTTCAGTGGGAATTAGGTGCCTAACCTGCATTAGGTGCTTTGAAAATCTCCCTAGATTTATATCTACATTTTAAGGTGCCTAAATACCTTGGAAAATCTGTCCCTCTTTCACTTTTGAAAATGGTGCTTTTGCTAAGCCACATAAGCATTTTTGAAAAGTTTACCTGCACTCAAGAGATAGAAAATTGATTTCTTAAGTGAGAGGATCTGGTAATTTGAGCACAGAAACTAATGGGGTGAAATCCTGGTGCTAACATAGTCTGTATTGATGCTGCCATTGATTTCAATGGGGCCAGGATTTCACCCACGATTTCTAATACTGGTTCTAATGCTTTTGGCCTGTGGCAAGTCACTAAGGTCCAAATTCTTGCCCTGCCATTCATTCCCTTCAAAATACATGTCAGATACGGCCAAGTGTTGCAAAAACCTCTTTGCTTCTGTTTCGCCATGTGTAAATAGTATATCAGAGTATTTATAACGATGTTCACTTCGGGTAACTTCTATTTCTTGGAGAATAGATCCATCAATGGTTGTTAAACAAGATGGTCAGGGATACAACCCCATGCTCTAAGTGGCCTAGCCTCTGTTTGCCAGAAGCTGGAAGTGGATGACGGGATGGATCACTCAATGATTGCCTTTTCTGGCATTGACCACTGTCAGAAGACAGGCTATTGGGCTAGATAGACCATTGGTCTGACTCAGTATGGCTGTTCTTATGTTAAACAAAGTACAGTAGGAATCGTATTGAAGGTCAGTCAGGTGCTGTTGTACTTTTTCACATAATACAAGAATAAGGGAACAGCTAATTAAACTAAAACACAGCACTTTGTTACTCAACATTTAATTAATCTGTGAAACTCACAGCCACAAGATATTAGCAAGGCAAAATGCTTAGCAGGATTCAATAAAGAACTAAGTATTTATATAAATAGTAAGAATAACCTGTTATAATAGCTAGGATAAATTATAATAGAGAGAAAAAATTGTTTCTAGAGACAAGACATGTCACCAACTGTCATGATTTTATTGTGATTCTTGCAACATTTGATGTTTTAAATAAAGGCCCAGCTGCTAGAGTCACGTTATTATGTGAGTATCTCTGCCTTCATTTTTTGAAGAGTACTTTCCAGCTCTCATATTTGCAAAGTTTGAAAATATAACCTGTGTGCATGCAGGAGGCTCAGAACACAGAAGGTAAAAATATTAAAAACCATGATTTTTTTTTTGTCAATCTTATGACTTTTTTAATGTTAAGGGAGATGCTAATACTGCACAAGTCAAACACTAATTGCATGGGATTAGGAAAAAAATTCCTTTCTGTTGTGTTGTATAATTGCCAACTGGCCCCCATTCAGTATTGCATTAACTTCAAGGTTCCGGTTGTCTCCTACAAACTCCTTAATGGGACAGACACAAGTGTAAGATCTCCATCCTTCATTACGGCTGGCAGGGCCTGAGGAAGGTGAAGGAAAGGGCACACCCACCTCAAGTCATGTTGCAATACTGAATGAAACCATTTCCAAATGAGTGGAGTGTAAGAAAGAAACAGGATACTTGCTCAAAGTTAGATGATGACAATTAAACCAAAAGACTAGAATGGAAAATGGTCTGTCTGTTTTTGGTGGACCTCACTCTGGTTCTGTTCATCCACATGTAGTGTCTAGATGCTATAGAAAGGAGTACTTTACAAATGCTGATTGACAAATAAGATTTTAGATTAAACTAGGCCAAGGCAGCATTTGTTTGGAGCAAGAAAATGACTTTTCTTTTTAAAAAATCTACCTAAAACTTTAGCAGTTTTATGGCTAGGCTCAAAGTTTGCTCCTGCCTTGATGTATATAGTACATTGGCAATCCCCAAGAACGTTACAAGCCTCCAAGAGCAGATAGATGCTAGTGCCACTTTAAATAGGTTCTTGTATTTCAGTGACTGATTTGCAACCAAGTGCTCTTAAATGTCTCCTCCCCCCAATACAATCAACTCTAAATAGAAGCTCAAAAGATGGAAAGTACAAATGGTTTCAAGTATATGTCAAATCCACAATTACTGTATGGGAAACAATAAAGATGGGGAGGAGGAGAGAGAATAGAAGCCACTTCAAATCTTATTTCCTCCCAAAAGAGAATGTAATCAAGGTATAATGAGCATTGAAATTAATAAATTAAAAATAAATGTCCATAAGAGAGAGGAAAAAATGTATTAATCAGTGGGTAATTATATTTTCAGCATTGTAAATTAATTCCCAAAATGAATCCCTTTCCAGCCTATTCACTTCATTATCTATTTTCCTCCCAATTTTTTAATCTAATGATTAGTGTTTCTGAATTCAATATGTAATAATAATTTTCAAAGCCCAATGTGTTTATTAACAGATAAAAAGAGAGGTGTCAAATGCATGTTGATGATATTTTGTCCTCTTCAATCCATGAAGAGCAGAAATGTCCTGTGTAATGAAGCTGTCTTTTTAGTTTGTTTGTTTATTTTTGGGGGCTGAGCTTTTGGCATTAGTAATCTTTTCACTAATGGAAGCAATCCTCAGTTGTCTTCTAAATTGCCACTAAACTGCATTCTGAAGCAAAACTAATCTCTTTCAACTTCTCTATTCCCCCCTCCTAAATCCCAAATATTGTGAGGAGTGGAGGCTGCTTGAAAAGTTTTAAATTAACAGGGAAAAAATCATAAACATTTATTGATGGAAGGCCTCTCACTTATGTATCTCCTGATTTAATCACAACAGCATTTTCTTTCTGCACTTGTATTGAAATCTGCAGCAACTAGATGATCACAGATGGAAAACTGAAATAAAGGAGGGAGTAATAGATTAGATATCATCTTGGAAGGCAATATGATTTGGGAAGCAATTAGGTGAAAACAAACAGCACTATGAAGAAATACTTTCAATTTGTTCATTTTTGTTCTTTTTAAAAAAAAATCAGCGATCGTGAAAATGTCAGTATTATGATGGTACGTAAAAGTCCCTGAAATTGGGTAAGTCTCCATAAAACATAATTTATTAGAGAAGTATAGTTTGGAGGGGTTGATGCAAAGGGGGGGGGTGTATATTGTTCATGACTGTATGAAATGGAGCAGGGAAGAGAAATTTACTGAAGCAGGAGGAAGGACAGGCATAATAGATAAACTCGATTTTCCCTAATCTAAATGGCTCAAACACTTCTCTTCTAGCTCTCATGTAGTCTAATGGAATTACCTGTAGAAGATATAAAGAGGAGACAAACTCTGTGAGGTAAACCATGCTTAGTTTTCTTGCAATCTTACATTCATCCTGGTAGGGGCAGTGTGAGAAGACTAAATTTTGGAGAGCTGCAGAGAAGAGATCTCTTCAGTCCCACCTCTTGGAGTAGGGCCTTGGGCCCCTCTGAGATGCAGTTTAGGAACCTCATGCTAGGGGAAAATAAAACATAAGGGATGTGCCAGTAGCATTAATTTGCACATATGTCCAGTACTGCTTCCTTTGCACCATATGGAACATCAGGCCTGGGAACTCCACAATGACCAGGGGCTACCCCATGGTGAGATCATCCCACCTGGGATCCCGCAGTGCTAGAGATGTTGAGGGAATAACCTGGGCCTTAGAGGAGTGAGTTAAGGACCACAACACAATTACTGCAGTGTATTTGAAGGGCACAAGAAGACAGAGAATAAACTATGGTCTCCTAACAAGCCAGAATCACCCCCATAAGATAATTATGTACTGTCATCTAAGTTATTTCTGTAGCATTATCCCAACAAAATGCACTGCATGTTACTTACATTTAGCTTACTATTCTGGTCAGCAGTGTTTCTTACTGCATTGTACTGGCTTTGATGTACATATAATTGAGTGATGTCTTCTAGTGGTTTGTGAGTAGAAAAGATAAGGGACCTACTACTATTAGCCTCCTAAGAGTCTTCTTTTAGCCCAGCAGGTAGAATCCAGTAGTTCTGGAGTAGAAAGACAACGGCTCTAATCCCAGCTCCCTGAGTATCTCAGTATGTATATTGCTTCCCCACTCAGTTTTGTTACATTATGGAATAGATTGCCGGTTCTATTTGCCACAGGGCAGCACATTCTTAGAATTATATCTTGGCTTGCATCAGCTCGGTATATATTAATGTAAAACAGACCCTAAATGAGGATCAAAGAGAGGGAATGATTGTGATGGGAACTCAAATGGTCACATGGGCATTGTTCAGGTCCAAAGCAATGGAGTAGTAAGTTGCATGTTGGCTTGGACCCTTAGCAAAACCACCATTGCAGTAGGTGCCATTACTAGCTCAGAAAGCAGGAAGTGCTTTGCCCTTCATTGGTCAGGAAGTCACATTTTCACAGATGAACTAAATACAGCTACTTATTTTGTGGTTACAAAACCCTTGTGTATTTTTAATTTAAATATTTAAATAACGAGACTCCGTTTCATTTTTATTCGTGCAAATTTTTTTTAAAAAGTACATGGATGATGCTTTCTTTCATGATATTCTCATGTCAAATCCACTCACCAACTGTAGGAATAAAAATGTGGTGTTGCATGATGTGATACTCCCCATTCTTTCATATCCAATCTCGTCCTGTCCTGTTCCATGTTGCTTATGCCTTCAGCACCTGCTCCACTGAAGGCAATGAGAACTTTGCTGCTGATTTTGGGAGTTGCATTGGGCTGTAGGGCCTGATCTTTTAAAGACAGAAGTATCTTTGTGCATGTGAATTAGTCTAATTGAATTTCACGTGTGCAAAATTGTGCATGTTGCTTAAGTCTTTGTGGGCTAGCGGCATAAGCTCGTAAGCTGTTTTAGATAGGGAACTATTGATATCTTGGTACTCTTTTCCTATTATAGAGCACTGTGTGCATTTGTGGCATTATATAAATGACTGATAAGAAGAAGAAGCAGTGTTGGGGAATGTATCAGCCCTCCTACCATAGGGATCTCTCCTTTCTAGGGCTGCTGGAGAGCTTCTGTCATTCCTTCTTGAGTTTTTACTGTATTTTCTGCCTTAAAGGAAGTGTGGATCTCTCCTGTGGGCAGGGATTAGTTTTTCATGAGATGTGTGTGTATGTGGGAGGGGTGGGGGAACCAGCCAATAATTGCAGCAAGGCTCTTTTCTTCTGTTCCTGCCCTAACCTGATACTAGATTGATTCTATGCTGCCTTAAGGGGTATTTATATTTTTAGTTTTCAGTCTTTTACAGCTCAACCCTTTCCCGATTTGATCCAAAATAAGAAGACATATTTTAACACTATGTTTCCCAGCTTCCTCCTTTTCTTCAGTTGGCAAGGAATAAAATCTAACAGTTACAAGGAAAGTCAGTTCTCTCCTTCCTGTCCTCACAGTTGGCCAAATCAGTTTCATGTAGCAGTGTTCGTTGCAGCCAATAGTCATGTAATGAATGAAGAAAGAGGAACAGGAACTATTGAATGATGAAACAGCTGGGGATTTGTAACCAATAATGAAATATCACAGGCAAAGGATCTTTTCAGTGAGGCAGACTGACAACAGTGTTTCTGAACAAGCCAATTTGGATCTGGTGGATGGTTCATCTGGGTTTAAGGGAGAGAAGAGAAGGCAAACAACTTTTATTGGACCTCTCTCATCTGTGTAATTGGTATTCAGAGAGCCACCCATTCAGTTTATGCATATTGTTGTTGCTTTTGGAGAATAGAACCCTTGTTTCAGCTGTATGGGTTGAAGAGAAGCAAGAATAAATATGGTAGATAAAGGCAAGACCAAATTAATGCACAGACAAACTAAGCATATGCCTAGAATCCAAATATTGCGGTGGGGGGATATTTATTATTGGGGGGGGTTGTTTGTTTTTTGTACATTTATCTTGACCAATGTGGATTTGCATGCAAAATGAAAGATGTTCACTTGAGTGAGCTGTGTTGCGATCTGGCACATGGGTTGCAACGCCATTCAAATAGGTGAGCTTCTTTCTGTTTGTGCACAGATCCACACCAGTGGAAAAGTGGGCAGAGGTAGTCCTCATGCATAGCTGAGACTTATTTTGCCATTCTCAACAGAGCCAAGGAGAATGAAGGGCACTGAGTAAGGAAACTGCTTCCTTCTCCAACAAGATAGGGCCCAGAAGTGCAGGTTTGCCTTGGGCTCAATGATGTGTTAATCTAGCCCCAGAAAAAAAGGAAATTAGGGAAGTTACTGCTTAACCAGAAAGCCATGTAGAGCGGAACCCATGCTTTGAAGCCAGTGCTCTCTCTTGCTGCTGAACTATGAATAAAACCAGAAGATGGAAAATGACCCAGCTAGCTGCAAAATCACTTTTACCCTCTGAAATTCAAAACATAGTGTGGTATAGCAAGGGCAGAGGGCAGTAGAAAAGTTCTGGAAGGGTGGTGTGTAAATGCTAGAATGATCCAGGTTTTATTCTGTATAAACTAGCCAGAGTCAGTACAGGGTAATTAGAGTCAGCTGACACCAATTCAGGCCCCACCCAGGTGCCTATAAAAACCCTCTACTCCTGAGAGACAGTATGGTAGTTGAAGTAGGTGTGTGGTGAGCAGAGGAGTGTGTGGAGATTGTGAAGAAGAACAGAGTACAGTGGTGTGTGGAATCGTGGAGAAGAACAGAACGGAGTGCAGCAGTGTGTGGGAGAGAGGTGGAGTCCTGAAGAAGGTACGGGGCTCAAGAAGCCAGAAATACAGAGGGGGGGGAGAATAGCCCAGGGGAAAATAGCCCAGAGGAAAAGTCTGCAGCGGCAAGTAAGGTGCCAGGAGCACATAGCTGCTACTCACGGGCCTCTGGGTTGGGACCTGGAGGAGCAGGTGGGCCCAGGTCCCTACCCCCCTCCCTGGGAAGACGGGGCAACTGGCGATGCCGTGGCCCACTATGAGAGGCAAAAGTGCAAGACCCACTAGGGAGAAGCCGGCCATTTGCCACAATAGTTATATATTTCTTGTACACTTCTCTCTGTGTAGGTAAATATGCTAAACCACAATGAAAATCTACACTATAAAATATTTTGAAAAGAAATATAGAATAAAGGCTTGTTTTAGGTGATTCAGTTAAGGGATAGATGCACTTTTTCCAAACAAATGTTTGGGGAAGGCAAAAATATCCAACACTAGTAACTCCCCCCCCCCACCCCTCCCCAGTCCTTTTCTGTTCAGAAGACATGAGCACCGTGCCAGCCATGCCTGCTCTCCAGTGCTGAGCCAAGAAAGCAAATAATCAGAGCCATTCTTCTGCTAAGATCTGCTGATCATACACATAAGCAACTTACTCCCAGGTGTTTCTCAGTTCTGTTGGAGCTGAGGACTAAACTCGATTGCAAGAGACGTCCAGCTGTAGCATAGCAAATCAAGTAACAGGATGATGGTGTGTGCAAGATAGCAATGAAGGAAAATTGGGACAGGGAGCACTTTATAATTTCCCTATAACAAATCTGCTCTCTGCTTGCAATGCTGCAAATCAAGTTGCTGCCTATGAGGAAATCCCGGTACAAACTACCTGAGTCAAGGCTGAGAAACTACAGTCCCATTGATTTCAGGTAGAAAGCTGTTTAATATCCTAAAAGTAGGCATATGTTCTTTGTTCCCCAAATTTCCAGAGGATTCAGATCACATATTCTAGTTTGATGCTGTCGTTAATTTAATTTCTAACTACTCTTTGGTCTACTCTTTGTTTCATATCTTTTAATGACAGTTTCAAGGCTTATAAAGCCTTGACTATTTAATGTCCCAATTTTCAGCTACGTTATTGAAACAGCTACAAATGTGGGGAAAGATAATGAAAGAGTTCTTGCCAAATCCTGCACAACTGAGCCACATGACTATTCTGGCTGGCAGTCATGGGATCTAGGCATTAGGAGTTGCTCCTTCCTGTTTTCCAAAATTAGTCTTTTAAAAGATCAAGTGGATAAGAGTCTAATGGTAATTCAAGATTTCATAGGCTGATTCTGAAGGGACTATAATGTGTTTCTGTAGATGCTGTATTTGGTACTGATAATATTTTTATGGCAGAGGTCACCAAAAAGCACGGTTACACATGAACTTGTAAGACTTTATTTTTATCATGTGAGGAAGTTTTTATTCTTGGAAGAAATTCTGTGGTGGTATTTTTCTAATACAGTTTCTTGGAGGGAGTTGTAGCAAGTAGCAAGGGAATTTGCTATCTGCTTTAATCTCTCTAACCAGAGTCAATTCTTGAGTTGTTCTCTGGGAACTGGACTTTGTTGAATGGGCTGAGATCCCTGAAAGAGGGACTTGACAGCTTGCTGTTTGTGACCACCTCTGTTACAGGGCTGGTGCAGTAGGTTACATTAAGAATATACCAGACTCTGTGTCACTGACTTCTCCTTCAATAAGAGCCTATCTGCTACCTCTTGGTAAAGGGGCAAAGGTATTATATGTAATTTGATGTAAATATTATAATATCTGACTGAAATCTCATTGGCTCAAAACTGTCATATTTGCCACTAGAAAGACAAGGTGAGTGAGGTAATATCTTTTATTGGACCAACTTCTGTTTGTCTCTCTCACCAACAGAAGTTGGTCCAATAAAAGGTATTACCTGACCCACCTTGTCTAGCTAATATCCTGGGACTGATACTGCTATAACAACACTGAATATTTGCCTCTGTTTGAGTATATCCTGCCTCTTGCTTTGCCTTGTGAAAAAGTCTGTGAAGAAAGCTATTTGGGGGGATCTGGGTAATCATGCTGATTAATGTGGAGCTCCTTTTGTTCCATTTAGAGTGCTTCCTCAACTCAGCTTTATTTCAAAACTTTCATTGGAATTGATGGCCTGAAGCCTCTTCATTTTTTGAATTCAGAGGCATGACATTAAAATATCTTTCTTTAAAATATTGATATAGGAAGTAATAATAACCTATTTAAATTGTATCTTACTTCATCAAAGCTCCCTGTTGACCAGTGGAAAAGGAATGCTTTCACATAAGGTTTTTTTTTTTAAAAAAAAGCGAAGATATTCATATTACAAATTGCCTAATCTATAAAAAAGCAGTTAATTTTTAATGGGTTGATAAAAGCCCTTTCAAACTTGATCCATATTTCCATGTTACTGGCAAATTTAAAGAGAAACAATTGTTTTATTAATGAGTTGCTACTATGATTCCATAGTAAGGACTGAAAGAACAGTTCCAATGTAAGTTGGATGTTGACCCCATTTTCCCACTTAGATTTTCTGAAAATATTTCTTGGTCTAAAATTCCTCAGGAGTCAGAAGAGTCACCCAAGTTCTTATTATTTACTGTTTCTACTACAATAGCATGTGGGTCCATTTGTACCAGGCACTGTACAAATGCTGAGGAAAGTATGGGTCCTGGTAATAGCTCCATGAAGGTAAGTAATGTGCTAAGGATCAATGAGAGGGGATCCAATCAAAATATATGCAATTTTTATATAATTTTAATGATAAAAAGTACCTCAGTTATATCCAACTGCTCCTTATCCTGTCCTCTCTTAAAGGTGTCACAAAAGGAAATGGGTCTTGAGAGGAGATTTGAAAGTGGAGAGAGTAGTGGTCTTTAAGATGGTTTCAGGGAAAGCATTCCAGGTGCAGGGGCTGCATTGCAGGAAATGTTGAAACCTTAATAGGAGAAATGGGTAGGCAAGGCTTCCGTCATTGGCACAGAAGAAGTCAGAATTTTCCATTGGGAAAATTGAAAGACAATATTACATGTTGGGTTACTTCAACCCAAATTGGAATATTTTGTTTTTTGAAGTGATCAAAAACATTTAGTTCCAAATCAGTTCAACAAAACTTTAAATTGCATTTCACTATCATTGCAGTGCTTTATGGGAGTTGTACTTCTGGCTCCCATTCACTCTTATGGGTGGGTTCTGCGAACAACTACATCTCCCATAATGTAATTTGGCTTGCGTTCTGACTGAGCTGTGTGGTGCATCATGGGAGTCTCATGATTCTTGGGAGCATTATGGGAGATGTAGTCCATCTAGAGAGTCTTGCCTACAGTGAAATGTGGGGGCATCAGGCTCCTGAATTCCCATTCCCATGAAACAATATGTCACTAAGAGGAAAATGCAATTTAGTATATTACTGACTTGCATTTTGGGTCAGTTCAATAAACTGAATAGAACCATTTTGACATTTCTGAACGAATTGTTTTGGGAATTTCTGTTATGTGAAAAATATTGAAAATTCTTCCAGTTTTGGAAAAAATCAAAGTTTGATGTGTTGGCATTTCCTGTAGCACTGAAATTTTGAATTTAGCTCAACTTAGTTCTTACACTGCACCATGTTTATCTTGAGTTTTATTACCAGGTGACTACATGTGGTTCTCTGACTGTAGTATTCAAGGCACTGGTCTAAAGTTACAAGCCCTGGAGGACCTGGTGACAGGAGAAACTGCCTATCTCCTACTGGTCTGCCACCAATCTGTGGCAATCAGCAGAAGTGCTTTGGTTTAAAAGAGAAGGAGCTGCTAGCAGTATGTTCTCCATGAAAGTCCTCTATAGGTCAACCATAGCCTTATTTATAAACCTTTTGGATACACCTTTCCAAATCCATGTGTTCTCTCACCTATTTGGGAGGAGATGGCCCAATGTGATAGGTTGGGATATACTTTGTTTATGTAAGTTTTATTATAGGGGGGCATTATATATATAAAATATATACTTTCTATCTATTTTTACAAGTATTGCATCAAATATCTTTTTTTAAAACTGGGAAATGCCTAGTGTGTGATAATAGATGCTGATAAATCAAAATAAAGAGACAGGGCAGAAGAAGCTGAGGCAATCCACTGGGCAGTCCATTTAAAAATAGGTCCATGTGCTTTTGAGCAATGCTGTCACAAAGAGGCGGGATTGATTTGCTACCCCTCCTTGTTAGCTGGTGGTAGACAAATTGTGGAAGAAGTTGCAGTTTAATTGCTGTTGACTCATTGGAGCAGGTATGACACAGCAGATTCTAGGAATGTAAGAGAGATGGGCATCATGGCAAAGGGAGCTAGGTCTGGAAGGACAGATCGCAAAGGAAGGAATGCCATGCATCACAAAGCCTGGGGAGAAGGTTTAGGCTGAGAGAGAGGTTTAGGCTGGCATTATTTGAAACTGTCTGTTTTTTCAGTAAAACCAAATGCCAGGCGGGGTGACTTTTTGACTCTTCAGTAAGTGTGTAGTCTCTGTTCTTTGGGTGGGAACTCCACCAGCTTACATACAGTGTACTAGCATCAAAGGATCTAAAATCTTGAGAGAGTTTCTTTATTGCCTTCTACGGTATTTTTTATGCTCTATCTTTGTGAGTGTGAGAGAGAGAGAATTTTAATGTTAGAGAAAGGGTGCTGCCTATTTGCATCCCTGAACGATGAAATCCTCTTTGAGGAACTATTAATGCACAGGCAGCAATCTTCCCTGCGTTACCCTGTAAATCAGTATTAATGTTGTCTTGAAGGGATCTTTAAGGATCATTCATAATTTGCATTTAATGATAGACTATATCATGTTGTACTTGCCTACTGGAGAGTTTGATGAAGTCTTTCCATTCTACCGTATATTTACTGTCTCATTCTTCCTTTATTTATTATTATTATTATTGTTTCTTTAATACTGATGTTTCTTTGTAGGCTTTTGTGCTCTGTTATCCTTTTCTGATCCATGGAGGTACCTTCTCAATGCAATTAAGACAACTGTAAATCAACATTATTAACCTCCTCAAATGCACTTCGCCCATTCACCCTTTGATGAAGAAGAGTGGTACTTATAATACTCTGACTTTATATTCTGGAAAGTCATTTTAATATTTTCTCACAACAACTCAATGCCTTTCTGAACTCATAACAGGTGCACGGCACTCACTAAGGCCCTGATCCAGAAAAGCATCTCTTCAAGATCGCATTTAGAAACATGCATAAATCCTACTGAAGCATGTGATTAAAATTAATGTTTAACAGTACTGTTTAACTGTAATAACTGTTTGGAAGATTTAATAAAATGAGGAAAAGTATGGGGTGGATCTAAAGACTGGTAATTGATTATACAGATCCTTCCACACCCTCAGTCAGTTCAGCTGTATTCTCAGTCTGAATTCTGGGCAAAGACATCTGTGCAGCTGGGTTTTTGAAGGTGGAGTGTATGCTTCCTAGATGATGATAGGGTGTAAAGGAGTTTTTGTAGGTGGCTGGCTGCTGGTGCTCCTATTGACTTAATCATTTAATGCTGCTGAGATATAACTGTATTGTTAGTGGTGTGCTAGGGCACCAAGAGGCTTGGATAGGTATCTTTTCAGCTAATACTTAAATCTAAAAATAAATATATTCTGTCCTAAATTGGGATGGACTCAATATACTGCTTAACTTTTCCTTGACTTCGGGGCCACAGTCACTGGGAGTTAGATGGTTAAATACAAGCATAGTACCTTGAAAATGTACCTCTAAAGGATATGGGGCAGGGAATTAGCAATTTTATTACTCACTTAAGATTGTCACCTTCTCAAAAAGAATAATCCCACCTGGCCAGAGACTAATAAAACCTGAAACCAAAATCAATTTTATACTACCTGTTATTGTTTTAGACAGAGGATTGAAAATTTGCTTTTGCAATTGATTTGTTTTCCATTGCAAAACTAATTACATCCAATGCCGTTCTTCCTCCATCTGCCTCCAGAGGGGAAACTATATTGGCAGTGGTAACTCCTGTCCATTGTTCAGGCAGCTGCATCAATATGACTGTTGTTTTCTGGTTTGCACTGTGTCTAAAAGATTCAAAGCTTTAGCAGAGTCATCCATTCTTTGCAATGTCCCTAAATGCCTCACCCCGGCCAGGCACACAGCGTTTGGCAAAGCCGAACACAGTGACGCTCTTGTAGGCAGAATGAGCACATTCCATCCTGGCTGAACAGCTTGTGCCTAGAAGTGGTAATATTGGTGCAGTCTGATTTCTTCAAGGCTTTTCAGAGATGCTGATTCAAAGAGTTGAATTCCTCAGAGTCTGAATCTGAAATGCAGTAAGATGTATAGGTTTTTTTTTTAATTGTCAAAAAGCAGAACATTTCCCTTCTTTCATTAATTTTCTTAGCCAAAAAATTGGATGTCATGGGACCAGGGCAGGTGTGGTGGGAAACCTTATTACCTAGATCTGTCAGGCTTGACTATCTCAACACAATGCCTGTTAATCTCCTCTGGGGGGCAGAGGATCAGTGAAGTTGTAAATCTTATGGCCCATCTCATCCTCAGACATACACTTGTCAACTCATTCACACTGCTGCACCAGAGCCTTCATAGAAAAGGGCTTTGTGCACATTGTCAAGGAACCCAAACTCAGGGGTCCTTATTTACACATCCGTTGCCCAGTGGATGGTCCAAATTACCCAGACAGCAAGTTAGCAAAGTCAAAGTTTATTCTTTACGTAAAAAAGGTGGCCCGATGGTCAGGGCTACCCTAAGCATACATTTCTAAGGGCTTTTATAGTCATGCACAAACAAGTCTTTACACGTCACAATTTCTATAGCAATGCACACTGAAAAAACTTCTTATCAAAGTACTTCTGGGCCTAGCACTTCCAACTCCCCCTATCTAAGTTGCAAGGCCGTTCTCTGCATTCCGCACTTGCTGGCACCCAGCTCTCATAACTATCTTGTTATTACTGCATATTCTGAGACTAAACATCTGCTAGCAAAGCATATTCCAATTTCAGGCCTTGTCAGCTATTCTCACAGACTAGAATTTAGAAGCAATAGAGAGTCCATCTTTTCCCCCATAAACAGGGCAGAGAGACTCCATTTTTGTTTCCCTCCACAATATGTAACCCACTGCTAAGTGTATGTTACAGGTCCTCTTTGGTGCCTGATCTGCAGAGCATAGGAATCTGAAGGCTCTTTAGGTCAGGCTGTGGCAGCTCATGGTTTTTAAACTCTGGGGGTGGCCCCTGGTCACTCCCCAGTGTTTTGGCTAAGATGGCAGTGGCTGCATCCTTGCAAATTCTTCATTCACTCCCCATGCATTATGGAACTACACCAGATCACCTACCAGGAAACCCTGCACAGGACCAAGACCTGCTCCTAACAGAGTATGGAAGATGCAAGATTGACAGGTCTACAGAATAACACTTGATTTCCCACACATTTAAGAGTAGCAGGGGCAGGGCAAGTTTCCCTTCACATTGCTTTTATAGTATGCAAGCCTTCATATACTTTACAGCTAGCTGAACCATGATTCTGCAGCTAGATGCCTGGATTCTGCAGCAGACTCGGAATTCTGTAGCAGTTTCCTTTACATTAAAAGTATTGGGTTTTAATAAATTAAATTTGAAATTCCATAACTCTTGCTTCTCTGTGTTTGTTTTGTTGTTAAATTCCATTTAATTTTCATTGTTCTCTAGTTTCAGTTTGTTATATGCCAAAGATTTTTGTACTGTTAACATGTCACTGCATCTTAGGTTTGGTCTACACTTACCTCCGCAATTTGGTGGCAATCGATGGGAGTTACGCAAAGCACGCAAAGAACTTGCGTAACTCCCATTGACTTCTGAGCTTCTCTTCTGCACGCCATCTTCATTGCACTGCGCCGACGGGAACCATGTTCCCGTCGACGCAGCACTACGCCACTTGCAGGAGTGGATTAATAATGGCAATTTCTGGATTGAATGAGTGAGTCTTCACTGACTGATCAGTCGATACAGATAAGTCGATCTGACGGCAGCGACTTTGGCTATGTCTACACTGACGCTGGCATAGAAGTTGTTAAGGGCAAAACTGAAAGTATTTTGGCACCTGGGGAAGCGTGGGAGGCTGTTTGGCTGAAGAAGAAAGAATACAGATCAGGGATGAAGTGCATGTGAGGGAGGGGATAAACAGGAATATTAAACTTTACAGAGGTTGCTTAAGATTCAGCAATGGAGATGGTGTTATCTGATCATGTAGTAATGGCCTAGACATCCTTATTGATCTGTTTTTAGTCTAGATATAATAGAGAATCCTCTTATAGTCCACAGGCGGTGTCTTCTGGATGAAGCTCTCCATTTCTCCCATAGACTATAAAATCCTAAGGATGTCCTAGTGCTTCTCTCTCTCTGAAATGTCCAGAATGGACTTGGACAACCATCACTGGTCCCTTCATCCTGATTAGTAAAAAAGTTTCCTATCCCCAAGCTTAGGCAGTTATTTCCATTTCAGAGAATTTTTTGTGCATCCTGAGCCAACTGGAGATCTTACCATTACATTTTTGCTTAAAACTCAGTAAATATAATCAATGCCTTTTAATTCAACTTGCATTTCTTTTTAACCAATAACTTTATATAACTGATTTCCAGACAAAGATGATCTTGTATCACTTCTACCAACTTTGATTCCTCAAAACTTTTACAAATGTAGCATCATTTTTAAATGCTTTAGCACCATAGGCCTCAACACAACAGCACCTCTTGGAATTCCTTGGCTTTTCTCACTACAAGAGGCCGATTCTGCAAGGGACTGAGTATCCTCTGAGACATGCCAAGCACAAAGCACCCACAACTCCCACTGAAGTCACTGGGAATTGAGAGCCATTGGCACCTCTCATAAGATGCTCAATACCTCATAGGATTAGGCCTTAAATTAAATCAGAATCAAATTAGGTGGGAGATCTTTGTTTCCTTGGTTTGTGTGACTATCTTAAGAGATTCATTGTTTCACTGCCTCCACACTCAATGTGTTCATCAGGAAACCAGAACATGGAAATTATCTCTAAGTTCATAGTCACTTCTCTGGATAAATGACTTACATGACTACCATTTTATTTATCTTTAGAAATAGGTTTGCTTAACATAGTGTTGTTTCGGGCAAGGGTGCAACCAGAGGATATAAGACTTAACTTGTCTCTTGGCTAAATGTTATAAACTTTGCATGGATCCTGACTCGTGCCCAAGCATTCTGTGTTTCTATAGATACGGAATTTTTCACATAATTGTGATCCAGAATCTAAGATTTCATTTAAAAAAAAAATCTAACCCTCACGATTCTGAAGGAATCATGAAAAATGGTGAACTGCTGTATAGCAATACCTTCCTCAGTCTGCAGACAGCTGGAAACAAAAAGCTCTGAGAGTTGTAAACTACCCCATTAATCTCAATGGGCTGCTATGTGTGAAAAGTAGCGAAAAGAGATCTGTTTCCCCTTCCCCTCTCCACTCCCACCTTTCTCAATCATTTCGAATGACAACACGTTTATTCTGCCTGCCCTTAGTCTCACAACCTAGGTATCATTTTTTATTTGAACTTTTCTTTGGGTCCTTACATCTGGGCCATAACTAAGTCTTGCAGATTCTTTCTACAGAAGATAGATTTTTCCTATCCATCCACACAGATAAAAAAACTTTGTCCAGGCTCTCATCATCTTGTGTCTCAATTACTGCAACATCTTTTTCTCTGGTTTTGATAAAAGCAATGTAGCCCCTCTAATATCCATTCAGAATGCTCCTACACAGATAATTCTCCTAGTCTATTGCTTTGACTGTCACCTCTCTCTTTGCATTTTCCCACTGGTTCCCCTTTCTCTATTGCATCAAACATATGTGACTTATCCTCACTTTCAAGACCATTCGTGGCCTATCCCCACCCTACCTATCATCTCTCACTCAGTGTTGAGAGGTGGACTTCCACCTCCCATTGGCCCATGATACTAGCCTCAATTGCTCACCTTCTCAATTTTCAAACAAGCCCCTTCTTGTTTTTTTCCATGCTTCCCCACAAGCTTGGGAGGAGTGCCCTGCAAACATCCTCCAACCACTTTACTGTTTTCCTTAAATCTCCACTGAAAACTCTCCTCTGCCATGAAGTTCACAGCAGTTGCTGTTGCTGTGCAGAGACCACTGCCTATTATACTGACCAGTATTGCTACACTGTTCCCTTGTATCCTCATATCTGTCTATATCATCTG
Organism: Mesoclemmys tuberculata; assembly: GCA_007922155.1. Lineage (NCBI taxonomy): Eukaryota > Metazoa > Chordata > Testudines > Chelidae > Mesoclemmys > Mesoclemmys tuberculata. The sequence goes on from ML675610.1 coordinate 3,284,180, forward strand.
TTGTCTCTTGTTTTATACATGGGTTGTAAACTCTTTGGGACAGGGATCATCTTTTTGTTCAGCATCTAATACAGTGGAGTCCAGTTTCATGACCTAGGCTCCTAGGTGCTATGATAATATATAGAATTAATACTAATAAATATGTAAATTTCATATTCACTGCTGATCACTTTAGCAGGAAGATCCAGGAAGTCTTGTTTATAATCCTGCATTTGCATTTCCAGGTTGTCCTGCACAAGATTTGTTACGCATAACCCCTAAAAAGCAAGTTGGTTTCCATACATTTCTGCATCAAGAGAAAGTGTATGGATCTATAGCCAAACACATTTTACTGTCACTTAAAGTGCATGTTGATAAGTCGCAGAGCATATGGGGTATGTGTACACAGCCCGTGTAGTGAACCTCCCAGCCTAGGTCAACAGACTTGGGCTCACCCTAGCACTCTAAAAGTAGCTGTGTAGACACTTCTTTGAAGTTGAAGCTTGGGTTGGAGTTGGCCTCTGAAGCCTACAGGGGTGGGCTTTAAAGCCTGGGCCACAACTTCATAAGAGCTGTCCGCGCAGCTATTTTTAGAGTGATTGCATGAGGCCCACAAGCTCAAGCTGGTTGACCTGATCTGGGAAACTCAAGAGAACGGGCTGTGTAGACATGCCTATAAATTCATGTAGTTTAAGGCCAGACAGGCCCACCAGATCATCATATCTGACCTTCTGTATGTCACAGGTTACCAACACCTCCCAGCATCAACATATGAAACCCAACAGTTGAAATTAGACCAAAGTATTACGACTAAATTATTATTATTGTTATTGTGCCACAGGCAGAAAATAGGAGGGACTTAGGTGCACCAGTGTCAGAGGCCACTGCAATGGCAGGGAAAGGATTAAATGAGAGATACCCAGATGATCCCGGCAAGCTACCTATACCCCACGTTGCAGAGAAAGGCAAAACTCCATCCTCCCACCCACCACTGCCCATCAAGGTCACTTACAATCTGACCTGGGGAAAATTTCCTCCCGATGCCACACATGGTATGTGCATTTCTATGTGAAGTCAACAAGGTAATTGTTAAAGTGATGTAAATTACCTGAAACACTAGGAAAAAAGGCTGCTGTAGCACTGGAGGCAGAGAAGGTTGAAAAGCAGCTGCTTTAGATACGTTTATCTTCTAACAGGATTTATAGAACTGGGCACTTTTTTTTTCCCCCAAGACTTAATAGAGGAACAGATTTTCCAAAGATATGGATTCAACAAATCAGCTTTATTTCATCTCTGTGAGGAGCTCTTCTGCCCAGCTGAACTAAAATTTTGCTTTTTTATAGATTCACTTTCATAGAAAGAGCAATATGAAGACTTAGCAGACTTTAAGACTGTCGATTAGACCATTGAGCCCTTTAAAACTGAAAAGTGGTATTTTTTACTGACTTCTCATCCTTTTTCTCTTCTTATAGGTGCAGTAAGGAGGTTGGGGATTTCTTCTTAGAGGTGCAGTAAGGAGGAGTATGATAAGCTTTCTTCCGAATATGGTGTGATGGAGTATAAAGGCACTTTGAGGTCAGTTGGAGAGCTCTCTTCTAGCCAACAGCAACATACCTCCCTTTCTCCCCTTGGCAAAACAACCATGGTCCCATCGGGTCCTCAGTGCTGGTCTAGGAAGCTACCTGCTTCTCCCCAGGGACTGAGTTTGTGTTCTGGTCCAGATTCTGGCTGGGTCTGGTGGGTTCCAAGAAGGACCACAGTGTCTAGCGAAGGGCCTCGGTGGGAGTGCTTCCCTCACCAACTTTGGCAGGCTGAAGCAAGGCAGATGTTTGTTTTATTTGTAGACTAACCTCATGATCCAGAGTAAATGGGCTTCATTACTCTCAAAACCCACCAAGAAGGAAAAGAGGAGGCTGGCCTGGAGGAGTTACAAGTTGAGTATCTGAAGAGTAGCCAGTGCCTGTGCAGGCAATGGACATAGCTGAGTTATTTCCTGTGTTAGTCTGTCTGTCCTTTTGCAGGGATCAAGGGCAGTTGGGTCAGAATCTGTGCTCAACCAAAACTCTGGGTCCAGATACCCAGTGGCTGTTTTATTTTTGAGTCACTCAGACACAAATCATTAAAGGGATTTTTTTTCTGTCATTGAAGATCTCTGACATGTTTCTCTAGAGGTGTAAACTCAGTAACATGCCTCTTTCGTAGAAGCATAGCTTTGGGTCTCCCCCATATGAACAGCTAATTGTGTTGTTAAAATGTCAGGCCTGATTTTCAGAAGGTGCCCCCTTTTGTTTGGCTTAATGTGTCCTTTTTGTGCATGAACCCTTGTGAATAAAATCCATCCCTGTACAGAAGGTCTTGTATGAGACCTATCTACCACTGATGTCCCACCTCAGTCTTCAGAATAAAGGTGAATAATCTTTGTGCTGGTCCCTGCACAGGAATACATTTCATTCACTGCATGGGTGACAGACTATGATTGTGAAAACCATGTATCACTTTTTTGCACAAGTAGAGACTTCAGAGGCATCAGTTGTTCCAAATGAATCTGAAACATCTGTGGAAGATTTTGCTACTGCCATCATGAGAAAATGCACTTAAATTTCTAGTAGTGCTGCTTTTTACTTTTAAGAAACCAAGTTACCCTTCGAGGATATTAATTTTCAGATGTGTCTCATGTTTGAAAATATTGTTTTAACAGATGCATCCAAGATTAACTTCAGGAGCAATATAATGCTCTGGGTTTTCTTTTCTAAAGCAGCAAACAGAAAATTTAGAGGCGTGAACAGGGAACTTTTTTGGTGAAGCCACTTATTAATAAGATCCTGGGGGCATTCACCTCCAATTTCTACCATTGATTCTGCTTGTTGTTTAATATTACAGTGAACTAAAAAGTTATTTTCTGTTTTGATTTAGTTTAGCTCTGCTGGGTGGCCTCACCTGTTTCTCAAGGGCAATGTTATTTAGTGCCTGTCTCCTTTAAAGCATGCAAGCGTGGTGATTTCAAACACACATACATATTTGCATGGCAAAGCCAGCAGCTTCAAACAAAAGCTACAACTATTTTCTAGAGTGAAAAGTGAAGCTTCTCCCCACTTTGCCTCATGGATTAGTGTGCACACTCATGGGTTAATGTAGTCAAAGAGCTGGAAATCTTCTTCAATGTGAAGAGGATCATAGGAGAGGATGGAAAAAACCCAATACAATACTGAATCTCATCCTCATGCTAGTACTGGCTATGATCCTCCTGCATCAAGTGTCACACTGATGCTGCAACATTCACAGGATGCTTAATCATGTGTTTTATTGCTGATACCTTGGTGGATCTGAAACTTGCAAATCACACACAGTAGGGTGAACTCAGTTCTGGGCCCTATTTCCTGTTTGTAATGCTCCAATCCCATTTCTGTATCCTAGACCAGCGGTTCTCAAAGCAGGGGGCATGTCCACCGGTGTGGGGGGGCGAGATGGATCATGGGGGGGCATGGAGCAGGGGACAAAGCTGGTCCAGCTCCATGGAAGCAGCCACCACTGCAGTCCACCTCCTGCAGCAGCCCCTGCTGCTGCCAGGCGTGCTCCCTGCCTTGCTGCTGACCTTGTGCTGCTTCCTGCGTTGCTGTCAGTGCTCAATGCTCCCTGCTGCCGCTGCTGTGTTCCCCACTTCCCATGCTGTAGGCCCTAGGTTTTTTTTTTTCGGGAAGGGGGGCATGATTGTTAGACAAAAGTCCACGGGGAGGCTCCATTGAAAAAGTTTGAGAACCGCTGTCTTAGAAGGCATTTTCGTGAATTATGGGCTTCTAGAAGGAGAAAGGGACAGGAGTCAAAAGTACTGCTGCAGCTGTTCTCTCAAGAAAGGAGGAAGGCAGGACCTCCAGCTGAATGCAGAGATAAAGGGATATTGCATTAATGGCTCCCCTCCTCCCCCCTTCCCTGGGACAAGAAAGGCTGCTCTGGAGTTACCATAGTTTCTGGTTTCCCTAGTAACCATTCCTTGTGTTTTTCAAGTAGTTCTCCTAAAATAGCGTGTGGCCAAGGAAGGGCCTGTGGAAAATTGCTGTCTGATGCAGGGGTGACTTATTTATTTATTTATTTTTCTTCCTTCTCCTTTCTGAGAGTGAATCAGAAGTAAAAGTAACTGTGTGTGTGTGTGAGAGAGAGAGAGAGACAGAGAGAGTGTGTGCTCTAATTTGAGATTCTGTTTTTCCACTGCTGATGAATTCTACTTGGTTGATATAATATATGTTAGCACCTCTTTTCCCCAAAGCAGGATATTCTGGAACTTTCACATCACTGCAGAACTGCACCACATAACAAAGTTAGGGTAGGACCAAGAAAACACAAGGTTTACAGTTCCTTTCACAAGCCAAGGAATGAAAGATTCATTTGGTTAAGTTTGTTTGGTGACATTTGTGGAGACTGAGTTTGTTTCCTCATGTTCAGCTCCTGTTCTGTTTTCATGGAGAAAAAACAATGCCTGCTTGGTAGATTTAACTTTTGCAAGTGCACAGCATGTGTTAGACTGTAGTTTTGCTTAAACTGATTAAAGCAGTTGAGTCTGGCAAACTGTGATTTTTGAAAACACACATACAAACACTCTCTCATTTTCTGTCCCGCTGTCAAGAACTGAACTGCTTCTACGTTTAAAATAAAGGAGTCTATACAGCACTTTTTTGATTGGGTTGATACACACTGACTTTGAATACCCTATTTGGTAAGAGAAATAAATAAATTGGCCTCATTCTTCTATTTAGAGCTTTTAATATCTAGAATTTCCCAGCAGTTGTTTCTGATTCTCCCAAGGGAGTTTTTAAGTTAAATTCCTATTCCTGCTTCTCTTCCTAGCATCCTTTTACTTCTAATTAGATTAAAAGTATGCTACTTTTCAGAGGAATTTGGTGGTGGTAACTTGCAAGCGATGTGCCATGTTCTCTTTCCTGTCTGAAGACAGAAGGAATTTAATGTGCATGAAGTCCACGTTGGTGGCTGTGCTGGAGGAGAACATTCTTGGCTTAGAGGGGCAAATAGAAATACTATTGAGAATCAGAGAAGCTGAGGAGTTCCTGGAGTTCCAAGTTCAGAAAATGCCAGTCCCCCAGATTCAAGGAAGAATGGAGCTGGCCACCAAGAAATCAGAGAAAGAGGAAGGTCAGAGAGGAGGATTGGCGATTTGTAATCACCAGAGGCAAGAGGTCATGGCGCCATTCCATATGGCTGGAGATAGATGAAGATAGGGAGGATAGGTAGGTTGTGGCCAACAGAAGGATGAGGAGTAAGAGGAGTTTCAAGTCAATGCCAGGTCCTCAATGTGGAAACTTTGAAAGACACCTCTTAAGATCCAGCAGGTCCAAGGGAAGGGAGAGTTGTACAGGACATGCATGTGGATGGCAGCTAAGCCCAACCCATAGGAAAATCAATCTTGCCTGTAGAGAGCTCTCCAGCCATCCAAGGAAGACAGATAATTATTGTTGGAGACTCAATCAGAAGAACTGCAAGGACATTCTACAAGGGACAGGCAGAGCAGAGGGCTGCCTTCCTGGAACCAAGGCCCCAGACGTCACTTTAAAATTGGATACGTTTGGAAGCTGACAGGCAAAGATCAATTGGTGATGGTTCATATTGGCACTAATGACACTGGGTGGCAGGATATCTCACAGATAGCACATGACTTCAGGGAATTCAGAAGCATGCTGAAGAAGAAGAATGTCCAAGTGGTCTCTGAGGTCCTTCCTGTCCCACAGTTGAAGGAAGATAGAAGATTCTGGAAATGAACTGCTGGCTAGGTGAGTGGTGTAGAGTTTGGGTTTGGGTTTTCTGGAACACTAATCCACCTTTCATGGGAAAAGCGGGGGCTGTATATTTGGATGGCCTCCATCTCAGAAGAAGGGGGACCAGTCTTCTTGGGGGCAGGCTGGCTAGAATAGCTGGGGACGTTCAACTACTAACAAAAGGGATGGGAAAAATAGGAAAGATATGAGCACTCAGCACAAAATCAAGATATTGAAAACAAAATTAATCAAGGAACCACAGGATATGAAGAGAAGAAATTTTTGAATTTCCTATAAACGAATGATAGGAGCTCGGATAACAAAAAAGAGGAATTTGAATTGCTCATTTTATGAAGTAAATTTGGCTTAGTTGGTATTCCTGAAACTTGGTGGAAGATTCTGTGACTTGAATGATTAAAATCAATGGTTATAACATATTTAAGAAGGATTGAGTGGGGAAAAAGGAGAGGGAGTGGCACTCTTTGTCAAAAATGGTACTACCAGTTTGAGTCACTGATAATTTGGAAGAAAATGATTCTGAATGGTTATGGATCAATGTCTTAACAGATAAAGCACAAGATGGGCTATTAGTTCGTGTCTGCTACACACCACCAAATCACACTAGGGAACGGGATGACTGGTTCCTGAGGCATCTGTCTCTAATGTGTAGTGAGGGGAAATGGTGTGATAATGAGGGATTCAATCTGGATGACATATGATGGAGGTCTCATGCTGTCAGAACTCAAACATCCTTGAATTTCTAAACATAATGGATGACAATTTCCTAACTCAAAAAGTGTTGCAACCAACCTGGGGGGATTTATTAGACCTTGTCTTGACAGATAAAGGGATACTGATCATGCAACTAAAAATAAATGGTAGCTTAGGTACATGTGATCATGTCTTGATCACATTTATAATGTGCAAGCAGAAAAAAAGTCCAGACTAGTAAACTGTATCTCACACATATACACCTGGTGCTTTAATACGGCCAATTTCACAAAGCTGAAAACAATTGAGATAAATCATCTAGGAAGATTAATTTAATCAGAAAAATATAAATCATAACTGGTAATCATTTAAGAAGACTTTCCTAGATGCCCAAAAAGTTAGAATGCCACAACTGAGGAAGAAAGTCATACTTTCTCCTTCAGAGGGGAAGTGAAGGCAACTATAAAAATAAATTATAATAAATATATATAACAAATGCAAGGAAGGGGAAATTGAGGTTAGAAATTGTAGAAAATTGATAAGGGAAGGAAAGAGACACAAGAGAAATCTTGGGCCACTAGCGATAAAGACAATAAGGAGGGGTTTTTCTTTTAAAATATATTAGGAACAAACATAATCCTGAGAATGTTATTGGCCCGTTACTAGATGGAAATGGTAGAATTATCAATAATTATATAGAAAAGGCTGAAATGTTCAGTAAATATCTCTGTTCTGTATTTGGGGAAAAACTGATGATATAGTCTATCATATCATGATAACACACTTTCCGTTCTACTGGTGTCTCTGGAGAATGCTAAAGTTAGATGTTTTAAAATCAGCAGGTCCAGATAACTTTCATGTAAAAGTTTTAAAAGTGCTGGCTAAGGAGCTCACTGAGCCATTAATGCTGATTTTTCTATACATTTAGGAGCAGTTAGAAGTTCCAGAATATTAGAAGAAAACTAATTTGCCAATTTTTAAAAGGCTAAACAAAATGACCCAGGTAATTATAGACCTGACATTGGGCAAGATAATGGAATGCTGATATGAGACTCAAAGAATAAGGTATTAAAGGAGGGTAGAATAATTAATGCAACTCAGCATAGGTTTATGGAAGATAGATCTTGTCAAACTAACTTGATACTTTTTGATGAGATTATGAATTTGGTTGGTAAAGGTAGTAGTGTTGACAGAATATACTTAGACTTCTGTATGGCGTTTGACTTGGTACCACATTATATTTAAATTAAAAAACTAGAAAGATATAAAATGAATCTGGCACACATTAAATTGATTAAAAGCTGGCTTTTTGATAGATATCAAAATGGAATTGTAAACAGGGAATCATAATCCCGGGGGGGGGGGACTTTCCAGTTGTGTCCTGCAGGGATTGTTTCTTGGCCCTATGCTATTTAACAGTTTTTTCCAATGACTTGAGGGGAAAAAAAAACAACCACCAAAATAATCACTGATAAAGTTTGCAGATGACATAAAAATTGGGGGAGTGGTAAATAACAAAGACAACATACCACAGATAGAGAGCAATCTGGATTGCTTGGACTCAAGCAAGCAAAGTACATTTTCATATGACTAAATGTAAACGTATATGTCATGCGGACTGGATTGGGAGGGGGGGCATTTGTGTTATTTGACATCAGTATGTCAACATCATAGTAATTCATGTGAGACATACCATGTCAGATGCTGTTAGAAAGGTTATAATGTGCTGAGTAAGAAGATATTTGTGTTCATGTGTTATATTTGTAATGGAAGTTATGGACGTCTTTGATATCCCTGTATTTCAAACTATGCTGTATTAGACATACCCCAGACAGAGAAGTGGCAGGACAATAGCCCACTCAATGGCCCATCAAAACCTTTACAGAAGTAAAGGGCCGAGGAAGGAACTAAAGGCATACCTGAAGACTTACCAGGATTGGCCCATGTGACTCTGGACTCCATTTTAGTTCCTTTAAGTGTCCACAGGCCTCCTGGCCAGAGGCAGAGGGTATATAAAATCAAACCACAGAAACCATTTTGTCTTTGTTCCTGTCCAGCTGCAGGCACACACCTACCCACCTCTGGATCAATTCATTTTGCAAATAAACCGAAGGACTCAGACACATCCAGGTACTGGGTGTATACCAGAGGGACTATACAAGCCTGCAACTCCACAATTCTTCTAGAAACCTGTTGTATATGGACTTTCAAATCATTTGTATGTATCTGATTGCTTTAATCCTTTAACATTTCTTATTTGTTTTTCTTTTTATAATAAACCCTTTAGTTTTAGTTACTAAAGGATTGGCTGGCAGCATGGTATTTTGGGTGAGATCCAAACTTATATTGATCTGGTACAGTGGCTAATATTTTGGGATCAGAGGGAACCTTTTTAGTAAAAAGCATAGAGTTTAAATAACTGGTCTCTTTACTGGACCTAGTGGCAGTTTCGGAACCAAAGACTGAAATGCAGTAAAGGGGGCTGTGTGTATTTGTATAGTGGCTTCTTGATAACCAGTGTGGGGGAATCAGAAGCACTGTTTGTGGCTGGTTGAAAAGTCTGACTTCAGTGTCACCCACCAGGGCTGGGAGAATCTGCTCTTTTTTTACAGCCTGGCTGGCATTATCAGTTGGCTGTCCTGGGCACGAACAGGTCACACTTCCTTTCAGCGAATTATGCTCATTACTACTTGTCCTACCTTTAGTGGAAAATGGAGACCAATTGATCACAGTCCTCTTTATAACAGCACTTAACATATATGAAGACTGCCATCTGTTTGCATTCTCAGTCTTTTCTGAAAACAAAACATGCTCAGTTTTTTTAAACTTTCCTCACAAGTCAGGTTTTCTAAACCTTTTATCATTTTAGCTGCTGTCCTCTGGACTCTCTCCAGTTTCACCATATCTTTCGTAAAGGGTGGAGCCCAGAATTAGAAACTGTATTCCATCTGAGACCTCACCGGTGCTAAGTAGAGTGAGACAATTACCTCTCGTGTCTTACATACAATGCTCCTGTTAATACTCCTCTAATGTTCCTCCTCTAATTTTAATCAGAATATTAGCTTTTTTTGCAGCTGTATCACATTGTTGATTCATATTCAATTTGTGATCCACTATAACCTTCAGATCCCTTTCAACAGTACTACTACCTCACCACTTTTCTCCATTTTGTAGCTGTACATTTCATTTTCCCTTCCTAAGTATAGTAGTTTGCTTTTGGTTTTATTGAATTTCATCTTGCTGAATTCAGACCAATTCTCCAATCTGTCAAGGTCACTTTGAATTCGAATCCTGTCTTCCAAAGTACTTTCAGCCCCTCTCAGCTTAGTGTCATCTGCACATTTCATAAGCATACTCTCCATTCCATTGGCCAAGCCGTTAATGAAAATCGTCATTAATGAAAATTAATGAATGTTCATTAATTAATGAAAATAGTACTGGATCCAGGACTGACCCCTGCAGGACCCAACTAGATACACTTCCCAGTTTGACAGTGAACCATTGTTAACTACTTTTTGAGCATGGTTTTTCAATAAATTGTGCTGCCATCTTATAGTAATTTCATCTCAACCACATTTTCCTAGTTTGCTTATGAGAATGTCATGTGGAACTGTCAAAAGTCCTACAAAAATCAAGATATATCACATCTACTGCTTCCCCCCATTGACTAGGCCAGTAACTCTGTAAAAAGATGGAAACTAGGTTAATTTGCCATGATTTGTTCCTGACAAATCCTTACTGGCTATTCTGTATACCCTATTATCCTCCAGGTGCTTAAAACTGTACTGTTTAATAATTTGTTCCAGTATCTTTTCAGGTATCGAAGTTAGGCTGAGTGGTCTATAATTCCCTGGTCCACTTTGTTCCCTTTCTAAAGAAAGATACTATGTTTGTCCTTCTCCTGTCTTCTGGGACCTCACCCATCTTCCAGGAGTTCCCAAAGATAATTGGTAACATTTCCAAAATTGCTTCAGCTAGTTCTTTAAGTACTCTAGGATGAATTTCATTAGGCCCTACCAACTTGAAAACATCTAACTTACCTAAATATACTTTAACCTGTTCTTTAATTTGGCTTGGGATTCTTCTCCCTTGTTGTTAATATTAATTGTGTTAAGTATCTGGTCACCATAAACCTTTTTGGTGAAGACTGAAGGAAAATAGTCATTAAACACCTCAGCTTTCTTGATGTCATCAGTTATTATCTTTCCTTCCCTGATAAGTAGAGAACCTTTGCTTTCCTTCTTCTTTTCTTGCACCTAAAGTATTTAAAGAACCTCCTCTAATTGCCTTTTATGTTCCTTGCTAGGTGTAATTAATTTTGTGCCTTAGCCTTTTGGATTTTGTTCCTATATGCTTTTGCTATTCTTTTGTACTCCTCCTCTAGTAATTTGCCCATGTTTCCACTTCTTGTAGATTCCTTTGTGGTGATTTGTCCCACTCCTTTCAGCACTGGTTAGGCCTCAGCTGGAGTACTATATCCAATTCTGGGCATCGTACTTTAGAAAAGATCTGGACAAATTGAAGATAGTCCAGAGGAGAGCAACTAAAATGATAAAAGGTTTAGAAAACATGACCTATGAGAAAAGGATAAAAAACTGAACATATTTTGTTCTGAGAAAAATTGATTGAGGGGTGACCTGAGGGGAGACAGTCTTCAAATGTGTTGGGGCAGTGATACTCGGACCTCAGTGGTTCAGTAGCCAAATTAGCAATCAACATTTCCTAAATGAGCCACAATAGTGTGAATTCATTGCTTCATTTACTATATATATACTATATATATAGTGGTAAAGTCAGGCCAGATGGCTACAAAAGGATATACCAAGGCCAATATATGAGCTCTAGAATGCTAAAAGCCCTTTTCCCTGCAGGCAGGGGTGAGGTTACTGCAGATCAATTAGAGGCACTGGGACCCAATTGAGAGCCTAACCCAGGTGTACTTAAACCCTGCCTTCCCTAAAGACTGGGGGACACATAGGAGAAGGAGAGCAAGGAGCTGCTAGAAGGTTGTGGCAGCTATAGGAGGGGTTCCCCTGTACTGGAAATAGTGTTTCTCTACAGCTGGAGAAGCAGAGCAGGAGAGACCCTGACTCCAGCCTGCAGGAAGTGGCTCCACCATCACCCTGCAGTCCTCGGAGGGAGCCCCACAGCAACGTATCTCCCTAGGCCATGGCTCACATACACAGACTGGGACTATCCGCCCTCCCCTGTGGGGTTGAAGGGCACCCCCTAGGCCTGAAGTAAGGTCTGCACCCAAACTCTCTGCGAGAGAGGTACCAAGGGGAAGGAAAAAGCCAAAAGACTTGTCCAGCTTGGGGTGGAATTATCTCAGGCCCATGGCCAGAAGAGACTGTTTCCAGCAGGTGAGACCTAGGAGGGGGTTGCTATACCACAATACACACACACACACGTGCGTATATATTCCTGTTTAAACAGTATGACAGAGAAAATGTTTAATTCATTATGTATTCTGACAGCAAAATGCTTATTATTTTATCAACTACAATTGGTTAATAACATAGTGAAAGCATCCTGATTGGTTAATAACTTAGATTGATTAATAATTAAATCACACAATAATATTGTTCTGCAACAAGCGGCAGGAGACACATTAAAGAGCTACTTGCAGCTCACAGGCCTGAGTCTAAGTCTCACTGTCTGAAGGGATGACATAAAGAGGGTTGTGATCAATTGTTCTCCATTTTCTACTGAAGATAGGACAAGAAGTAATGGGTTTAATCTTCAGGAAGGAAGATTTAGGTAAGATATTAGGGCAAAGTTTCTAACTATAAGGATAGTTAACCTCTGGAATCAGCGTCCAAAGGAGGTTGTTGAGTCTGTATTAGTGGAGGTTTTTAAAAACAGGTTGGACAAACACCTGTCAGGGGTAATCTAGATATACTTGGTCCTGCCATGATGCAAGTGGCTGCCTTTGATGACCTCTGAAGGTCTCTTCCAGCCCTACATTTCTAAGATTTTGTGATATTATATCTTGGATGATAAGATTTTTTAAAAATTGTGTGTTGCTCAAGTGAAGTGAATACTACATAAATGACTTTGCGTAACAAAATTACATTACAGATCCAGATATTTCGTTCCCTCTGCCACAGATAGAAATATATCTATATTTAATTACAGGAACATACACTTTACAATGATCTGGTCACTGGCAAGTCAACATTTTGATTTTGATAGTTCTCTCAAAGTGGGATTCTGCTCTGAAGAGTGACTTTGCCATCCAGAGGTTCCATGTTTGCAAGACAAGGATTTTCAAATCAAATGTGCTCAGTTTACAAGTGGAAAAAGCTACTCTACATTCGTGTTTAAATTAGTACTAATTCTACTGAGTTAATTAGAATTACATCATCATCATGACATAAGTTAGATGAATATTGGGTATTGTTCAGGGCAGGTTTTGAAAACAATGAGGCTGCACTGGGTAACCGAAAGTGGAATTTGGCCTACAAAAGTTTTATTGCACAAGCCTTTAAGACCGGAATTTGACTTCCAGATTCTATAGTGAAATGGACAGGGTGACCTCTAGCAGTCTATCATTTTCACTTATAACCTGAACAGATGTGATCTGGGAATCATTGGCATGCAAACATAGAAAGACTCCCATGGACTTCAATGGGCTTTGAATAAGGCTCTTTTCCAGGCTTGCTGTTTTGATACCATTAGAAGGGATGGTTGGAATATCTTTTCTTCTCTGGAACCTGCTCTTTCTTCCATTTGGTGACCATTCCACTTAACCATCACAGTAACCCATAGCCAGTATCCCAAGGGTTCTTCCCCAATCTTATATCTCTGATTTTCTCATGCAAATAAACTGGGAGGTGGGAGGAAACATTTAAATAAATAAAATAAACTGTTAAAAAGGCTGATTATCATCACTTCCGGTTGAAGACCCACAACAAGAACACCCAGCTCACCTCCCAGTGCTACTTTAGCTGGCTAAGCGTAACGTGTGTTCCGATGTGCTTCTATGCTTTTCACCAAGCCATCCCTGTTGCATGAGGTCAGCCAATCACATGACTAGGATTCAGTCTGCGACTACACAGCTGGAAGATGGAATTGACAAATGGATTTTTGCTCTGATCTTGGCAACACATGAATTTTGTTTTTACTTAGTACAAAAAAATGTGCTGCAAAATCTACATAATGTGTGCAGATGAGAAAGCAGGCGAAACTGTTTCGGTCAAGAAAAGCTTTTTGCATTTAAATAAACAGCAAGGAAAAAAATCCCTGTTACTTTACTTCTCCTCAGCAAGGACTCCATTTATTTACAAGCACCCATATTGCTGAAAACTTTTTTGTTTATTTCTAGAGAAAAATCAATGAAACAAAAAAATCATAATCCTTCTGAGCCCTTCTCATTTTCATCAGCACTAGATAACAAAAAGTCTCATTGGACCATAGCACCGAGCTTTCACACCAGTGGTAGCTAATAATAGTATTTATTTAAGCAAGTAAAATACTGTTTCATTTGCATGATACATCATCTCCTGTACAGCCCAACATATTTAATATCCTCCTTCTAAAGTGCAAATATTTGGATGGAGTGGGAGCACTTCAAAGTAAATTCCTTTGTTAGGCACCCATACAGGCTGAAGTGAAGAATAGCAATAAAATGGGTTAACAATAACTGTTCCCTCAAACATGGTCTGACCCCTAAGATTCCATAGGAATCTATTTTTCACAGTAGGTAAAACTGTGTCAGCGAGAACCATACTTAAGTTTGGTTCTTAGTTGTAGAAGGCTAAGAGATTATATAGAAAGTCTATAAAATACATTTTTGCAAAAAAGTATAGAACATGGTTTATTCCTGTCAGAAACCATGCTAGCTTCCTGCTAGCAAGAACCAAACTTAAATATACCTTTTTGCTAAGACATTTAGGGCCTGATTCTCACCTACACTAAGGCTATGTCTACACTGACACGGGCAAAGTTGCCGCCGTCAATCAATCTTTCTGGATTGATTGAGCAGTCAGTGTAGACCTGCTCAATCGCTCAGGAAGTCAGCGCAGTAAATCCACCCCCTCAAGTGGCATAGCGCTGTGTCTATGAGAACACGATTCCCGTCGGCGCAGTGCAGTGAAGACGGCACAGCTTGCGTAACTCCTGTCAACTGCCGTTGAATTTCCAGGTAACTGAAGACCAGGTCTAATGTTGCATTACACTGCTCTGTTCTCATACTTTCCCATAGTATGGACCATAGCTTAATACAGAGGTGATCTCATGGACAACCCTCCACTTCAGGATCATGCAAAACATCTTTTCCTTTCCCCTCATTCACAATCCCACACCTTTCTTATGACAACTGTGGCAATTATTTACATGGACAAATAATACTGGAACAGTATTTATGTATTTTAGCTATCTAGTGCATATATTTTTTCCTTTTCACGGAAAAAAGAAAATAACACTGTCTGCTTTTGTTCTTCCTTGCATCTTCCCCCTCTCATCAATTCTATTTCTACTGGCTGGAAAAAAGGAGGTAAGCCAGCTGTGAGCTAACCAGGATAAGGTCAGTGGACCACTAGTGGTCCACACTCTGCAGTTGTAGAATCTCTGCTCTGCTGTAGGAAGACAATAGGCTCTTTTGGGCAGAGCTAGTGTCTTTAGTCTCAGTGTCAAACACCATGTATATCTTTGGCACTAAATAGAAATGTGTAATAATTAATTTATATTGCCCTAGGGTCTCATCTTGCCTTAATCTGGAATGTTTGTGTCTGATTACATTAAACTAATCATGTTTTTCACCATATAGAACCATCCCACCACGTAACCATTTTCTGTCCCCTCTCTGCTCCCATCTCTGCCCACTCTCTGACATCTCTTTCAGAATATATCTTGGTGCTCTGACTACAATACATTAAAGTCACTAGAATACCTTTCCTATTGACAAGTTTGGCACGAAGACATATTTGATAGGTAGGAAATGTTGCTACTGAATGCCCAGTTGAATTTTTACACGTAATTATCAGGTCATATTACCTACTAGCAGAGAAAGAAAAAATCTTTTACTACCATTTCAGTCATTTCCACTGTTAATCTCTTGGTTCTTGCATGGTGTCTCATATGAGGAAATCCTAAATTCTTGACTTCAGAGGATTAAGTTCATAATTACCATTGATGCTCATCTCATAGACTTTTAGGTGAGAGATATAAAACTGTATGTCAAGACAGAATTTTATTTGCTCTTTCATGGTATTGCATTTTACCTAATCTCCAAGCTAAATGTTAATCTGTTATTTCTTGCCTGTGCAGTCAAATAACTTTTTTATTAAACTGTATGTGAATACATCTTTTCCAGTTTTAGTTGAATTTTAGCAATTTCTTGATGAGAAAAGCATGCAGTGTTAATATTACTTGTCACTTCTTCCTTAAGGCTGCTTACCTGTTTTTCTTCTGAAACTTGTTTTATTCATTCAAAACACTCTTAGTAGTTCCAGATCTAAAAGTGCATTCATTAATGTTACAAAAAAAGGACAGGACTCCACTTACAAAATCATTCAACTTTACGTTGCATACAGAACAAATAAAAAGAAAGTTAACTGATTTAAAACCAAAAATACATGTCTGCTGCCTATGATTACTAAAGACAGACTGCTAAGAACAAGATACACATGAGGTGTCATGTACCACCAGGCTCTGCCAAAACAGATGTCTTCAAAAGAAGAGAGTGTCGTACTCTAGCCCTTCTAGAAACAATAGGCTAATGGGCAAGATGTCAAGGTCCCTCATCAGGTTGATAAGAACTTCAAGATTTGTCCATATATTGGAGACCTCCACTCCTTGGACCCTAGTCCTTGTACGTATGTTGTCTCCTACACCACCCAGAGACTGGGGCTATGTCTAAAGTCGCCACCATCAAATCGAATTATCTCTATCAACTGAGTGGTCAGTGAAGACCTGCTCATTTGATCCAGAAGTCGACGCTATTAATCCACCCCCGCAAGTGGTGTAGTGCTGTGAATATGGCACGGAGAAGACAAGCACGGCAGTCGATGGGAGTTATGCAAGTTTTCTGTGTAATTTGCATAACTCTCATCAACTGCCACTGTCTCGCTGGGATAAGTGTAGACCAAGGCCAGGTTTCCACCATCATGCCTGAGTTTTTGTTATGGTATCACCTATGGTGTGGTGCTCTCTGTCTCTGAACATCTATCCCAACATCTTCCTCCCAGGTTTTTTTTTTGGGGGGGACGGGAGGGAAGGGGATTTATTTAGATTTAAAAATATAAAATGATGGCCATCCAAGGCTGTAGGTGCCCTAACATCATTAGTTATACAACGAAGTCTCAGCAACATTAATCATTTCACAGGAACTCAGTGAGCCACCTACAGACTTCATTTTTCAGAGCTGTGTTTTGTCATGGTCACCATCCCCACACTATGCTGGATGCCTCCTCCTCCTTTTCAATAGTGCTGCTTTGAAGGCCTTTCCAATGTTCTTGGTTAACTTGAGCTACAGAATTTGGACCTGGATTTTGAGTACGTCAGACTTTTGAGTGCTGGGAGGGAGTTTGGCACAGCATGCTATAGCAGCGAGGGACCTGCTGCCAAATTCTGAATCACATTTAGATGCTGCTTCTTCAACCCCTAAAGATTTTTTTTTTCATATTTGAAGTTTTGATTTGAGCCCGATCTCTAATTTTTTTAAACTATATTTCATTATATTTAACTGTTTAAGAACCTGTTCCCCCAACCTTAGAGTAAACTGTGTTGTATTGAATTTAAGTACCTTGGAGTGGTGAAAGAATGACTCTGTCCTGCTGGGATTTAAACCTATTATTCCAGAATGAGTAGGCATTTTCAAGCTGATTATTAGACCACTAACTCAAACCAATTAATTCTCCCCTCCAAATAAGTTAGTTCCACTACTCCAGTAAATCATTTTATTCTCCTCCCTCAAACAATTAATTCTACTTCCTAATTAACAAGTTAGTCCTTTCCCAAAATAATTTCTCCCCCAGTTAGTCAATCATTTCTTTTCCTCACAAACCAGTCCTGCTGTGACATTCCTCCATGTCTTTTCAGTACTCATCTAGTTTTGCTACCCCTGCTCATCCCCCAATATTCTACAGGACTCATGGGAGACCCCTGGTTTCCCAGCTTCTCCACCTGTAACTAGGACATCTTTTTTCTCACTCCCTCTCTGCTACTCTTAAGGAAGCAGCAGTCCAAGGACCGCTCTGCTCCCACATTCTCCCCTTTCCATAGAAGTATGTAGCAGTGCCAAACACATTGTTCCCCTTCCCTTCCTTCCAAGCAACTAGAGAGTGCTTGAATTGCTTTAGCATCTGCTTTCCTTCTCCTCTTGTTAAAAGAGCAGTGGTATTGGGTGAGGATAAAAAACAAATCCTGCTGTGCAGCATCACTACTACTGCTGGTGGTGGACTAGAACCACCTCAATACGGGGTGAGGAACTTGCTAACTGTCATAGTCTGCAGAACCCTGTCACATGAATGGATTTACATCTTTCTGGCACTTCCCTATACGATTGTGCAGGGAGAACGCCAGATAGATTTCTTCCCCCTCACGCTGCCCATAAACCTCTCTTTGAAGTAAAATTAAGTAAATTATAAATTACTTGTGAAAATTTGCCAACTTTTATTCTAGCTTCTGTTTCTACATTCCAGATTTTAATAATGTTTAGAAAGCTTTTTAAAAACAAAATAGGAGGGACAATCTTTTCCCGAACAGTAGGTGAAATAACACATACATTCACTCTGAATCAGTCGGTTAAGTCTCTCACTACATATAAATAGCTTAGATGAAAGCATAACAAACTGTTTTCCTGTTGCAGAGCAAAACCGACAACTAACCAAAAATGTGCTCCTCATCATGAAGCAGGGTTTTGGACTATAAACCTTTGATCATTGTAATTTTTGAGCCCATATATTATCAAGTTTTCCAATTAAAGCATTAATCAGGGAACTTCAGAGGGGGGAAAAAAGAGTACTTTCCTTCAGTTGTCTAGCTTTCTCAATTTTCCCAATACAAAATAAATTAAGCTTGCAAGGAGCTCATTGCTGATGATCAGATATGCTATGCTTGGCCTAACTATTAGCAGCCAAACTTCTTTATTATGCATTTCTAATAAAGTCACTTGGTCTTCATAAAAAAAAAGTAATTATCTTCATTTATATAAATTTTATACTTTTAACACAAAGCTATTGATGATATTTTAATTTTGACATAAAGAAGAAAAAGACAAGATTGTAAAAATAAAGTTGCATTGTCATGCCAATTCATTAAAGTGATAAATAGATACTGAAGAACTAATTTGGTAGATGTGTAATGCATAATTCACAAAAGAAGTTTATGTATGCCTGGGTGAATCACTTTATTGATTCTGCTGTGCAAGAGCAAGCAAAGTGTTTATTTTTGTTTTGCTGTTAGTAGGGTGTAACTGTTCAACACCCAATCTTGCAGAGTCTCCTCAACTCGTGTTGAAATAATTGGCAATGGAGGGTGCACAGTGGCTGGCAGAACTGGGCCTTGAATAGAATTATTTCTATTCAGAAATTTAATGGAACAATACCATTAATTTCTATGTTGATATTTCATAGATTTTTAGACCAGAAGGGACTATTATGATCACCTAGTCTGACTTCCTGCATAACATAGGCCATAGAACCTCTCCCAGTAGTCACTACACCAAGACCAAGTCTGCTGATTCAACTAGAGAATATCTTAGAAAGACATCCACTATTGATGTTCTTCCACCACCACCATAGAAGAGTCTTTTAAAATGCCCATTTTTATTCCCTCTATTTATGGCACTTAACATGTCACTCCAAGTAGCAAAACACCAGTGATTCTGCAATGCTGAATGATACAGTCTCTGATGAGGAATCAGGGCCCTGTTGTTATCAGCTCTGTTGTATTAATTTAGATTGAATATATTGGGTAAAAGTGCTAACATACCTTCGTTAGTGTTTAACATTAAATAGTTTTAAACAAGGCCTGAGGTTTGGTATACAGAGACTTCAGCTTGTTTAGTACTATGCCAAACCCTTTTTTTTAAAAAATAACGTTCGTATTAAAGATACAGAAAAGAAGAAAAAGAAAGCATTTAAAATGTAAAGCATTACTTAAGGTTTTTATTTTAACAACTTTTGTTCCTCTTTGGCTGCACAGAACTTTTATGAGGAAAAAACTGCTTTGTTTGACAGCCTCTTTTGAGATGGTCTTTAAAATGATCATACCTGTTCTTTTAGAAAACAGGAGAAGTGAGTAGAAATGTGTTGGAACTTTTAGTACTGTTGTTGAAGCCTGATCCTGTTTCCTAGAAGAAAAACAAGACAAATACATACAAAAGGGGAGGAGGAGAAAACCAACAAAAATAGGAAATACAGCTTCTGTGTCTTGTGTTACTTTCACTTGCAAACTTAATGCTGGACACAGCATAGGGAGTGATCAGCCATTTTGAGACCTGGAAAACTTATACCAGCACTGTATAGGGCATTACTTTTAGTTGCTTCTTTGTTCACAGCCTTACAGCAGTATGGCAAAATGTGCAGTCCTGGTAAGCTAAGTCAGCCTCTCATTAGATGGAAAAAAAAAAAGAGGTGGGATAGGAAAGAGAAAAAATAAGGAAAAGGACATGTGGGGAGAGGAGGAATACTGAGAAAAACTCATATATCCCAGGTGATGGTTGGGTTTCAGCTGCTGGAGGTGGTGATGTCATTTGGGTTCCTCTCTCTCTGGTCAGGGCATCTCGCAGGATCAGAACGATGAAGGCCCTGGCTCCCAGAAGATGGTGTGGGAGGTAAACCAGATGGCAAAGCTTGCTCTAGTAGCCAATTTTTCCCCCAAAGTCTCTTTCTTTAAGGACTCCAAAAAGGAGGAGTAGGCAGAATAGCCCATCCCCTTATTATTTTGTCCACCAAGTACACCCGTTTTCAACTCTCAAATTTTGGTTCACTGATTTTTGGTTTTGTACTTTTCCTGTTCATCAGGCATGATTTTAACATAGTTCTTGAATTATATCATAGGCCTTTTTGGTTGGACTAATTTAGAGGGTTTTTTGTACTTTTTCCATCAATATTTGTTGTTATAGGTTATTGTGACGTTTTAATTCTTATGTGCTTTTTACAGTTAAGCTCACAATTACAGCAAATTGGTTGGCCCAGTTATTACAACAGAACTTGCTGCCCCCAGTGAGCTTACAGCCAATGTACATGATACGAGAGTAGGTGGATAAAACAAAGACATGCAAGGGGGGGTAAGGAGAAGTGAAACAATTCTGACCACTTAATGTCTAAACACCCACTGCAATATCAAATTTAATTCAGTTATGTACCAAAAAGTGTTGATACTTATCCAAAGTTTGGGAGATATTTTTCCTTTTCTTTCCTCCCATCCTTCTTCTCTTTTCTCAATCCAGCCAGATGCCCACCCTGTATTCCTTTATCTAGCACATTCTTTCCTTCTGACTGACATCTCCTCTTCTCTAGCCAAAAAGTCAAGCTCCTGTTGTACAAAGGCCAATACTCGAAATTATCCAAGATGGATTTTTTAAAAAACTCAACTCAGTCTGTTACATAAAATTCTTTATAAAAGTCAGGAAAAGTTGGAAACAAACAGATTGGTACAAACTGGATTGTTTAAGTTAAAAGAACTGTGCTAAAGGGATCTTCAAGATTCCTGGTAAATTCATAGGTGGATAACAATAAGCTCAATGATTCTAAAAATGGGACGTTCATAGTTAAAATCATCAAAATGAATTTTGATTGGTCAATGTTACTAGATGAGGCTGCTGCCTCTTCTTAGATTGATCTCATCTAGAGGGCACTTAGTGAGAGTGGTTGAGGACACATGGGCTGAAAGGAGTAAGCTTTCCCATCATGATTGCCACCTGCATCACGTCCTAGCATTGTGAGATCCATCATGACACAACTTGGCCTGGATCACCCTGATCCTGAAAGGTGTCCTGACAAGACTGGGCAAGTCTGTATCTTTAATAAAATACAAGGGGAGTAAGCCAGCAATACCTAGACATGAAACTTCAGAGGGCATCTAACTGTTTAATGATGTAAAAGTGACCAAGGATTTTCCCTTGCTGGGCCTGAGACACCTATAAACACAATGCTCCCCAGCCTCCTCTTTCTGATCCCCAGTAGGACCTGTACTGTTTTTGATTATATTAGTTGAGAAACTGGGATCTCAACATGGCACTTTTTCCTCTGGGCAAATGCTCTGTTCCACTCCATATTCCTAGAGGGTTTCCCCTTGTAGGAGGGAGGCCACAGAACAAAGACACCAGTTACTCATGCACAAATTAATAAACCTACCAAGACCCCAGAGTGGATTGGGATAATAATGAGGAGTCTAGTTATAGATGAGAGAGAGAGACTGGCTTGGGAAGAGGCACTTAGCCAACATTTTTCAGACCTAAAAGAGTCATCTTCATTTCGGTTCTCGCTGTAGGTTCCTCCTTTTCCCAAACCAGTTCACTCATATTTAATTTCAGATAGGTTGTGCAAGTTTCTGCATGAGTATTTCAATACTATGATAGCAACAAACCATCTTGTGTGAGTGACTGAGAGCTTTGATCATTTCTTTATTCATATTTCATGATTCATCCTACCCCACATCAAAGTGAAAAGACAAAGGCAAAGAAATCTTTTATTGCCAACTAAATTTGCTTTACAAGGTTCAGCCATATTGCATTAAAGAAGTTATATAAATTAAGCATGATTATGGCATGCCAGGTGTATAATTAGTACTATCTGAGCCTATTGATATGAGCCAGCTTCCTAGTGTTCTCATTTGTATCTGATCTGCAAGGGAGGAGATTTGCATGCTGTAAATGGCAACACTTTACAAAAGATGGCTAATCATTTTTTAAAAATTCTTTGGCATTTATTATTCATCGAGAACTCGGTTGGTATTAATATGCCTATAATTTGCAATTCTAAAGAAATTCCATTGCAATTTAACACAGATTTATGACCAATTGTTGTTAAGTGCTACTCAACTTTTCTTTTAGGAGGAAGAATTGTTATTGTACAAACTGATGTCTCTTCCTTGGTTGAAAAGATAGGTCAGGTAACATTTAAGGCTGAAACCAGCACTTAACAATTTAGAATCTCTACTTTATCTTGCAGATTATTGTGAGGTTCCATTCTATTCCTAATTGACCATCAGTTAAAAACTTTAATGTCAACCTAGCAGGAATATCCCCAGCTCCTTGTTACCCAGGAAGGTTTGGGATGCAAATAGATGACCTTTTGTTTATGGGCAAAGCAAGGTCTACTTGTGAAGTTCTGCAATTTGGCTTTCACAAAGCCATAGATTACATAACTGCAGCTTTAAGAAAACTGCCAGAAAGGTCACATTGCTACCAAATGGTACGTGGTATCACACTGAACTGCATCAATGCAACTTTCATGGTAAATGAAAAAGTTCAGTAATCACGAAAAAAGGGAAGTAAATGGCCTATTGTCTTTTACAATGGAGTTTTTAAAAATCAGAGAAATAAAGCATACTATAATTGGATTGAAAACAATAATTTCCTCTAAAATTGATTTCTGATTGCAAAAAGTCTAATCCAGTGATGTCCCCAAGTAATAATTACAAAGCACAAATTGTTCCAAATTGAAAGACTAAATGACTGAAAATGTTGACATGGTGGATTAAAAATGCATCCAAGAAATACTCAGACATTTTTGTGTGATGATACTCTGTCTCCTTTCCAGTCTGCTTGGCCTGTTTGTCAGTGCTTGGCCTTTTCTCCCAGCATGCCATTGCCCAAGTATGTTACAGATTAACTGTGCTATTATTGGTAAAATATTTGATATACACATCCCTCCCATCCCCAAAAGAGCTGGGGACTGTGTCTTGCTCTAGCAGGGTGATAAATATCACTTACTGAATAGCTCTTTCCCCTCTCCAAAGTGAGCTTGTGACTATGTTGTTCATTTAAATTGCAGTAGTTGGTTGAGTGGGAGAACCGCTTTTAGAGTTTTGGACATTGCAGAAAACCAGGCCCTATAAACCAGAAATCTGCTTAAAACCCCCCCCAAAAACAAACAAAACTTTAATCAAAAATTAAAAACTTGGTTTTCTGAAAAGAAAGAAAGAAAACTTAGATTTTTCAGTTTTTGAACAAAACTCTATTTTTTCCACAAATATCCCTCTTCTCCAGCAATATTCAACCAGCAATACTTGATAGTGTAATTCAATGATGAGCTAGAGTGGTGAGTATATGTGAGAAGACCTTGCATGAAAGATGTCTGATAGTGTCTTCCTCCAATAAATCTTTTGCCAATGGTGCATTCTAATGGTAAAAATAATGCTCTTTATGTGTATTTTTATAGGTCTTGGTGATAAACAATTCCTTTGTTCAAATCGAACTAAATTCACTTCACTGTTATTTATGACCCCTGACTTTAACTCACTTCTTTGACCTTTCCAATATGCTGGGGCTGCAGAGGAAGAGTTGTATGATTTGGGATTTGTAGTGGCCTTTCAAAAGCTTTGAATACCTATCTGAACAGCATCCAAAGCTGAATGTTTTGAGGGTTGCATGTCTCTAGTACATCTGTGCTAAAGTCTAAAAATTTTACTGAGTGGGATTTCATGCAAAAAAGTTTCATCAGTTCTTTTCATGCAATTTTGCCCTCCTTCACCCACACCACAAATGTTGATTTATGCAACAACAGCCATATTAACATATGAAATGTTGACTGCCACCCATCCATGCCTCATGTTTATGGTTTAAGATATATGTCCACATGGTTCTTTTCAAAATATGCATCATGCAGTGACTTTTTTTTCACAGAAGTGAGCCCATTTTCAAGCTTGAACAAAATGCAGAATTGTGATAATAGTTTTGCATTTCATCATGAATATTTCAAATATCTGATTACTACAGATGCTACACTTGCTAATGTGTTAATGAGTCATTCAATGAAGAATTTTGAATAACTGTTCTTGTCACCAAGAGAGGGATTGACCATCCCCCTAGAAATCAAAATAAAATTGTCATAGTCAGCATCCATAGCCATCGTAATTTTCAAAAGTAAAAAAATCCATGTTTTGCTGATTCATATTCTCTCTCCTTTGTCCTAAATGAAAGCATTTTTTATCCAGTGATGAAGACTGTATATTTCTCAGCAGAGAGTAGGTGTGAAGGTTAAAGATAAATTCTTCCTGCTGTGATGTATTCCAGGACCAGAAATCACATATAATATTCATTTTTTATTTGCATTATTCTGTGGGTATTATTTTGCTTGAAATAAAGAATGATTTGTTGTTTAGCTTCCTTTTTTGGGGGGGCAAGTGGAGAGGTGGGCAAAGGAAGATTCTTTTGTCTGTATCCGAAGAAGCTTGCAGGGTTGGCCTGGTTTTCCTTTTGTTACTGGAGAGCTTTCAAAAAAGGCACAGGAGATTATATGTGTGGTTGATCTGGGCTAAGTAGTAATGGAAGAGAGTACTGGCAAGAACAAACACTGTTGTCTAACTCCCCAAGAGACAAAGTCTCTCCAGCTATCACTTTATGGGAGTACTTGAATCAGCGGCAACGGCACCCTAAAAGTCTGATTTCCATGGACTTCGGTGGCTTTGGATCTGGTCAGAGATAGTTTCTTCTGTATTTAATCATTGCCACAGAAGAGACATTCAAAGCTGGTAACTGTAAAATCTATGCCGCTACCACAGAAACAGCAGTTGTGTAAACAGCTGACACAAGGCACAATAGAATGCTGTTGACCCGCCATTACAAGCTACTTCAGGGTTTCGTTGGAGATCTCTAATGAGGACAATGAGTCATGGGGCACCTCCTTGACTCCTATGACTTGCCCATTTAGGTGGCTTAGGAGGCATTACTGCTCCCTCCCACAAACGTACGTGTGGAAATAGCAAAGTTCGTGCTAGTGGCACTGTTTTGACAAGCAATGGTAAAGAACCAGATAACATAATGTATTAGGTTATATTGGGCATAGGAGTCTTGGTAAATTCCAGACACAATCAGGAAAGGCCAGTGAAACCTACCTTTGATTGTCATTGTCTAGGCAGTGGGCGCACAGAGAGCCAGACTGCATGATTATGGTTTGGTCTACATTAGAATCTTATATTGGTATACCTGCGTTGCTCAGGGATGTTGAAAATCCACACCCCTGAGCAACACAGTTATACCAACCTACCCCCTGGTGTACACAGCGCTATGTCAGTGAGAGGGCTTCTCCCATCAAGATAGCTACTGCCTTTTGGGCCGATGGGAGGTGCTCTGCCATTGGTGTAGGTAGTGTCTTCAGTAAGTGCTAGAGCACCACAACTGCACTGGTGCAGTTTTGTAAGTGTAGACAGGCCTTGTGTCAGGATATGGACAAGAGGGTATGAGAAGCCGCCTTCTTTCCTTCCCTCTTTGTGCCCCTGCATAGTGACTAGTCACAGTCATACTCGTGGCACTAAGGAAATTCAAGGATTGTTTCAGGCTCTTACTAACAGCAGCAGTAGTGTCCCAGATAGCCATAGTCTGGTCTCCCTTTCCCTGGCAATGGCCAGGTCACCATGGTTATGAGAATACATTACACCCTGTAGAAGAGTGTAGCTGGGGTTCCCCTGCAACCATTCCCCTGCACCTCCCAAAGCAATTGTTCTTGTCTCTGGCATAAGGGGTGAAATGTTCCCCTCCCAACTTTAGTCTCTGAGCAGCATAAAGGAATGCTAAAAGCCTTCCACTTGGGCACAGAAGGGTTCCCCAGAGCAGGCAGTATGGTAGAAGGCTGTAAGATTGTCCTTCTAGGACCCCCTTAAAAGCCCTGTTGTAGGGATGTACCAGGGGTGGGGCTAGGGATTGGAAAGGAAGGCAGGGATGGAACCAAAGCATGCAGCCCTAGAGAGCTTTTGGGCAGAGCTTCAACCCACAGGGCAGCCTGGAGAGACTGCCATAACAAACAGGCCCCCAGAGCTGTGTAAATTATGCCCAGAGTCTCTTTAGCCATTAAACCATCCCTGCCTCCTGTTACACTGCAAGTTCTATACTGCACCTCTTAGAGGCATAGCACAGGATCTCATCCAAGGATCTTCTTCTGTGATGGTGCTGTTGTTTTACCCATCACCGTCACTACAACCACAACCTGTGGAAACACGCTATATGATTTTATAGAGAAATAAACTTTTTCCAAAGTTATTTTTAACAATGCTTTATAATGTAATGGAAAATTATATTCCTGTTATAGAATTCTACAGCACAGTTTAAAAAAAACCTATGGAAAAGACCTCATGCTCTATTAAATTATGTAGTGATTTCTATACAACCCTCTTGGTTTAAGAGAATTAGGTGTGTAAGTCATATTAAAATTCAATGGGACTTAGGCACTTTTGAAAATTGCACATGCTATTCCTATAGGGCTTTCCTTAGACTACTTAAAGACACAATCTAGGCTGGTATGTATGCTGGATACTGTCAGAAGGAATTGACTAATTGGACTACTTACATGCTTAAAATTAAAGATGTGCTTAAGTACTTTGCTGGACTGAGGCCAGAGAGCTCATCATCTTGCTGAATCCAAACTATAGCGTCTTTGGTGGCAAACTAGCATGAGCAAAAGAGCAGAAAAAAAGAACTGTGTCCTACCTATTGTGCATGCACATGATATATTCAATTACAGTCACTTTTTTATCAGGAGTATGAGCCATCCTGTAGTAGCTATTATTCCTTCTGATTGAATGAACTATTGAAGTGGAAGACTTTTTTGTTTCAGCTTTGCCGTATGTGAGTGTGTACAAGTTGCATGACTGCCAACAATGCTGCCTAATGATCAGACAGGTGTTGGCAGGTCATCTCCCATTGAAGCACAGCCTGTTTTTCAGCGCTCCTGCCTCAAAGGTTTCCAGTCCTCCCCTTTAGCAGAAGGGTTTTGGGGGCTGAGCCCTTGAACAGTCAAAATCTTTTCCAGCTGGCGCCTTACTCTAGGCGAAGGTTCTTGTTGTTGTATTGTCCTCTTGGAGTGAGTAGGGGAGTCTGGGCCTGTCTTCTCCACTGGGCTCTGGTCCAGGGCCCCAGTGTTGAGCAGCTACACCCTACGTGTTGCCCACCCCAGACCACTTCCTACCCCTACTCCAATCAAGTCTTTCACCTCCACTCTGTCATCTGCCTCCTCTTTGTGGGTTAGCACAGGTCTGTGTTGTCAGATCACAGGCAATGAGCTCCTGGACAGTGTTTCCCCCTCAGAGAAGCCTGATCCCTTCCACTGCCTCATGGGCTGCCTGGGCCCAGAGCTATTCCTTAACTCCTTGCTCTAAAGTGTGGGGTTTGTATGCCCTATTACAGAATGTCTAACGGGTCATTGTTATTTTTTAAGCTTGCAGTATATTTGTTTGTTTTTTCCCTTTCTAACTTTATTGATATTTAAATAGGCTTTTGGTAATGAAGGCAACCTCAGGGACCAACCATAACAGCTACAGAATACTCTCCCTCTCTGAAATGCAAGGCAGCTACTCCATAGCAGCCAAAAATGTTATGTGAGAAATCTCCCAAGAGCAGACATTTTTTTACATTTCCTGTGCTTTGTGGAGTTGGCTGAGCTGAAATTCAGCAAGAATGTTACTTTTTTCACCTAGGATTTCAAGCAAAGTAAAAGTGTAAAGGGTTGTGGAAATTTTAAAATATAAACCAAACCCTTGAAGTCTTGTGTGTCTGATGAAAAGTTTGGGTCTGTTCTGACTTGAGTGTCTAAATTAATTTGCTCATTTCTAATTTGCATCCGACTGTGATAGTTTGGTTATGTGTCATTGTTAACTTACAGTGAGTAGCCTATTTGTGACAGTAGATGTGACAGCGTCTTTAGTTTAGAAGTCTTAATGTATCACTTTTGTAGAATACCAGTTTTCTGAATACAGTGACAATTTGTTAGGCTTAGTGGGCTTTTGAATAAATGGGTGATTTTTCAATACCAGAGATGTGTACTGGGGGCATAGTACACTTATGTAAAATAGGGAGTTTTTGGCAAAGGAATTGCTGATAAACCAGGTCCTATTGAAGATAATTTTTATGTTGGGGCCTCACAGCTGTTACAAGCCCCCAGTAATTTGTTTATTAAGGTTAGTAAACAGGAGAGGCTTGGCATTTTGGTTCCTGTCCAGTACAGTGCTAATTTTATGAACAGTTGTCTTCGTTGTCCCCTTTGGAGGTGCAGAAGGAAAAACCAGTCTGCTTACACTCTTCACAGCTATGGGAGGACAATTCTGTTTTCTTCCTTTACTTCAGTGATTTGCCTCATTCTTGTGTAATAAATAAATCCCATGCTTCACTACAGGACCTTTTAAATAGCAATTGATGCACTCATTGTCTTAATTGAGAAAAGACCTTACACCTGTTTGGGCTTCCTATCTAATTGTTATTCCTTTCTTGTTTTCTTAGCTGTTACTTTCTTGCAATTTATTCATAAGTAATTTCTTATAATAGATTGTACTTTTGTTACTGTTCTTCCATCTATATTATTATGTTCTGTTTCCTCTAGCCCCCCCACCCCCCCTTTTTTTTTTTTTTGGTAACTGACGTGGAATTTCAAGTAGCAATGCAATAGCAGTCAGTTTTACATGATGGGTATGTCTAAACTGCAGCCTAGGTCAATAAACTCATGCTAGCTGAGCGCGAGCTACATGCTCAAAACAGCAGTGTGATTGTTGCAGCTTGGGATCTTAAACCCACCTGATCCTGGCTCTGAACTCAACTGGCTAACCTGAGTCTCCACCAGAGACACAGCATCCATGCAGGTGTTTTTAGCGTGCTAGCTTGAAGTCCAGTAGTGTAAGTCTGTCTGTCTGGGCTGGGAGACTCACTCTTAGCTGTAGTGTAGATATACCCGATGGTGCTAACCACGCTCACTCCTGGTATTTAACATCACTGTGTATTTATCTTTCTACAGCCCTCTTTGGCATAGTCGGAGTGCCTCAACACCCCTGTTGAGTACTACCTGCATTTTACAAATGGGAGACTGAAGCAAGGGGT
Source organism: Mesoclemmys tuberculata (assembly GCA_007922155.1). Lineage (NCBI taxonomy): Eukaryota > Metazoa > Chordata > Testudines > Chelidae > Mesoclemmys > Mesoclemmys tuberculata. Next base: position 3,313,604 of record ML675610.1, read on the forward strand.
AGATAAAGTGACTTGACAAGGCTACAAAGAAAGTGTGTGGCTTTGCCAAAAGTCAGGCCCTGGTCTCTGGAGTCCCAGTCTAGTGTTTTATGCATGAGACCATCTTTCTTATCCTATCTGAACCTATGAATGGATGCTATTCCGTTAGGAACTAGGCTGAGACTATCCACTTCCCCTTTGGCAATAGCTTTTGTCCAGAATGGAAAAGTGACCAGGATATGTAAGTTACCAGACTCCTGAATCACCCAATCCCTTGGATTAGATGCTTTAAAAAAAACAAAACTCAAATGAATATTGATTTACTCACAGTTCTTCTGCAGATTCTAACAATCTGTAATGCACAAAAGACAAGTGTGCCAATATGTTATATTGCTGAACACTGGGATATTCTCATTTATATTACACCAATTAAAGCAAACAAGTGTCTGAACATTTTAATGTCAACACTCCTATGAAAATCACCGACTGTACACTCGATCTTGTTTTTCAAAGAATAACTGTGTAGAAATTGCTTGGTTTGTGGACAATATCTGACTTCCTCCAGTTCCGTGCTTTCCCTACATGTTCTTTGGTGCTCCCTGAGGACCCCAATATAAATGAAAAAGGATGTTTTCCCATGAGCTTATTGGGATTGTACCAATATGGGGGAATCAAACCACATCTAGAATGCAGTATATGGTCACTAATTTTTAATCTGAATTGGGCAGAGTATAGAATGTAGAATACAGCCAAGGAGCTGTAGTAGAGAGCTCTGGGATATTTGAAGGCATGAGAAAAAGAGATTAGATTGGGGCTTTCAGTAGGCGTGAAGTAATTGGCCTTGTGCTTGCACATACTAAATCCCCTTTATGTTGTGCTGGCAGCAAAAGACAACTTAAAGCTGCCTTAAATGGGCAGCTGAGGAGTCTCCTGGAAGAGGGGGTGGAATCCTTAGCTGGTTGAGAGTTGGCTATAGTGGTTCTCTCTCTGAATCCCCTCCTCTCCCAGGGTTCAGAGCCAGAGGGGCACAACCACTGTGTGGAGTGCTGTAGCTACCCCTGACTAGTGTACAAGGGATTGTTACAAAATGACACAATTTAGCGAAGTTCCAGAGCTGCTCTAAATGATGTGGAGGATGGTGGAAAACTGGCCACAGGATTGGGGAGCTTCAGATGACTCCACTGTATCTCCTGTCCTCAGCTACACCCATCACTTTATTACAGGCAGTTGAGGAGTCTGCCCCTATTGTATTTCTTGGCTTTTCTTCTCCCTCAACCCCATGTTTAGTGTATCCCATGATGCCTTGAAAGAGCACCCTATGTACATTACAATGGTTTATGGGTGCTTCTGGGATATCTGCTTTTCCCTTTCCCCTCTTTTATTGTCATCATTCATTTATGGCATCACGCACTATGTGTTCGATCCTTTTGAAACACTCAGAAAGCAAAGTCCCCACTCCAAGGAGCTTACAGTTTGAAGAAAGAAGTGAATGGAAGGAGAACAAGTAGAGTTGGGCAGGAAATTCCTTTCTCATCCCATGAGATTTTTTTGAGATATCAAACATCTTTCCTGTCACAAAATGGGACAAAAAGTTGAAATCTCAAAAATATCCATGAACTCATAATTCAGGGGGGTGAGGTCAGTTGAAATGTTCCATATTGATGATTTCAAAATGTATAATTTAGATTTTGACCTTTTAAACATTTATCTTTTTTTAGTATACATTAATTTAATTTTGTAACAAAAAATCATTTTGAACCATAACCCAAACATTTTTCTTTCCAAAATATTTTGATGTCCTGTTTCAACAGTTTCAAATTCTTTTAAAATTGGTAGATTTGTTAAAACCAACCCTTTCCCATGGACAGTTTCAGTTTTGACAAATTGGCTTTTTCCAAAGAAAATATGTTTTCTTAGAAAATTCCCACCTGGCTTGAATAACGAATAGGTACTTTTCCCTATCCTACAATTGCTGGAGTCTCTCTTGAGGTTTTTTTTGTCTATAACTGAGAGGCTTCATGCAAACTTTGTTTGTTTTTTTGATTTGTCTGGGTTTATTACCTTTCCCACATTTCACGTTAATTTTGGACTCAAGCAACCTATGAAATTCAATGTGAAACACAGCTCAGCCTCTACTTTTCTCATGGATTTTAATTTAAATTGTAGTCATTCTACATTTTCTCAAAATCTATGATGAACCTGGGCAAGATTCTGTTTTTTGTTATAAAAGCCACACATCAAGTTTCTTTTCAATCTGGGTTTTATTTGTTTGCATAATTGTAGTATTCTCCAAAGTTTGGTAATGTTCAGATCCTAGTTTTGTTTGCTTGTATCTTGGTTTTAGCACTGCATTTCTTATAATCTTATAGATTGAAAAAGGATATTTTTACCAGTTATTTTTCATGGACAATAGAAAATGAAAATAATTTTAACTTTCTCTGTGTGTGCATGTGTCATCAAGTTATACGTTCCTGTACTGTAAGTTATAATAAAACTTGTAAAAATAAATTAGTTTAACTGAGTACTTTGCAAGTGTTTTTATTGAACTGCCAATTTTCTCTTTATGGGTCAAAACTTTGGATGATGTGTTTTTGGCCATATTCTGAAGTTATATTAAATTACAGCAAATAATACCACTTGTGTTTTGTGACATGCTATTTCAAAACTATTTATTTAAATTGGTGAAAATTGATTCAAAATCCATCATCTACGTGCATGTTTTAAAAGTTTAGAGGCAATCTAGTGCAAAACATGCAACAGCCACTAGAGTGAGGAAAAACTGTTAACTATGACTTTGTAATTTTCTAGATACCGAGGCAGGGATTTTCAGAAGTTTTTCTGAGGGTTTAAGATTTTAATGAGAGACAAAATGTCCCCCTATCTTCCCAGTGAACAAAGCTGATGGAAGCAAATGTGGGCCCTCTGTGCCCGTTCTTTCAATGAGACCCTCTGAATATGAGGTCAAAGATTTAGGTGCTGTAGGAATAGGGTAGAATCCCATTTACTTTGTTTGTGAACCCTCTACTGGAGCTCACCATGTTTTGTACTTTTAGAGGCCACCAGTAGTTTGTACATGGCTAGGCTTTGAGTGGTTTCATATAATATATATAGATATATATGTTAACCCCAGTTTCTTAGGATGCAACTGTAATGGTGTGGTTTGGTCATACTGTTTTTATTGTGTAAAGAGTGAAAAACACATCACCTCCACTTTGTCTGCCCCAAACTGGCCTACTCTCCTAGCTATAGAGCTGTCTTTATGTGTTCAATCCTACGGTGTGTGGAGGGACACAGGGGAAGAGTGGATGGTCATTTTCTCTTAAACAAGAGGAAGGGCAAACTTGTGCCATGCCCTTCCCAGGACAGTGATAGAGATGGCACATTCCAGTGCAGCACAAAGCAGTTTGCTATGCTGCAGTAGGGTAGGATCGGTAAGGAGAACCCTGGTATTTCAGCCTGGCCCAAGTAGCCAGGGACCTCTTTTGTCTGAAGGTTTGGCAGCATCATCTGAGAAGCAGGGCTGGCTGAACAGCTTTCAAATAAGAATCTACCTGCTTAGCACTTCATCTGATGCTTTGACAGTGGTAATTATTTCCCCCTTGTTATTTGTTACTTTCAAGTGCCCCTGTATTTCCTGGCTCTGGGCAGGACTGGAAACAGAAGTGTCAAAGAATGTTTGAAAAAGGCTGTTCTCACTGCATACTTGGCCCAACAGATATCATAGAGGACCAGAAGTCTCACTGGAAAGCCTGTTCTCATGAGAGTCTGAGTGCAGTTTTTACAAATCCAAGAAGTTCAGATGAAATGGAATGGAGGGATACTCCTCCCCGGCCTGGCCCCTGGATGCTGCAGTGTCAGCATAAGAACCCCAGAAAAGTCCCTTGGCTGGCTGGGGGAGAATTCTCTCAGCAGGGGCACTGCATTATGCTCCTGCAGTAGGATTCTCTACAAGTCCCAGAATAGGGGTCACATGGGCTATGAGAAGGAAAGGCACGTTCAGAATGTGCATTGCAGGGATTTTGGGGGATACTGCCACCCTTAGGCAACCAGGGCCAGGGTAAGACCAGGGCTGTCTAAATTACATGGAGGGATCACACCAGCTCTCAGAACAGCTTGGAACCAGGAGGGTGCAAAGATAGCACAGAAGCCCTTTATATACACTCCCTCTTGCCCACAGCCCTCACACGTTGTGCTGGTGTGTGTTGTACCTCTAGCACACAGCTTTGCCCAGAGATTGTGAGATGCTTAGATTTAATTCTGCACACTCTCAAAGTTTGGGAGATGTTTGACTGAGGGCTATTGGGTTTGTGTGTGTGTTTTGGTTTATTCTCTCACTCACAGGACATGGGTGAGGAAGCTATGCCAGATACAGAGGCAGCAGTGGTAGTGACTCAAGCAGTGGACGAGACAATGAAGATGACTGGATGTGGGAGTAAGATGTACATGATCTAGGATGAGGTGACACAAAAGAGCTTTGTTTGTATGAAGTGCAACCTGATTGAGCTGATGGAAGAGAAGATCTGGGGCTTGGAGATGCAGGTGGAAACTCTGGTTGAGTTTAGAAGAGGATTCGTGTAGGTGATGGAGCAAAGGCAGGAGGCAGCTGAAGGCAAAAAGCTCAGACTTGCAGATGGAAGCAGGACCAAAGAAATCTGAGGGGAGACTGCTGTGTGAGGAAAGTGGCCAGTGGAAGTATGTGACTATGAGAACCAGGCAGAGGAAAAGACAGGCTAGTGAAGGAGAAATAAAGCTCAGGAACAGGTTTGCGGAGTTGAAAATGAAGAAGGGGAGCAGCAAATGGTAATTGAAGGTGGGATGGCAAGGAAGAAGTGGTCCTTGGATGCATCAGATGAGGTATTTCTAGTAGAGATAGGGAGCTGTTAGTACCGTTATATAAGGCATTGGTCAGACATCATCTGGAATACTGTGTGCAATTCTGGTCTCCCATTTTTAAGAAAGATGAATTCATTCAGAATGCAGAGAAGGGCTACTAGAATGATCCGAGGAACGGAAAACCAGCCTTATGAGAGGAGAATCAAAGAGCTTGGCTTGTTTAGCCTGATCAAAAGAAGGTGGAGGGGAGATATGATTTCTCTCTATAAATACACCAGAGATATAAATAGCAGGGAGGGAAAGAAGTTATTTAACTACAGCACCAATGTGGACACAAGGACAAATGGATATAAACTGGCCATCAGGAAGTTTAGACTTGAAATTATACTTTCTAATCATCAGGGGAGTGAAGTTCTGGAACAGTCTTCCAAGGGAAGCAGTGGGGGCAAGAAAGCTAGCTGGCTTCAAAACTGAGCTTGATAAGTTTATGGAGGGGATGGTATGATGGGACAGTCTAGTTTGGCAATTGACTGATCTTAGATTACTAGTAGTAAATATGCATAATGGCCTGTGAAGGGATGGGGTGGGTTTTGCGTTGCTACAGAGAATTCATTCTTGGTGTCTGGCTGGCGAGTCTTGCCCACATGCTCAGCATTTAACTGATATTTGGGGTCGGGAAGGAATTTCCCCCCAGGCAGATTGGCATAGGCCCCAGCGGGTTTTCATTTTTTTCTGTAGCATGAGGCATGGGTAACTTGCTGGTGGATTCTCTGTACCGTGAAGTTTTTAAATAATTATTTGAGGACTTCAATAACTTAGTCTTAGGTTAGGGGTCTATTACAGGAGTGGGTGGGTAAAGTTCTGTGGCCTATGTTGTACAGGAGGTCAGACTAAATGATCATAATGGTCCCTTCTGACTTGATAGTCTATGAGATTCCTTCTCTACATGAACAGTGTGAATTTCTGGGGTGAAATCCTGGTGCTATTGAAATCAATGTCAAAACTCCTACTGACTTGAAGGGAGTCAGGGTTTCACATAGTTTCCCCCTCTCCACCTCCAAAAAACCATGAGTCTGATTCTGCACTGCTTTTGTGCTGGTATATAACAGATGTAGTGAAGTGAGGAACCTGACCTGCATCTCTGTTGTTTTTGATGTTCTCCTGTCACTGTGGAAAAGTCATTTCTCTATGGTTTTGTCAAAACCCATTTGAAATTACATCTGTGAAAATCCGTTCTTGCTCCTCTGCTTTAAGTTTTTCAGATTTTTTTTTTAAAACAAAATATACAAGAGGGTGTATCACAACTGAAATTGCTTGCAATAAATACATATCCAGATATACCGTATTGCTGGGTGTATATTATTTATCTTAGGACCCAGGACAGATATGATTAAGATATGAAACATTATCATTAATAGTCTACACTTTGGACAAGATTCAGTCTGGCATAAACGAGAAATATTGACTTCAATTGGAATTGCACCGAACTACACTAGGGCTGAATTTACTTGTTGCATTTCCTGGTAAGATACAGCATACATTGCCTACAAAATATTTTCAGGGGAATAGATGGTATTGATTTCTACATTTCCTTGTGTAGTAATTCACCTGGAATGAAACCTCTTCAATTTCGGTATTTATAAAAATGGATTTTTGGCTGTCAATTGTTATTTGACAGGACAAATATTTACCTGAAATACCAATGGACATCTTACTAACTGTGTCATTGGGATAATCAGCAATGTCTGGCTGAAATTCTAACCTACCAATAGCTGATCCCAAGAAACATGACTTGACAGAGAATCCCAGACAGGATTTTTTTATTTTCTTTATTTCAGAAATGTGCATTTTAGTTTAGGTTTTAGACAGTTGTGTTCTGTGTACTTTTAATGTATATCCTTTTCATGTGTTTAAAGGTAAAATTTAAAGATTCCTTCTTCGATACTTTCTCTGGGAAAGTGGTTTAGTAGTTGCAGGAAAGAAAAGAGAACCAAGAGTGTGGGTTCCTGTCCCCTTTTATTCCACTTACTTGCCATGTGAGTTTATGCAAATCAGTTTACCCGTCTGTAAAAAGGCAAAATAATCACTGTCTTCAACATTGTGAGACTTACCTGTTGTTTGTGAGATCTTTCAATGAAAGGGCAAGTGTATGTAAAAAGTTTTGATAAGTTAAGCCCCTATCAAGTGAGCCTCTGTGTGCAGGCATACCTATGAGCCCACGTGGATCTGCAACGAAGTCAGAGGCGCTGCATGGATCTGCAAACACACATGATGTAGGATCAGGGTCTTTGTTCATGTTTTTGTTTGTGAATTCCCTGTGAGAAGTTGATCATTCTTATTCAAGCTTCTTGTTGTGAATATTTGATATCCAAAATTTTCATTTTTGCTCGGTAGTTTGGCTGGCATGCATGACTCGTGGTATGGTTTCTCTTTCCTGATTAGAGGACCATAGCACCTATGAGCAAGTTTGTGAGGCAAAATTCCCTTTCTTCAGATATTCTCTAATATTTGCTTAAATGTTCATGTTTCTGTGAATATTCCTGCCAGTGAACTAGGACATTTGTTGAAAACCCCAAAGTCAGTACTGTTGATTCTGGGCACTTTGTGATCAGTGTGGATACCGGTGAGACATGGTATGCCTTATTTGCAGATTAATAAGGTTTAATGTGCAAGGTTTTCTAGAAATATACTAGTTAGATACAAAGCCTAAAATTAACTACAATAGATCATTCTCACTAAGCCTGGAGAGCTAAGCAGTTACTCAGAAGGCTGTATACAGGATCGACTTTCTTTGGCGCCCCTCTGGTCCGACCGGCAGCACCTCTCACCGAGTCAGGTGTTGATAGAGGTCCCCCTTTTGTCGAAGTGGTGACTTCTTATACCATTCCGTAAAGAACCTTCACCTAATTATCTTCTCATTATCGTATATGCTAATTACCAACATTGAGTTTCCACCCTTAACTACTTTCCATTGTCACCATAATAATTTGGGGTCATCAAAACAACAACTGGAGATAGGAGGGGTGGAGTAAAAGTATGCCCCTTGGCAATAAAGCGGCATACCCCAGATGTTCAAGGATAACTTGTTCCCATCACCGTTATCTATGTGCAGCTGCACACAAACAGTATCTGTATTTTGTCTTATTATGTGCCATGGTGTGCAGAAACTGAAACATCTATAAGGTTATTCAGTCTCTGCCAACTGGAAGATGTGATGCTACAGGGGTCAGAATAGCCAAGCAAGCAACTGAAGCTATGCTAGGCCGGTAGGACAGTGATCAAGCAACTCAGATTGTACTGGGACTCCAACAAGTACAATAATTTATTTAAACACATAGTCACATATATTTTATGAAGAGACAGTCCAGCTCTAAAGCAAAGTATTAACTTATCTTACCTCTCACCCTTGCTGTATATTCCAGTTAATAGGGCTCCTCATAGTTGTGAAATCCTACTAGTGATGCCTCATGGTTGTCCTACCGCTGTCTTTTCTCATGATCTGGAATCTCTTGTTGTGGTGCAGTAGCTATTAAACGGCTCTTGTATTCTCAACTCTGCATTAGACATAAGCTGAAACTGCAGAGTTGGGACGCAGATCAGAACTTCCCTCCAAATCAAGGGATGTTCATATTCAGGTTTCTGGCTTGGATTGTTAGGCACAAGCTGTCAAATAGCGGATGTTTGCATTCATGGGTCAAAACTTACGTTACTGTCGAATTTTGTGAGGTTTGTGAAAATGTGGTTGCCACCAAAAAGTTCTCTCTTTTGCAACAAGACTGTGGGCTGCTACTATAATACAGTATGAATCAAAGGGCCTGCTTCTGCTCTCACACTTGATTTACAATCTTGTAGCTCTGCCAGTGCAATGACTCCTCATTTACACCAGTGCAAGGGATATCTAAATTAGGCCTAATGTCTTATAAAATGTAATAGATTGATAACTCTTATATAAGTTTTTTTTTAACCATTCAAGAGTTTAATAGAGAATTATATCCCATTCCATAGGATGATTAAGAAAAAATTCTGCAGAATGAATTGTTGTTTTCTGATACATTCTCTTAAATTGTTAGAGGAATATTTATTGGATGAATCCTTTTTAAATTCTATAGGACTTTATTATAAAAGTTGATTGTCTGTTTCAGATCAGTCTGCAATACAGGCTGTTTAGCCTGTATGTTGTCAGTTATAGAATCAAAGCTTTGCACAGCAGCAGATTTTGTTCTTACTTAAACCTGTATTTCTCCATGGATTTCAGTGGAGTTACACCTGATTTACATCAATGTAAATTAAATTTGAATCAGTCCTACTGTATATATGTTGCAGACTCATTTTCCTTTTACTTGAGGTATATCATTTAAACAAAGGCTAATTACATATTCTGAAAGTAAAGTGAACAATAGATGAAAATATTCATGACTGAACACATGAAATTAAAAAAATATATATTTTAGACACACAATCTCCAAAACATGATTTATTATCTAATTATCTCAAAGTATTATTCAAATAATTATTTAGTAATATAGAAAATATGAGTGACAATTTTAATAACAGAGATGCTCAAAGGTTTTGATGCTTGGAAAAGATTAGGAGGGATTAAGAAAGATTTTTAAATTCTTTCAGCTCCATCATCATCCTGCTAAAAACACTAAGGATTCTGTGAATGTGTAATAGCCTGAAAGAGCATAATAAAAATGGAAGAAATGCTTAAAGGTAGTTAGATATGGAAGGCTGTAATTTAGCACAGTTAAAAACAGTGTATTGCCAGCATGTAGGTTACACTTTTAAAGGTATAGACTCAATTCATTGGTGTAAATCCATGTTAATTAGATCTAGGAGAACATGGAAATATTTAGATAGTAGGATTAACCTTTCTTTTTATTTCTGAGGCTCTACAAGATCACAAGCCTAAAGGCAGTTTAAGTATGTCCAAAAGCAGATCTCCAAAGCTGTGCACTTAAACTGCACGCATCAGTCCCTCTTCAGAGCTAGTCTTGCTTCAGGTGAAACAAGCCCATATACAGGTATAAGTGTTTTGTATTGCCAGTTCCCTGGTATGATTTTCATCCATAGTCTAGCATTGGGTTTGTAAGCTTCTCCAAATAAACTTAATCTTTTGTCTCCCACTTCAGAATTTCATGGGGAACAGTTTACAAAACATGGCAGTTGTCCTTATTCTTTGCAATGGGGCTGCCTGGGTATAACTGAGAGTACCCACTTTAAAGGTGCCTTTACAACACCAGAGCAGTGTAAAGGGGCCTTAGTGTAAATGAGAATCAGATCTGTTAGCTCAACTGGTGTAACAGAGTGGAGGATCAGTTTATAGAGTAATTTAACAATAGTATTTAGTTTCTATATAGAGCCCTACTGGTTTAATTCCTACTTAAAATCGATAGGGTTTATTCATATGGATTTCTTTTTCTCAAAAGCAAACCAACCACAGAAGTTAAATTCTAAAATCAGTATTCATATTATTGATATTACAACTAGTTGGAAAATGTCCATCTAAAGTTTGTTTAAAAAGAAAAAACAGCGGTGGAGTGGGGAAAATAAATCACAAAAAATTTCAAGACAATTTTTTACCATTTTCCAAGCAATTCTATATAAATGTTTAGGCTAAGGTTTAAATTCACTAAAAATGTAGAATTAATGTTATCCTTTCCACTGTATGTGTGTTATTGATGGTTTTTGTAATATGATCAGATACTCTTGTGCAATATTATATACAATTTTACAAATGTTGAGATATATGCATCGTGTATGAGCTAGCTTCACAATAGTGCAGAAATGAGACATACTTTGCATGATTTTGAAACAATGTAAATTAGGTTTTGCTGTGATGTGATGTTGCATTAATTTAAATGTTAATAAATATAATTTTGCTTTACTTTACATGTATATAAGCATATATCACATACACTTTATGTGTATCTATGTACATACTGTATATTGTCAAAACAATGTATTTGTCACAGAATTCTAAACTACATGAAAATTGCTGGGTTTCATTTAAAATTCAGTACTTGAAGTGTGTGAAATCACACAGATTATAACTGAAGAAAATATTCATGTAAACCTATATGAGGTGAAATTGACAAGTTTTGCACAGCTTTGTGGAAGATCTTCAAAATTATAACATTGTAGTCATTCTAAATATCAAGCTAGTGCTGAAATCAGTATTCAGGACTACTGTGCTGAGGTTAAGGATGTTTACTAAGAATAACAGGAAAAAAAGAACCTTTTAAACCAATTAATTATGAAAATAACATTTGTATAAGTATTATTTCTCATGTTAGTAATAGTAAAACAGATATTTTAACACAGTTTTTCTATCAGTGAATGAAGTTTTGCTAGCTGTTTTGTTTCTCCATAACTAGCAAGAATAATTCTGCCACTTTGTGCTCCTTCAATGAGGTTCCTAGTTATCTAGAAATGAAATGTAACATCCAACAGTTCATTCTGTGTCATTAGTATTGATGCAGTGATTACGGGATAACGTGCTATGGTTGAGTTTTGTTTTGTCATCCCAGAAGTTCTACAAATCTTGGAAGCTGCACTTTTTTTTGCTTGTTACAGAAATCAGTACTACCACAATCCCAGCACTTTCTGTTATCACCAGCATAAGATTCCTGTGGAATTCCATTATTTGGTCAATTAAACAGGACCATATGTGCACAAAGACTATTAAAAAGTGAGTGTAAAAATAGGGGATTTTACCACCTTTTCCAACTATCCAAACTTCCCCTATAACTGGTATGAGTTTATTAAATCAGAAACACCAGCCTATAGTCATGGGCTGTTGCCCACAAACACACACAATCTAAGGGTCAAAATATCCAGACACTTGTGTAAAGGTATCAAATAAAAAAATTCTTATATATAAAACCTACCCCAAAGCAAATGCACTGGCCAAAATTATTTAAAACCCAAATAATTCTGATAAAAGTTTCATTAAACTTGTTAATAAAAATAAAAAATAACATGAACTATACGCAGCTCAATGTATCTAAGGTTGAACTCAGATGCACCTGATGATCTTGCTAGCTTGGGTAAGAACACACCAATATCCTCCCACACGAATTAAATGGAATCTTTTCGATACCATCCTGGGAAAAATTGGCACCAAAACTGGAATTTTAAATTCCATAAATTTAAAACAAAATTAAGTTCACTAGCCCAGCTGCAAAATAGTCTTATTCAAGAACAAATACATGTCAATATTAACCTAGTACAAATAAAACTAAAAAAAAATCTTTGAATAAAATATGTGGCAATGGCTAAATACTACAACTTAGGTGCTGTACAAAAAAATAAAAATAAAATTGGCAACAAACTGCTATAGCCATAGAATGCACTAAAATGCAACTCATAAGTTTAGCTACCGTAAAGCATAAATGATATTAAGTAGTTTTGAAAAAGTGTAAAAGTAGTAATGTATTTGTTAAAGCAATATATATATATATATATTCTTGTTTAATACAAATAAATACAATATGTATTTATAAAATAAATAATAAAACCTGAATATTTGCTGAAAGAAATCCTGGTTAAAACTGCTCATCAACAGTCAATAAAAACAAAATTGTGAAAGGTTAGCCCCTTCTTCTAGTGTTACAAAGGGAGTCTTTTTGGTTGCCCCAAGCCATAAACCAGTGGGCTGGCAAAATATAAATACTCAAAAACGTACCCCATAAAATTATCAGCAGTGGGTGTGCTCATCCTTGCCTGTAACTCCAAAATGATGTAGCAAACGTGCTACTAAAAACATGCATATAAAATAAATTTTAAAATGTCATCAAAATTCAGTATAATAAACAGTGTGCCTGTGTAAGTTCCTAAAAAATAATATTCTAAGAAAATAAAAATGTAATTCAACCACCAACCAACAAGTGCACGTGTAACGTCAGCCCAGTGTATACTGTTAACCATACTTACTATTCACCCTCAATACAAAAAAAAAAAAAATATTACTGTAACGGTCACCTTGGCAATTTTTTCTGTTAATCTAAATATAAACTGCCAGAAATTAACAAACCACCTGTTAAAAAAAAAAAGTGACACAACTATCACACCACACACACACACACACACACACACACACACACACACACACACACAC
>ML675610.1:3326544-3742734 GCA_007922155.1 Mesoclemmys tuberculata
ACACACACACACACACACACACACACACACACACACACACACACACAAATTAAAAATAATCCAAATTATGCATGCAAATAGTAAAATGTTAAAAATTGCTTAAAAAAAATTCACATCACTAGTATAATGCCCTCACAGGATAGTCACGCCCAGCTACTCTCTCTATTTTTACACCCATGATTAATTGTTTTAATGTTAAGTTGTTTATGTCTTGTAACATGCTGCATGTGCTATTAAATAAAAAAGTATTTTAAATTAAAATCACAAGTCCAAATTGCTTCAGAGTATGTAGTCCTAAAACAATTATATGAAGTGTGCCCCATTCAATGGCATTTCGAATTGAAGGGTCAAAAGGGGGACAATGAGCCAAATTTAAAATCTTGTAAATTAAATTATATAAATTCTTTTGTCTACATAAGGATGTATTATGCATTGTTTAATACATTTCTCTACTGCTTGGCATAAGTAATCTCAATCTTGCTGTAAATGCCATCTTGTTGCTTTTCTGTGTAAGCTGTTTTCCAAAAATTTGTACTATTAAATCTAAAAACATCTTAATTAATTACTTTGTGTGTATAAGTAAAAAATGGGTGTAGGGTATAAATAAAATAAAAAACATGCCAATCTAAACTGCTCTAACAACCCCCTCCACCTCCTGGCCCCAAAGACACTAACTGCCATTATCATATTGATCCAAAAGGCCAGAAAGTGCAAAATAAACAATCCTAAAGTACAAAAAAACCACCCCAGAAGTGAACAAACCACAAAGATAAGAGAATGGTCATGCTTTCAGATAGTTGGTAATCAACAACCTTACTGGACCTAAAGGTAGGCTAACACAGCAAAACCCACAGACTTACATAAGAGCCAGCAACTATAAAAATGGGGTAAAAACATGAAAACTTTGGGTTTGTTCTGCAACCGTCATCATCACCAAGAAGCATCAGATCAGGACCTAAGGTCTGGTTTCTCTCTCATGTTCAACCTAGCTGGTCACTAGGCTCAACTCGAGCAATAGAACTATGTTCTACCAGCTTGCAGAACTCTTGGGTGTAAAAGTGTGTGTGTGTATGTGTGTGTAAATGTCATAGTTCTTTAAAATCTTTATATTTGCAAAAAACAGTGTATTGCCTTGTCCTCTGAACAAAATTCCTCATTTTTTTTTACAAGTATAACAAAAGAGGTGGAGAAAGGCAGATTAAATCCTTAGACTTTCAAGCTCTGTATGCCATCAGAAAATAGGGCCAACATCATCCCTATTCCTAGACTACCAAATGTATATGTAATGTTTTTCATTCAGAGATAATTCTCATTTGAACCCATGTCTTGCTTCACAGTTTGTGTGCAGAGTTTTGGTTCAGCCCTAGCTGTGGGTTTTGTTACAGTTCTAATTAGTCCTGCTAATCAGAAAGCTGGGATTTTGCTGAAGTATTCATCTTTGTTGACTTGTGATACATGGCAATCGACAGTATGAAGGAGAGTTATTGGCCAGTGGCCTAAGCATATGACTGGGAGGTACCAGAATGCTATCACTCTGTAGCTTTGGACAAATTTTCACTTAAATACCCTGCCTCACTTGTCTCCATCTAAAGAAGTTATGATGATGATGTTTGCCTAATAGGGCTGTTGTGCCGCTTAATTGTTTTTAGACAACAAGCAATATACAAGTTGTATTTGTGAACCTGTAAAAAATAATACACTTATGGCAACTTGATAATGCTAAGTACTAGGTTAGGTGAAGCCTCTGCATGGGTGTGCAAGGTCAGAGGATTACATAAGAAACTTCCCTATCTCTGCACAGCTGCTTAAGGGCTGCATAGACCATCAATCTCTGCAACCTCGGCGCTCTGGATTGCTTGCTCTTGCTAACCACTGGTAGCAGGAATATTTTTGCTATCTGTCAGCTTCGTATATGAACCATGTGGATGCTCAAGTGCATGTAGTTTCAGCTTCCTGCTGTGCTCTGATTTAGCACATATTACCCTTATTAGCACTAATGGCTGAAACACGTGAATGTTCTGTCACAGGTAGCTCTCATTATTGGTAATGAGCCTGATGCATGTAAATTCTGCCTGTGCAGATAGGAAAAATTCCCTCTCCCCAGTTAGACTTTAATGCTTATGGAAAAATCCTATAGAAGTTGAGACGGTAACGACCATTCTTTAGAATTTTTCAGCCAACCTATCAGCTACAATCTGCTAGCAGGAATGTGAAAGTCCTGTCAAAATCCTGTTGATAGGATACTAAATACTGCAGGGTTTTAGAATAACTTTTAGAGTAACTATTACATTTCTATAAAACACTGTTGGTTTCATCCCTTTTAAAATCTATAGGTGTTTTTGATATATTTGAAAAAGGTAGGAAATAAACAGTGCATTGTTTAGTATGCTGCATTAGTGGACTCCAATATATAAACACTGATCTATGCTGAAAGATAAAATATTAATAAGTTGTTTCAGTCAGGTTTTGATATAATATCCTTTCCTTGCCTCTGACTGTAAGAATAGATTTAAGGAACTCTAGACAGAGCTTACAGGCTTTGAGTTTCTTTCTTATTAAGGATGGTGTCAGGCAGGGAATGTAAAACACATACATAATATGTTGGGTGTGTATATTCTTTGCCTCAAAGATTTCTCATTTATTATGGGCTTGATCCTTTAAGGTGCTGAGAACCTTCTGGAATTTAACTGTGTTGATGGTACTCAGCATCTGCCAGTATTATGCCCATCAGAGAAAACTGAGATTCTGTCGTGTTTCAGGAACAGAATATAAAAGAAAAGCCCTCTAACTAAAATGTCCTGAACACTCAGAAACTGTACAGGCTCCTGATGCAATGTACCAAGATCATAACAATTTAATAAACAGAATCCATACAGGAAAACACCAAAGAAGAATCAAATGGCTTGCCTATCTATACAAGATGAATGGAAAGAAGAAATAGTGCTTGAGAAAGAAAAAGATCATTAATGGCACTTTGCTGACTCAAATTGCCATACTGAATCCTTGAATTCAGCATCTTTCACCCTCTGCCATTTACTCAGATTCATTGATGCTTCTTCACACCGCTCATGCCTTATTAGAGAACCATAGAATTTTTATTTTACTTTTGTGCTGAAAGCATAATAAATAGACAGTCTTTCCCCCTGCTCCCCACATGTGCCCTCCCAAGCCCCTCTTAGCTCTTCATTAGTTAGCAGTGTCAGTGTCTGGCTTTGACTTTAATATATATCCATAGTTTCAATGATGCTTTGGGTAGCTTTTCAAAAGTGTGTGTGCTTTCATCTCTTCAGTGTCTTCTCTTTTTATAAAATGAGCAGCTATCTGTCAGCCTTTCTGAGGTGGTTAGCATTAGTGCCCCAAACAGATGCATTGTGGAGTCCTTCCTGATGCCACGCCCAACTGATAATCTCCAACAGTTCTCCCTTATTTTCCTTCTACATTGGTCTCAGTTAGCATAAGGGCAGTGGCTTTGCCGAGCTTGTTGGCACTTGAAGCTGCAGCACAACAGTAAAAAAGAGCACAGGAATAATGGTGTATTACTCAATTTTTTTTTCAGGTCCCCAGTGGATACTGGGGGTCATTAAGGAGGGTGAAGACTGGAGGAGGACTCAGAAAGTTCTCCATCGAAGGTAAGTACAATGATCCACCATTCAAAGGTCATGGTATGAGCACTGAATCTTTTTAAAGTAAAACTCAGTCTTACAAAATCCTCCTCCTCCACATTTGACTGGACCTGTGACACAAGCTTTTGGAAAAAATATAAAATTAAGGACCTCTTCAAGTCCCTTAATATTCCATGGGGCTTTTTGTAAAAGTAATAGTATTAGCCTATGTGTCTTGGCTAAATTCCAGTTTTATTAATTACATACTATCTCCCTGATTTTCCAATACCTTTTCATTTACTAGGTATGGCAAGCTTCTTCACTCCCTGTTTCTGTCAAAAACAATAGTGTGTGCCATTAAAGATTTGTTGCATTTCACCTGAGACCTGACTGCACTTCAGTGCCAGGAAGAGTAATGCTTTTATTAAGATTTCTGTGTCAGTTTATGGTTTTTAAAATTCTTTGCGGTCCTTCAGTATAAAATGTTCTGTATAAGGCCCTGATCCAATGCCCATTCAAATCATTGGAATGACTCCCATGGACTTTAAAGGGTGCTGGGTTTGATCACACCCCAAATGCAGTAGTAGTAAATGTTAAAAAATACATCTTTTCCAAGGCACAGCAAAGCAAATATCTCAAACAAAGATCCAAAGAGACAATTTATAAGTAAATCCTATGTGAAGGAGGGTGGATCATAGAATCATAGAAAATTAGGGTTGGAAGGGAGCTCAGGAGCTCATCTAGTCCAACCCCCTGCTCAAAGCGGGACCAACCCCGACTACTGAGTGGCACAGTATACAGAAGCTGGGTCCACACTGACGGTAGCAAATTCATCGCCGTCAGAATGATTGCTCTGGATCGACTGAGTGGTCTGTGTAGACCTGCTCAGTCGATCCAGCAAGTGACGCAGGAAAACCACCACGGTAAGTGGGAACGCTGTTCCCGTCGATGCAGCTCAGTGTGGACAGCGTGCAGAGGAGATGCAGTGAAGTTGACGGGAGACACCCAAGTGATTAAAGTCACTTGCGTATCTCCCATCGACTGCCACCAAATCCCGAAGGTAAGTGTAGACCGGGCCTTAGAAAAGTTAAGATTCTAACAGCATTTATTGTGTTATTAGATTTGGCAAGAAAATAGGGTTAATTGAATCATCTTTTGCATTCTAATGTATGTATGAAGCTACATGTTTAACTAGAAAACAGGAAAAGAAAATAACACATGCGCACGAGACTGAGTTAACACGGGTGCTGGAACATTAACTTTTGCATTTCCTGCCTCTTGTTGATTAATGAATGGGTCCAACAAAGCACTCGTGCAGCTTTTAACATATAGCATATGGCTTTAATGAAACGACGTGTGTCGGGGATGTGTGTAGGCATTCTGCTGAGTCTGGGCCTCGCTGTGCATCCCTAAAGTTGCATTAACTGTTGTCTGCACTTTATTTCCTAGGTCCGTTAAAGAAATATCTTTAAGGTTGCAAAAATTCTTAAGACAAATCAACCACAAAGGAGGGCACATCCTTTTAAATTATCTTACGTAATTATGGTGGCATTAATGCGTAAACCTCCTGAAATCATTAGAGCACAATACGTTTGTAGGGCCACCTCAAATCCTTCACACAACTTAGATATGGGAGTATTTTTGCATGTGCAAGTGAACCTATTGAATTCAATGCAGTGATTGATAAAGCTCCAAAACACACCTGTAAGATAGCTACATTAAGGACTAGGAACGAAATACCCTGTTGAAGCTGAGTTTTACCATGACTTATTCAATGTAGATGGTATCAGATGCTCAGCACCCTCCACTTCCATTGAAATCTATGGGAATTGAGGATGCTCTGGATGTTCCAGGTTTGAGGCCAAAGTATCTGTCCAAGGTCACCAAAGAAGTCATTAGAAACAACCAAAATGGAATCCCATGGCTAAATTTGCATCCAATGTAACTACAGTAGATCCTCAAAGATACAAGCACCTCGGGAATGGAGGCTGTTGGTAACTCTGAACAGAACATTATGGTCCAGTGCCCTGCAGTCAGTGTCTTCCAGTTGAGACTGGGCGAGATCTCTGCAAAGGTGGCAGCTGGCAGCACTGCCTGGTTTGCTAGCAGCTCCCTGCCCTATTCCTGTTTCTTGCCTTTGGGCTGAACTCGGGGGGCCTGCCCCACACCCTTGGCACTACAAGCCCCAGCCTTCCGCCGCCTCTTCCCAGGGCTCGCCCTGCTCAGTGCACTGCTTGACAGGCTCCAGAGGCAGCATGTGGCAGCGGGTTGGTGCCAGCCCGCTGCCAGCACCCCTCCCTCTCCTGCCCCTTGTATTCCCAGTGGTGCTGGCAGGATCCAGGTGTGAAGCCACGGGCAAAGCTTTGGCGGCATCGGTGCCCTTTAAAACTCCTCCAGAGTGCAGTGTACAGGCAGCAGCTTGGACTCTGACTCCCACTCCAGCTCCAGGCCAGACTTTGGCTGCAACCTTCAGTTCCTTGCAGCATCAGAACTGGGGCAGCTTTCTTTCCCAGGCTGGGAGATGGTGTGTGTGAAAACAGCTTCCCTCTCCCAGTGAGATAGGGTGGGAAGGGGTGAAACAGCATCCTTGGCTTCTGCTCTGCATGCTGACCTTTAAGATGCAATGCAGATAGATAGAAAACACAGTATAATATTTGCTTTCTTCCCCCCTCACCCTCCACCGTTGCTGCCTGACTGATTACGTCCAGTTTCACATGGTGTTTGGTTGGCCAGTGTTCGTATCTTTGAGGTTCTACTATATTATCTTCAGTGGAATGACACAAGGGATTAATTTGCCCTGTCTTTACTCTAAATACTAAAATGTTCCCTCTTCTTCCCTGGAATCTTTGACTTTCATGGAACTGTCTTTTATAACACCTTGTTGCTCTGACTTTACTTGATTCAATTTTATGTTATGTCCATGGAACCCTCTCTTATAGGGTGTCCAGGAAGCTCCTTTTCTAAGGAATAAAATTTTAGTACAACACATAGCTGTGAGACACCTTCTGATACTAACACTGTTTCATCTAAACGAATGCCAATTCTCCTGTCAAAAATAAGAGCTGGACTATTTGCTCTCATGAACTAGAGAAAAGACAAATTTAGTTAAAGTTTAGTGCAAGCTTTTTTGCATTATTCATCCAGCTGCTGCTGCTGCTCTAATAATGTACTGTATTACATCCAAGCTAGCTGCATTAAAAGAATGTTAAGGTCATAAAGTCAAGCTAGGAAATGTCAGAATTATGGTTCCTGTGCAACCTTCATTCAGCCCCTCCTTGTGTGTATGCATTATGATACAATCTTTTATTACACGATCACATGCTATTTTTTCCACAGGACTCCTGCTTCAGTAAGTGAATGGGTTATTGAATGTTTTGTTTAATTCTCTTCTTTTAATGTCGGGCCCCAAGTGGTCTTTACTGAGTACCATCCAAATCCTGCAGTGAATACAATATTATTAATTTACTTATGGGTGTTTCTGTGATTCACTAACCATAGTAATGGAATGTTCACACACACGAATTTATCTGTGTAATAACCTTGTGAGATTAGATATTATTGTTATCCCCATTTTACAGCTGGGGAACTGAGACACAGAGAGACCAAAGCCAGTATTGTCACACATGTCCATTAATTTTGAATGCTCAGCCTGAGGCACCGAGGCACTGACTTTTTAGAGCACCAAGCATGTTTTATAGCAATGTATATGTTAAAAAAAATTAGTAGTCTCTGCTTCACTGGTTATATCGACCTGATTGGACCATCACCAGAAGAGGTGCAAAAATTGCTAGAAAGAATAGTGGAGGGAAGCAGAGAATTTAGTTCTAAAGATATTTCACAAAAAGACAAAGGTGACATCTAAATCTGCTGGGAAGGTGAAGATATTCCTACCCAAAACTGTGGAGCACATTGAATACTTCAAGTACCAGGGTAACATTACTACATGTGATGCTAAACATCACTTAGAGATCCAACATAGAAGTGGACTTTCAACTCCTGGTTTCGCAACACTCAGCCCAATCATTCTGTTGTTCACTAAAGTTTCAACCAATTTGCCTGGTACTGAAGTTAGGCTTACCAAACTGTAATTGCCAGGATTCTCTCTGGAGCCTTTTTAAAAAATTGGCATTATATTTAGCTATCTTCCAGTCATCTGAAGGATGATTTCAGTGATAAGTTACTTAACACAGAAACAGACTAACACGACTACCCCTCTGGAACTCATCAACTTGCACTGAATTTAGCCAAATGAAATTGAAATCTACCAGCTAAAAAATAAAAACAGACTAACACAGCTACCCCTCTGGAACGTACCACAGTTAGTAATTCTGCAATTTCATATCTGCATTCCTTCAAAGATCTTGAGTAAATACCATCTGGTCATGGTGACCTATTACTGTTAAACTATGAATTTGTTCCAAAACCTCCTCTATTGATACCTCAATCTGGGACAGTTCCTCAGATTTGTTACCTAAAGAAAAATGGCTCAGGTCTGGGGATCTTCCCCACATTCTCTGCAGTGAAGATCGATGCAAAGAATTCATTTAGCTTCTCCATAGGGTCCTTGTCTTCCCTGAGTGCTCCTTTAGCACCTCAATTGTCCAGTCACCCCGCTGTCTGTTTGGCAGGCTTTCTGCTTCTGTTATACTTTTAATATGATATCAGTTTTTATGTCTTTCGCTAGTTGCTCTTCACATTTTCTCTTGGCCTGCCTCGTTATACTGTTACACTTGACTTACTAGAGTTTATGCTCCTTTCTGTTTTCCTCAGTAGGATTTGACTTCCAGTTTTTAAAGGATGCCATTTGGCCTCTAACTGCCTCTTATACTCTGCTGTTAGCAATGGTGCCTCTTATTTATATTTGCACTGGGTTTTTTTTTGTTTGGGGTATACATTTAGTCTGAGCCTCTGTTATGGTGTTTTTGAACAGTTTTCATGCAGTTTGTGGGCATTTCACCCATGTGACTGTTCCTTTTCATTCCCATTTAGCTTTCTAATTTTTGTGCAGTTCCCTTTTTGAAGTTAAATTCTACTGTCTTGGGTTTCTTTGGCTTTTTCCCCCCTTCACAAGGATGTTAAATTTAATTATATTACAGTTGCTATTATCAAGCGGTTCAGCTATATTCATCTCTTGGACCAGATCCTGTGCTCCATTTAGGATTACATCAAGAATTACCTCTCCCCTTGTGGATTCCAGGCTAAGCTGCTCCAAGAAGCAGTCAATAATGGTGTCTAGAAATTTTATTTCTGCATCCCCTTCTGAGGTGACATATATCCAGTATGATATATATATATATATATATATATATATATATATATAAGGATAGTTGAATTTCCCCATTATTATTGTGTTTTCTGGCTTTGTAGCCTCTCTAATCTCCCCAAGCATTTCACAGGTGGTCAGAAGTAGATTTCTAGTGCTGTACCCTGTTGTTCAAGCATGGAATTTCTATCCATAAATCCTATGGCACAGTTTGATTCATTTAAGATTTTTACTTTATTTTTACTTTATTTGACCTTCTACTTCCTTTCACCTATAGAGCTGCTCCCCCCACCAATGTGACCTAATCTGTCATTCTTATATATCGATCTCCCAAACGTGGATCATCACCAGGGTTAGATCCACAGCACTGACCTCTAACACTTGAGGTAATGGAGTAAATGCTAGCAGAAGGAGGATGTTATCCAAAGTGTGGACCAGTAGAGGTGCCAGGAGACACACACTTTGCCAGAGAGTTTCACAGCTATTTGCTGACAGAAGTGGAATGTAAAGACTGAGGACTAGGAGTTACAACTCCATGTTCTATAGAAGAATATTTTCTAAAGGTTATAAACCCTTCTGCCTCAGCCTGTCTCTGTACCACTCTGATCATTTTCAGTCCCCAGCACCTGCCTTCCTTTCTCCTCTGCCCTTCTCCACTCCCTCAATTTCTGCACCAGCACCCTCTGTTCCTATCCAGTCTCCATCCCCTGGCTCTTGCCCCTTCCCTTCTCTTCTCCTGTATAATCCTCTGATTCCTTCCCTTTCACCCTCTGCACCTATCTACCCCATACCTACTACTTCCCCTTTCTGCTTCTGCTCCTATATAGCCCCCTTGGCAGCTATACCACTTCTCCTCTGTGCCCATATACTCCTCAGCCATCTCTTCTCCTATCCACTTCTTCACTGACTGCTGCTGCCTCTTCTTTATTCATATCCGACCTTCCCCCTCTGCTCCTATTCACCCACCCCACACCAGCTCCTGCTGCTTTCCCTCTTTGTTACTCCACTAACACATCCTCTTCTGCTCCTCCTCATCTGCAGACTTCTGCAATCCCCTCTCTTTCTGTGCACTTCCTTCTCACTGTGAGCAATAATTTCTTTCAATTGCTTCCAATGACCCCTTAGTAATAGACTGTCAGAAATATATTTCAGCCACAGCCCCATGTTGGGTTAATTTATATTGCATGTCATTGTTACCTGTAGAGCATTCTACATTTATTAGTATTCTTATTTTGAATTCTTTTCATACAGTTCTAGGATTTTTCTTTTATAGCCTGTCAGAGCCTAAAGCAGTTGAGCATTTGGGAATGGTAAGGTTTTTAAAAAATCTTTGTGGCCTTACTTTTATATTGGCCACCGGTTTCATCTCAGAGACGATTTGTTTCTGCATAGCAATGGTACTAACAAAAGTAAACACAAAACCTGTATGTCTGTCACCTATGGTTGGACATTACTCCAATGCAGTGAGCATCACCATTCAGAAGTGGGCTCAAGCCACAGCGTAAGGGTTCTAGATTCAAATTTGATTTGGCCTGTTATAAGGAGTAAGCCATTTCAAAAAAAAAAAATTGGATTTCTTCAGAATCTACAATGTTTAGAATGAACATCTTAGTAAGGACCCTCTCTAATTTAATAGTGTGTCTTTCCAACGAACAGAGCTTCTATGAAAGGTGAATCCATGAAAGACCTCACAGTGTTGGCCTGTATTGTCACAACTGAAAACAGTTGTGACTTAGAAATATTTTCTTCTGGGTGCTTTGCAACTGGAAATTGCAAATATAGATGTGATATATATTTGTCTAAAAATTTATCATTGTTATAGAGTTTGCTGCTCTGCTTAAGTGCCATGTCCTCTAACTGGTGTTTGGCAAAACTTTGACTTTTCGCTTGAAAAGCTAGACCATCTTTGAAACACACCACATAGAACAGTGGTGTGCAGCATATCTTCAGTTCAACAAATCTGTGGGTACACTTCCGATAGGTCCAGAATTTGGGGGTATACCAGTGGATGCTACAGTCTCATTTCTCCTTTTGTCCTAACTCTATAATCCATACACATATTTACTAGTTGTCATTTTTATTTTATTTTACTTTATTTTGGCAATTGGGAGTTATACTTTACAAATAATTGGCCTCTCAGTCACCATTGTGAAAAAGAATTGCTTGGGCATGGATGCTTTATTTTATCAGCCAGTTAATATTATTTGAAGAGTCCCTGGCTATATAACCACATAAATATTGCACTATAATAAAATCACTTTGAAAGTAGATTTAGAGGAACAGACAGACTGTTAAACTCCTGGATTATTTTGTTGTCGCAAATGAACACTAATTCTTGTGAATTTTTTTGTTGGAGAGAGAAATGGGTGAACACAGCAAACCAGATTTCAAATGGAATATTCCAGTCATTTGTATTTATTTCTTCTCTAATCTATCCTCAACTATCCCAGAATACTGCTTTGTGTTATGGATTGTTCCCAATAAAATTCCATTTTAAATTTTAAAAAAAATCAGTTTGAATGATAGCAATGTAGTTAGGGCAACAGTAAAAACATTTGAGACCCCTACCTCCTGGAAGGAGTGAGGATAAATGTTATGTTACCATCTTATATTTGCTAAAAACAATTTGCTGTCAGGCTGAAATACCCTTCTCCTTATTTTTAAAGGATGTATAAGGCCAGAGAGAATTTTTTCTTTACTGTTGAGTTATAATCTCTCAAAAATAATGGTTTATTAGGTAAATGCTGACAGACCCTTAACTTGAGTGGTGCTGCTACAATAATATTATGTTTTTGAAATGTTCCCAGTAATCATTTCTCAATCATCATCTCTAAGTCAGTGTCAACACATTTGCTTTGAAATAGAGAGACAGCATGATTGTTCCTGGCATTCTTACAATTAAATGGCTAAGAATTGGTTCTTAGTATCTTTTGAATGAAATGTAAAACCAAAGTCTTCACCACATGTGGTCATTAAATGTTTTACTTTGTACTGTTCCACTGCGCTTTTTGTAAGAATAGAAGTCTAAACCATGGCATCCCGGCCAATACACAAAACAGGTCGTACGACTTCCCTGGATTCCCTTTGTAGTTTCCATCATATATGGTATGATTCACTTCTTGTCCTAATCTGTTATGTAGTGTGTCCCTGTGCTGTTAAATTGCCTCATTCTACCCCTGAGATGGCTGCATTTCAGTGCTGAGTGAACTGATACTTACATGTGTATCTTACCTACCTCACAACGGTTTTCTGGGGCTTCATCAATTTACATTGGTAAAGCAGTTTTATACTAAGCAGCACAGACCATTTTACCATTGTAAAAA
The DNA here is from genome assembly GCA_007922155.1 of Mesoclemmys tuberculata. Lineage (NCBI taxonomy): Eukaryota > Metazoa > Chordata > Testudines > Chelidae > Mesoclemmys > Mesoclemmys tuberculata. The sequence continues at coordinate 3,338,733 of ML675610.1, forward strand.
TGCATATTTGCCTTAAACTGAGGTGTCAGATAAATGATAAGATTGTGGGATTGTTTTGTTACATACTTTGAATAATATCTAAAGGCTGTTAGAGAAATACAAATTGCACCTAAACCTGGAAAATGTGTTTAAGAGACATTTTCATCTGGTAAAAAATAATTTTACATGTTATCAACACATTAAACTTTCAGTACAAAAAATGAAACATCCTGTCTTGGGCCACAATCCTATGAAGACTTAGTTTGTGCTTAATTTTAACAGAGGAGTGTTTCCATTGACATCAGGGCCTTAATTTGTACTAATGACACGACAACATTAAAAAATAAACAAGTTTTATGCCTATCTCAGAGACCACATAATTGTTAAAGAAAGAGGAAAAGAAGAGGTAAGCAGAAAGTATTAAAATTAATATTGATGATGGCTTATGGAAAATTAATAATAGGAATTTAATAAACACATAGTTTTAGTACTGTTGATGGGCAAAAAAAGGAATTTTGGTGAAATGGAAGGATAAGATCTCCTCAAACAAATAGATGCTGTAACTATTGAAAAAGCTATTTGCTGTCATAAAATATATCTATAATATTCTTCAAAATTTAGGATAAAGAAATTGAGCATCTTATGAAATAGATCATGAAACCCTCAGATCTCCTGTCACTAGTTCACCTTTTCAGGGATAGGTAAAGATCAGGATTTAAACCCAATTCTATAAAGGCTTCCACCCATTGTTGATTTTCTTGATGACAATAGTTCTACTCGCAGTGTGTAAAGTTTGCCAATCTTTGTAGAATTGAGGCCTTAATGTGGATCTGGTTATTCTTTTTTGTTTACTTTTTCCTCTGTATCCCTCTATAATCATGAAGGAACATAGTTTAGTGAATCTTAAAGTCCTGTTGTTCCCAAATGTAATCAGTCATGTATGGATTTCACAGGATTCAGGGCACTGATTGTTATGCTATTGGGTTTTCTTGCATGGCTCCCAATGCTTCTCACATTTTATCTTTTATATGAATGACCTTATTGAGCCACAAAATAAATAAAGAACTTGAAACCCCTTGATATCTTTAGATGACAGGCACTGTAGAAGTGCATGGAGTGATTACCATTTTTAATATAGAGAACATATTTCCAACACGTGACAAATAATAAATAAAACCATAAGTAATAATGCGGTGTTAATTTAGCACTCATAAAAATGTGCAACGTTGTTAGCACTGACAACTATAACTGACAGTTATAGAAGTTATAACTGCCTTCTGTAATTCTCCAAGTGCCTTCATCCAACCTTCTGGCCTGATCCCCAAGCCACTTCTAACCTGAGTAATTCTCAGTCATGCAAATAGCCCACGGAGTTCAGTTACCTTTGCTGGTCTTTGGATGATTTTCTTCGGTGAGCAAACAGTGCCAATCATATCAAAGTCTGAATTAAATTGTTATATCTTTTATGACATAGGTGTCCATGGACTACTGATGTCACAAGCAAAGTCATGTCAATCCAGATCTTGCCGAGTTCCAGGACATTATTTCCTCTCTTCCACTTACCCCTCTGCCATATCTACTTCTTCCTCTGGGTTCTTTTAAAAAAAAAGTCTTTTCCAAGTTCTTTCTTCAGTAAATGCAGAAATTTATTGTCAGATTACCTTTCTATTTATTATTCTTAGTCTTATATAAGACTCCGCTCATTATCATTTTTATTGAAAAATGCCTTAGTTTTTGCCTATCTTTCTGTATATGGAGCACTCTCTATTTATTTGTCCAATTTCCTGACATCTGAACTTTTGACCTTTTAGAAAAATATTATTATGGCTGTGATTTATTTTTTACCTGTAAACTAAGGCTTCCTTCTTAAACTTATTCACCCTTGCAATGTGTTGGGATTTTGTTTGCCTGTTTGTCCACTGCCTCCATGCTCAGAAAATTTTCAAATCCTCAACATTAAATCAAATCAATCTGAAGCGAGACCTTTCTTTCTGAAATGTTGTTCTATTGAGTTCCTATGCCAGCCTCTATTTCAATATTTCATCCAAAATTACTCAGAAGAGAGAATTTTTGGGCCATCCTTAGCTGCTTATTGATTAACCATCTTTCTTATTTATTGTGGTCCATAGATATTTCCAGTTGTCTAGCAGGTGAAAGTAGCAGGGGATTCCTGAACTAACTTCAACACATGTTGCTATCCATGCTACTAAATGACTCATGATTAGACCAATAACAGCACACTTTTACATCTCTAGAGCTTAAACATCTCTGAACACCTAAAAGTGAAATAAATAAAATGAAGCCATTCAAAACAGCTATGCCCAAACAACAAAAGAAATTGGAACCAACATAGGGAAATTTCTGAATAATCTACATCCCATTAAGAGTAAATAGATCTCCATAAACAAACAAGAAGTAAAAAGAAACCCCACATGTTCTTAGCCACATCTACAAGGATACTTTGGTGGATGTTGAAAGAACATCTGTTAATCTACCTTTGAGATATAGTCCATTTTGAAGTCAATGAGACTATTTTTGGTAACTCCTGGGTTTATTTATCTTTTAAGACTGAGCCCCTAGGTCCCAATTTAACAAGATACTTAAGCACATAAGTTTAAGCATGTGGGCAGTCTCATGGAAGATAATGGGATTGCTCATGTGCTTAAAGTTAGGCTCAAGTTGAACTGAAACAATTATACGGTATTCATCCAAAACCCATCGTTGTCAATGGAAAGACTCCCATTGACATCAATGATTTTGGATCGGGCCTTAAATGGATGTGAACCTTTCTTGTATCATTTACCTACAGCTATTTTTAAATGTCCTGTTCCTACCAAATCAGGTTTGGTACATCCCTCCATGCCACTTAGTTTCTTTAGACTCTAACATGCTTATCAAGAGCTTTCTCAAGGTTTATCCAGTGCTTAAAACAATTGGCAGGGGAGACAGGAGAAGAGGTTGCACCTAATAGAGGACTGAGCTGTGTAGTTCTGCACAAGGGCTAATAGGGACATTTGAGAACTTCAGGTGTGTTTTGTTTAACATTTAGGGTGTGTCTACAGTGCAGTTATTCACCTGCAGCTGCCATGTGCCAGCTGACTTGGGCTCATGGGGCTTGGTGTGTGGGGGTACTTAACTGGGGCTCTCCCACCTCACAGGGTCCTAGAGCCTGGGCTCCAGCCCAAGCCTGGATGTCTGTATTGCAGTTAAACAGCCCATTACCCTGAGCCCAACAAGCCTGATTCAGCTGGTATAGGCCTGCTGTGGGTTTTTCATTGCAGTGTAGACATACCCTCAGAGTGCATAGTCATGGCATATGTGTGCATCTTTGCATACCTTTTCTTTTTTAATGCCCTGGTTTATCCTTATTGCGAGGATGCAGAATTTTTACCATTTTCTGTTGCTAAAACAATCTCAAAGCAGATGTTTTAAAATGTCTTTGTTTTCTACTTGGCTAATACAAAAAAAATAACGTGCAAAAAGCATTTCCCTCTCTTCACGGACAGCACCAGTACAAACATAACAGGACATATCTGACACTCTTTTTCCCCTTCTTTCACAATAGTACCCAAGTGTCTGATACATACAAAGAAAGCATCAATATGCTTGACTCTTCCTCCACCCCATCCCTGAATTTCACCACATTTCTTTCCTCTTCATGCAACAACAAAGTCTTGTCAGATTATTGATTGTGGAGCATTACTATTCTAACCTCTCAGCCTAGGTGGTTCGCCAATATTCAGGTCCTTGCCTTGTTTCTGTTAGAAGGAGAACTTGATTATACAACTCCGTTATTTCTTTGGTGCAATCCTCTTTATTTACAAAGAATACACACAAAGTCCTGTGTCTTAACAACAATAGGAATAAACAGTTTCCTTATTCAGTAATCCAAGTCTGCCATTTCTGTAAATACTGTGGCCAAATGAAGCTGTTTCTTGGCTTTCTCCCAGAGTCACTCTCACCACCGCTTCTCTCACTTTCTTTTCTCCAGTGACATACACAGCTGCAACTGATCAATGCCCCAGCCCTCACATGTGCAATCAGTCTCCAGGGAAACTCCTCAGCCCACATACTGTAGCTTCTACTCAATCCTTCCAGGCTAACCAGTGCCTTGAGTGGTGGCTTCTCTTGTTTTAGCTCTTGCTGCACAAAGGGATGTGTCCTTAATTTAACCTGAATGAAAGGTACTCAGTACACCCATCAGTTATAATCAGGTCTGTGATTGATGACAGCCATTAACTCTTCCAGTATAACTTTATTATTATTATTCATTTTTATTGTGGTAGTGCCTCATCCCGACTCCCAGCCAAGATGAGGACTTCATTGTGCTAAATGGAATATGAGACAGGCCCTACCCTGAAAAGCCCACAATGTAAACAGACAAGAGAAAGTAAGGGATATAACGTATATGTAGATTTAGCAGTGTAATAATTTACAAAAGTCATGGTAGCTCACCCTTACCATTTTAGCCCAGATGAAATAAATGGATCCACTTGTGTCTGGAATAGTAAATGCTGAAGACGGAGAGCTGGAACTCTGTCTCCTCACAGGGTTGTATTTGTTTTATGATCTCTTTATTTTAACCAGGGGAAGTACATCTGCTCACACAGTAAAATTATTTCCTTTTAACTCAAACTCTGGATCAATATCACATCCTTAAAAACCTTTTCTTTGCAATGACAGATCAATCAACCCAAAGGCCACTTGCTTTCCTTCATCATTATGAAAAGTCACTCTGAAAGTCAGTGTGTGTTCTACATGCAAATCTATGGCCTTACATGACCCTTATCATTCCTTTTATTTGTTTAATGACATGAAATGATACAGTAGTGAATCATAGTTCCAGTACTGTCTCTTTTATCGTGTATGTCATAATGGTCCATTTTTATTTCAAGGGGACACAGACACTTCAGAAGAATAGCCTGATGCCCACCATTAAAATAGTTTAGGTACACAAAACTGTTCTCACAAAAGGTCTCACAAAACTGGAACAGCATCTTAGGAATGCTTGCCAATCTTTTATGAGGTCTATGTGTGTGTGGGCGTATAGAAACTCTAGAATGACTATTTCTACATTTTTTTCCTTTTCCCTTTCCTTTGAGGATAATCTACTTCTATGTATCACCTTTAAATATATCCTTCGCTATCTGTACAAATGAGCTATTTTATTCTATTTCTGTTGGAGAACAGCCACTTCCTAGACTGGCTGCCCTAAACTATTGATGACGTAGGGCAGACTATTTTTATGGTGAAAGAAGAATAACATCCATAACTCCTATTAACAGCAGTGACAGTTGTGTATGTCACTTGCTGTGAACTTGAATGAAAGTTTAGTTGTCAATGACAAGCTGTGTGTTCCCTGTAGAGTTTGTTCTGTGCTGTTGAAGAACTCCATACAATTACACCTTTGAAAAGGAATTGTGTTTTACTTGTTCACCAAACCTGAGGCCCACGACTTTTACCAGACTTGTTTTGCATTCAAAACCTTTCATATAGCTGTGTTCCAAACATCACCTTAGATCCTGCAAACACTTGCTTCTGCTTAACTTTGAACATGGGAATAATACCACTGACTTTCATGTAGCAACTCACAGGCCTAAAGATATGTGTTTATAGGATAGGAGCCTTAGTCTTTCACTGTAGAACTCCTCAAATGTTCCCTCCTCAAATGACAGGAGTGAAGTGACGGAGGCAAGAGCAAGCAGAGTGCCAGAAAAGCCCCTCCATTGGGAGAGAATAGTATGTGTCACTAAGGAGGCAACTAACAGTGTTGCCCAGTAAATAGTGTATTGTCCAGGGAGTGAGGAGACCTGCATTTTATTTCCGGTGCTGGGTCTCCTTGAGTAACTTACTTCCCTCCCTCTGTTTCACCTCACACCCTTTTTCTATCTTGTCTTTTTAGATTGGAAGGGCTTTGAGGCAGGGATTGTTTCTCAATAAGTGTATGTGTAATGCCTAGCATATAGACACTACTGTCCTGGTAACAAGAAGGTGGCTGAGAGATTCATCTACTTGTCAGGCAGTGGTAAGAATTTGAAGTGTATATTATTGGTTTACCCTGAGACTGACTTTCCTCAGATTAATTGAATCTGATTGTAAACAGGTGTCTTGTCCCATGTGCGGGTGAGCCTGGGACTAAGCCAACCCTGATTACAGAATTAGTAACACCTGAGATGAATCAGGCAATTCCCCATGCAACAGGAGCAGGAAGCTGCTGTCTGTAGACATTTTAGGGAGCAAGAAGCACCTCCAGGGCCTTAAGGCAGCAGGGGACAATCTCAAGAAGCAGAAGAGTGAGGAAAGCTTTCCACATTGGGAGGGGGGATTACAAAGGCGCAGCTGGAAATGCCTGGGGAGAAGGACAAACTCTGGGCAGGAGGTGCTAGCAAGCAGACAGACGTGGGGCTGTGCCCAGCTAAAACTGGGATGAAAAACGTGTGAGTTTGTGTTTTGTTTTCAAACACTTTGTGGTGTTCTGGACTTCTGGGAGAGAGAGCGTGAACTTGAGGTCTGGAAAGCCAGAGTGCCTCCCCTGTCCACCCCTGGAGGGCTAAATAAATCAGATGCCTTCAAAGGGTTGTTTGATTTACCAGTGGAATTTGAGCTTTTAAAGGGCCCTGAGGAGGGGGAAAGTAGGCAGGGTGATATAAACTGACCTCTGCCTACAAAGCGGCACTTGGGAGGCAGCAGCATATGTTACGCTGATGAAACAGAAAGCCTGCTTTCAAAAGCTTAAAATAGTCTTACCTGCCCATGCATGGGAGGAGGGTCTAATTTTAGAGCTATATGAATTACTGATGTTTGCTGCCAGTTTAAAAAAAAAAAAGTGAGGGGGAAAAATGTTTTGGGTTTACCCAAACCATATTTTTTTCAATATTTTGGGAAAACCAATGTTTCAAAGAAAACATTTAATTCATTGTGAAACTAAATGTTTCATATGGATTTTGAGATTTTAAAAACACTTTTTAAAATACAATTGAAGGTATTTTATAAATGAAAAGGCATTTTGAGTTAAAAAAAACCAACCCCCAACTATTTTTTTTTAAATATATTTTTGTCAGGAGGTGGGATTGATGTTTGACCAAAGCAATTTGGCAAAATTGATACACCATTGTGAAATATTTCATTTGATCTGAATCTGCATTTTTCAGGAGGAAAAAGCCTTGTTCAAAAAAATTCCACCTATCTCTGTATAGAACTATCTCATCAGCCTGACTAGTAAGTTGATGGGGGAAACCAAGTAGAAACACATCTCAGTTTAGAAATATATCCTCTCATGAAATGAAGTAAAGCTATAAAATAGCACTACCGATACTAGGCAGTGCCTCCTGTTATGAATCAGATAGAGTATGTATTTTTTCCTTCTGTTGAGGATTTACTCTCAATTCACTTACCCTTTTGAGTAACTTCTTCCAGCTGTCACCATCCTGCATTCTAAAGCTGGGAGAACTATTCACAACACACCTCAAACTGGATGTATTGGTCCAGTTTTACCTCCTTTTTTTTTCTGTTTGTGAACAAATTACAAAATTCCTGAATTAATTGGGTGGTGAGGCATGTATCTTTTGATATATTATCACACAAAGTCTTACGTGATATTCTAAAGTGTCCAGAACAATATTATGGTGTCATGACATGACATCACAGTGCAATCTCATAGGGCAATATGTCATAATACTGTGACATTTTGCCAGAGAAAGAATGCTTATTATATTGGTAACCCTAATTTGAAGCTACAGTAAGTTAAAATCTGTATAGTTCCTTATTCATAAGCAGCAGATATAGGACGGGCACTTACATTCATTCCTGTAGTTAGAACTGAGCAAATGATGGAAAAATGAATAAATGTGGTAAATTGATGTGATCATTACTGTGGTCATGTGGTATCAAGAAGCATAGGAAGTGCAATGGCAGATGTGTGGCAAAGAAATATTCATTCCCCTTCAGCAGCTACACCATGTCATCTATAAATGTCAGCATAGTTCACCTTGTTACTCCCATTAGTAAAGTATGTAAGTAATGACAGAAAAATAAAGAAAATGACAAATCCTTATCTTTGTCATTCTTTTACGGATTTGAGGCTGGCTGTCCCTAATGGAACAAGTCCTAATCTGACTGGGGACTAATGATCATACCCTCAGAGCCAAACAGACCCAATAATCCTGGCTCTGGCACATTTATGTGTTGGAGCTCTGCATGTCCGTTGTTTATGGAAAAGACTTGGGTCTCTGGATTGGGGTATAAAATTTATGGCATTTGTAACAACTTGCTGTGCAGAAGTGAATTGTTAAGCAGGTTTATTGCACCTTATTGCACATCTTACCAACTGCAGCTATTCATTATGGTTAATAAAACAGTGCATCAATAATGTCTTAATATCCCTGCTGATAAATGAAAAAGGGAAAATTCCACATTCATATAATTATATTGCTTTATGTACTTTCAGAATAAATGCAATGAGTTTTGAGACCCACATAAAGAAACTTGTGATTTACAATTTAAAAGCACTCTCCATAAATACACTTGTCCATCTAAAGATCCCATTTGCTTGAGAATTAAGAAATGTAATATACTTTTGCAGTTTAATCTGTATTGATGGAAGTAGATGCACATTCCATGAAAGGTTAACAGAACGACAAAATGGCAAACACCCTGGTCACTGAACATATCAAAACTTCTTCTGAAAGCAATTAGACAGTTGTAATTGGGCAATTTCTATGTACTCATATCCAGATTTTTTTATGTGGACCCAGAAAACACCAACAGTCCTTACAATTACATAACGTTTTAATTCTGGGTTCCCTTAAAATGATAGAGGAACTTTTGATGCTCCTACAGTCTACGTGGAATGCTGTCTTTATGACTGGTTCTCAACTGCTTTCCTTGTGATTATTTCCTCTTTGTGCTTTTTAAACTAAATCTGGCTATTAGCAATATTCACACACTTTCCTTGTAAGCAGTCTGGGGTTGTAGATGGGGAAATGGGTACAGAACAACTTTCTATTCAAAACAGAACTGAATTATATTTTAAATGGGCTTCAACATTATTTTCACATGTTTTAATGTAACAGTTTTGGTAATGTCCCTCTTTTGACACACTGCAGAGAACAGCATTAGCCTACCCATTATAAAAATAATGATACATTAATGCTTTGGACGTACCTAGCACACCTTTCATCAAAGGGTGTCATTGCTCTTTAGAAACTGTTAATCTTTGTAGCACCCCACTGATGCAGCTGAAAGCAAAAGCAAGAAGTTCTGAGTCATTGCCAATGGCTCCCAAAGTGACCTTGAACAACTTATTTAACCACCATGTACTGTACAATGCCCATTTATGAAATGGATATATTATTTACCTGCTGCTGTGTATATGGGGCCAGATCCTCACTTGTAGTAAACCTGTATATTGCTATATATAGGAATTTACATGAGATGAAAATAGAGACTCTCTAAAAGGGTAGAACATTTTCCAGGTTCTCCTGTGACTACAGCAAATACGTTATTCTCACATAGTAGACTGTCATAGGAGGAAATATTTCAGAATGTACAGAAATATGAGGTCTGCTTTTCTTACTGTTGCCTTCTTAGAAGTCAGCACTAATGTGTCACAGAATTCCCAGCTGAGAACATTGAGCATCAGCTCTGAAATAACCTGCCTGTACATATTTTGAAAAGGCTTTGCTATTACCTTCAAATCCCTAAAGCTCCTGAAAGTGCAAAAAAAAAAACCCCAAAAATAAAACCCCTATCTACTCATGGATTCCTTTTCTGATTGCAATTAAGTGGTAGAAGAGAACAGTTGACCAGCTTTCTGTTCGTTCTTCCCCTCCCATCTACATGGCTTTTATTATATATTGGTTTTGAAGTACCATTTGTAGAAACACTTGATGTTGAATGACTTTTTAAAATGCAATGTATTTGTTAATATATCACATTCATTACACAAAGTAGTGCTGAGCTCCCATTGCTTGCTCTACTTGTTTACAATTTACTTACTTGACCCCTTCCTGAACCCCCTCCCCCCATCCTATCTGGAGAATCGGAAGAGATTGATGAGGTTTTCTAAAAATGCCAATGGAATCCGTAATCTACCAAGGCAGTCAACATTTTTCAGGAGGCCATTTAAAACACTACAGTCCTAGAGTTTTTGTGAGTTTAGATCGGCCTCGCAAACCTTTATTGTCCTGGGCAACTAAAATAATTGGTTTGTTCAGATATCATGGTTAAGGACAGGTGAATAGATTTGGTTTCAGGGCTATTAAATGGTAATTACAATTTTGCAAGGCTGGCCTAGACAGCTGTTGCATAGAATAATACAATGACATGGAAGAGTTGAGTGACATTGTGCAGCACATAAAAGCAAAAACAAAATCACGAACAGTGAGTAAAATGTATTAAGTGGAATTTATATATGTTAGATGGAGAAACATTCCCCCTGAGAATTCCCAGCATTTTTTTATGCCAGTTTCAGTGGAAGATTGGCTTTCATTTGTGAGACAAAATCTTGGCAATGAGATGACAGCAGGAGACTCTCATTAGAAAATAATAGATAGGATTAATTTCTAAGCCAAGTTTTACAAAAATAAGGAAATGGTTGATAAATCCCATCCAGCATCTTTTGCCAGCAACCACCTGCTATCTTGTCTCCTCTGTTGCTAAATTCCCACATAAACTGAGCCTTAACCCATCTCCCGATTCTGATCTATTAGCTAATGTCTAATTTCATAGTTGCCCAAGCACTTCTGGAGAGCAAGAGCTGGCCTGTGGAGAACATAGTGGCTTCACTTTAAAATTTAACAGCCAGGAATCACTGTTTTCCCCTGCAACCTAGTTGCCACTCTATAGAAGTGGCTCAGCAGAACTGAAATCAGATGTTAGATGTCTAGTTTGGACATCTGAATTGGGGTCTGTTTGAAGGCTCCCATTATGGGGCCAAATCCTCAGCTTGTGTAAATCAGCATAGTTCAGTCAAAATCAATGAACTACACAGACTTTACACCAACTGAGAACCTGGCCATCAGTTTCTTAAGAATTTTAGAGTGGGGAGGAGTAGTGGTTTGGGAGGGGAGGGAAGGACAGGCTGGAGGGGGGAAACAATAAGTTACCCTTCTTGCCTCTATGAGGCCACCCATTTTTTTCAGCAGCAGGCTGATTCCTCAACCATTTTCCATACACTCTTCAATGAGATGAACTGAAGTAGGAGCTCAGTTTAGTTATTTATAACACAAATTTTTTTAAAAGAAAGGAAAATATTTTGAAAATAGTAGAAAACCTTTCCCACGCTACTTGAATTTCTGTCCTCTTGGCACTGTTTTTCATACGAGAAAGATACATGATATACATACCCCTCCAAAATCCCTATTTATTTATATTTAAAGCATCAGTGTAATAGCAATAAGTCATGGCAGGGTTGCAAGCTACTGGTGCACTTTTGAGGTGGTGACAGGCGTGCCTAACATGTTAAGTGCATTGAACGTGAAAAGTTTTTTGTTTTTGTTTTTTTCCAGAAGCATTCAGTAGTGCCCTAACTGACCCAGTTGAATTGAACACTAAAACTCCCACTGACTTTGGTGGACATCTCAGAGGCAGCTGTGCTTTTCTAGTGCTTAAATGGTTTGTCAGTAGGAGGAGCTGAAAAGAATAAAACCAAAGATCAACGGGAGTATCAAATGCCTGAGGGGGCCACCTTGTTTTCATGGCCATGGACTCAGTGGTCATGGAATGGGTTGGGGAGGAGGGTGTGTCTGGTAATATCAGGTAGCCCAGTCAACCTGGCAGCTAGAGAGCCAGTTAGACTTGGTTTCTGGATCTGGCACCATGGACAATGTGCTTACAATTGGACTGATCTTTCAGGAAATGGCTACCCTGAAGCTGGGAGAGGGGAGTGCCCACACAGTTGGACAGAGTTGCATTAGTGTGGCTCAAGCAAGTGTGCCTAAATCAGCAGTGTAGATGCTGCTGCAAAGGTTGCGGCTTGAGCTAGCCACTTAAAACCAAGACCACCTGGCTCTATGTGTGGGTGGCCACCTATGCCGTACAACAGCACTGCTATTTAGCACATCCGCTCCTGTAGAGCTGGTGTGAGTTTGCCTACCCAAAACACCTCCCTGCTGCAGTGTAGACATACCCTAAGTCTATTCTCAAGAAAAAACTCCTATGAATGTCAATGGGAGCTTTGCTCAAATAATTATTTGAGGACTGAGCCCAGTTGTGCAGTACATCAACTTGGCAATATCAATGTTTGATGAGGCAATTGACTCAAGCTTTTGCTGAACTTACTTGAAGAATGCAAAATTTGAATATAGCTATTTCAGAGAGCCACTGTGGGGATGGTAAAAATACAATCGCTATTGTCTGGGTTTGGAGATTTCCTGCTGCCTAGCTAATGGAGCTCTGATTCACCACCTGAATGATATTTTTGGTTGCAGACACACACAGATTGCTAGTTCTACAATGCTTAGAACTCACCACTGCTAGGGAATCAATGAGGCAGCATTAATTTTCACTTTAAAGGAAGGAGGCACATATGCCACCTGCCTGCCAGCAGAGAGGGCAGTTATTTACTGAGAGAATGAAGTGTCTGTCTGTCCGTCCCCCCAATACACACACTCACATCTGTATCAAAAAGTTGAATTTGTGAATATTTGAATGGCAGATATTAAGGTCCTGGTCCCTAATAAGGCTCATTTGTGGTATTCTGGCAGCACAAAATAGGCTTAAGGTGATTTAACTCGTCACATAGGGATTTCCCTAGTTCTAGACCGTGCACAGCCAGTTCTACACCACCACTGCACCTGGCCCTAGCAGTGGAGGTGTGTCAAGGTCACACTGAGAGAAAAAGCACTCAATCCCCAAGTGTGAAATTCCCCTACTGGGGCCACTGAACCTGAGCACAATTTTCAGGCAGCCACAGGGGTGCTCTGTAATGCTCTGAACTGCACCAGTAACTGTGAGCCTCGGGTATTGAAGGGAGCTCCACAGTGGTGGTTCCTTTAGATGTGCCAAGTGGAGTTTGTGGTACAGCTGAGGGTATGGCCGTAAGTCAACTGTATAAGAATACTGCACTGTTTAACCTCTGTAATGCTTTTCAAGTCCACTGTATGAGAAATGAGTTGTGGCTCTGAGCTTAGGGAATCAGCATAGCATATAGACAGTCACTGTGCATGGCTTAATAATATGATTGTGTTTTTCAAGAGGCCTGAGCTTGTGTGGATGTAAATGCCTCTCACTTCTCGAAAATTCCTCAGTCTAGATTGTTCTTAACGTGGTGCCAGCTTGTCTCTCTGATTATTGAGGTCAAGCACTGCTGCTATTATTACTATTTTGCATTAATTTGCCCTGGAATACTTGGGGTTTTCTGCTGTCCTAGAATTCTTATTCATTCTTATCAGGAATACAAGCATAGCCCTCATTTAACTAAAACATTAATGAAGTTAATTATAAAACTATAAGCCTGAGACAAATGTTTGAAAGTGAAACCAAATTTTCCCTCAGTTTTCCACGTGCACAGCCATTTGCCATTGATGGAGTTCCTCGGATGTAAATGAAGTGAGAGTTTAGTCCTTAATCTATTGTATGTGACTCCATTTAAAAAAAAAAAAAGACAAGAGTGAGAAAGGAGGAGGGGAAAGAAGAGGTGGGATGGACATCCACTAATAGGTTTTTTGGATTAGGTTTGAATGAGGTTTATAATGTACTGTCACTGTTACATTAATGAGATCTGAAAGTGATTTTTCTAGTATGAGTAAAGGAAACTACATATAGTAGCAGTTAATGAAAACATACAGTCATTGGGGATGTGTGTAGATGCAGTAGTCTGCCTGCACATTATATGTTGCAGGATAAAGGCCAGCTTTTTTTAAAGGTGTTTAGGAGCTTAATGATGCAAATAGGCATGTAACTCCCAGTTCTTACCTTGTTTTTTGTAACACAAACAAGCTTTTTCAGGTTAAATGTTGTGTTAGTGGATTGTACTTGTGTATATGTTACTTGAAAGTATCTTATAGGAATTCTTTTTTTTTCAGATAATGTTCAGGGCTGATCTCAGTTAAGCTGTTGCACAGGAAACGGCCTTTTAGCGCTAAACATCATCCCGTTACTGTTGACTGGTCATTAGGTTATAGCTTAAAATTTAAAAAAATTGTTTCACCTCTGACAATAATATACATATTGGAGTTCTACTAGTGAAGGCTATATGTTAGAATGGTATACCTTAATGTTGGTGAGAAGACCCCAATGGAGAACTAACAGACAAAGCACTATGCCTATTGTCTACCAATTTCCAATGCAGTTCAATAGACAATTATGCCAAAAGAGGCTTTCCCATAACTCAATCCATAAGGCGCACTTACGCTGGCAGATTCAGGAAAGGCATCTGTTGAGTATCTATTTGTTGTAAGCCCTCTCTCACCCCATTGACTTGTACCAGTGAATATAAGGGACATGGTCAAAATACTTGGGAGTTATTGAGATAGGTTAGGTCTAGGATTCTCTCATTATTGTGGGTACGTCTCTGCATCCCTCTCCTGCAGACATGGTAGCAAGAGAACACGTCTGATGTAGTTGTTGGCAAGCTGTTAAAAGTTTCATAAATTAGACTGAAAATATCTTCAAGGCTTCCATTGTTAAAGGAAGCTATTTTGTTTGAGCTCCAGGAAAGAAGGGAAGAATAAATTGTTTTGTTACCTGAGAGTTTAAGACTGTCCTTTCAGTTGTACAGATGAAGAATCTTTACTTTGTGCCGTATTTTTGGATAATGGGAAATTTTGAGATACCTGTGTCAAGATAAAGAGAGAATTAACAGTAAACTGAATTATGAGGTAGGTGAACAACCTGGCCCAATATAAAAGCCAACCTGAATCTTTACTATGACTCAAGATGTACCTGGGATTTGACGAAGTCCTGTACTTTTAAGAAAGAAATCTGAGAAGCTCAATCCACTGATCAATTTGCCTCGTCTTCACCTTGAGCTAAATGCTAAAAAGCATTTATCTTGTCCAGCACCAGGAAGAACTGAAAATTTTGCTAAAAAGGCTGTTTTTGTGAGATTTCCAGCGTGATTTTACTTGTTTAAAAATATTCCATATATTGGCACCCATCACCCATCACCTGTGGGCCTTAATCAGTAAAACACATTTAAAGCAAAAAAGGACAATCCTGTCAACATGAGTCTCAACAATGGAGAGAGACAAAATAACAGCAAGGGCAACACAGGGGAGTAACACATGTAATGACACGCGAGGAGAGAAGTAATTTTACATACTGTAAGAACATCATAGATTGTGATGAACATCTTGAATGCTAACCCAGAAATAAACAAGGAGAGAGTGAAAAACATACCCAACAGTACTGTTCTACTTCAGATGAACTACTGCATTCTTTGCTAGCTGAAGCTTCTCGGAGTCCCTTTTAAGGGTATTTCCCATCTACAGTGCATGGCAGTAATCTAGCCTTGAGGATACAATGGTACAGATCACTGTGGCAAGGTCTGCATGTAGAGAAACTGTGATAGCCTGTGAGCTAACCATAGATTTTATTTTTGTAAAACACTATGTGCCAGAGGTTCTAAGGTAGCCAAGATGCCAGGAATGGCAGGGGGGTTTCAAAAGGACCCCATGACTTCAAAATGGGTTGGCAAAGGCCAGCCACCCCGAACTGAAAGTGCATGCACAGATCTCATGCAAATTCCCCAACTGTATCATAACCTAGTCTCCTCCCAGCCACTTTTCAACTTGCAATGCACTGGGAGAGCACCAAGACTAGGATTTGAGCTTGATAAGAGTGATATGTACTGTGAATATGAGTGTCCTCTACGTATTAGGGAGATTGCAGAGCAGAACACCCTGGTATTGTTTAATGGTTGAATGTTTCAACAGGAGAGGTGACAAAATGGACTCATTTATGACAACACAGTAGCCTTGGCAATGAAGTTTGCATGGTCATTACTGACCTCAAAAAGTTTTCCCAGAGGAAGGAAGTTAACCAGTATAGAGACTGTCCATCTGCTCCTACGGGCTGTTGCAAGCAAGTCAGCACTGAACATGCAATTTTGTTATAATAAATTATTGACCGTTAACATCAGTGAAGTCACTTGTATTGGTCACCGCAAGGGGATCATTGATCATATGGAGCAATTCTATATCTGCATTACATCCATGTCTGATACAGACGGGAAGAGTGAAGCACACCAGGAGTCATGCTATGGATGGAGCTGTTCCATTGCCACGTTCTTGAGGACTTTGACGCTAGCACAGAGACCAGGCACTTATTGCTGTCTTTGTGAAGAAGTCTGTCCTGGCAGGAAAGAGTAGGACGGAAGGGTGTCTGCTTGTGGCTATGTGGAGCTGCATTACTCTTAAATCCAAATCTAACCTCCTTTTAAAAAATAAAATTGGAATTTCTATTTTTAAAAAAAAGTCAAAATAAGTGGTTGGGGGGAGGAGGGTACTGCAGCTGCAGCACTTCGTAGCTTTAATAGCTGCTTAAGAGGCTAGCAAATAGAGAACTTCCATGTTCATACATGGACACGGAGGGATATTCCTAATTGGCGATTGTGCCCTTCTTTTCCCCTCTTTCTTTTAAATTACAAGAAGTAAAAACCATGAACGTATATTGGGCTTGGACAACTAGGGAGCCACAGGGTAAATGGTGTTTCATGTTTGTTACAAGTCTGGCAGCAAGTTGGTGGTGTGTGTGGGTATTTTTCCCCCCCTTCTTACAATTTTAGTGTGATTTGCTCCAACGTGAGATCATAAAAATATAGCAATTGCCATAGAACCACAACTATCTGGTCCAATTATTCTTGTGTCCTGCCCAAGTTTATTTATTGAATCCAGTTGCTAAGCAGATGAAATGAAAAGAGAAATAATTAATGTAAGAAATCTTTAAATATCGTTGACCCAATTAGTCCAACTGACTGATGTTTATTTTTTTTTACCTGTGTCATATTTATTAAACCATGAACCTGTTCCTTGAACTTCTGGGTTCATTTACATCTTTACAAACATAATTAAGCATCAAACATTCATAACGCTCTGCCTACATTTGACAGCAGCAAGAGACCATCCTGGTTATTAATAATGTCCAACAAGCACATCTGAGAAGGAAATTCTGATACCATCCCTGTGATGGGTCTTGAACACAGTCCTGGAAGCTGACTACATTAAGCTGCAGTGCCCTGGCAAGGAACATTCAGACTGGCCATTGGTGATTTGGGGCAAAATTTTCAGACAAGACTACTGATTTTGTATGTCTCAATTTTGGGTGACCAACTTGACATCTTAAGAGGCCTGACTTTCAGAATGTGTGTGTAACACACAAGACAATTGGTGATTTGCTGTTGTGGTGGCAGTTCACTGTTCAACTGTTGTCATGCTTAAATTTGTCACTAGACCTTGACTCTTGTCACTAAATCTAACACACTCTTGTTATAATCTATATCTATCTAAAACTCCTCATGTAAGGTTTCTTATACAAACTGGTAATATGCTGGTCCCAAAAATCATTGCATGGTGTATGTATGTGGTGTGTACAATGAGCTATAAATATGTGCTAGAATTACGTTCTTAAAATGTATTTGGAATGCGGTGCCTAAACCGTGTCTGCTCCAGACAAAGGAATGTGGTTCCCTCTTTTTGATTGTGTCCCAAAGGTAAATCAAAAGACATTGAAAATTCATTTACATAAAAGGTAAACAAAGCCATCAAGCTAACCAGGGGAGGAGGGGGGGGGTAACCACTCAACACCACAGCAGGAAAGAGAAACTTGATCTGGCTTAATTTTTTAAAGAATACATTTTAAATGTTTATGGGTGTGAACGAGGGTGTGAATCTCAAACCGAGTGTGTGAACCTCAAAGGCGAGGGTGTGAACCTCAAATGATGATCAGCTGATTGTATACAATATTACTATGTTATAAAAGAGTATTGAGTGAGAAGTTTTATGAATGCCAGTGAGACAGTGGTGATACATTTCACAATGGCATTAATGTATTTACTCCTATATGAGGAATTACAAATACTCACTGATATTTATGCTTTAAAGTCAATGGCCAAACAGAGGGAGAAAACGGTTTCCTCTCTAAGAGGAAGAGGCGGTGGCTCAATACCTGTCTCCAATATAAATTAAGCAGTATGGAACCAAGACAATGGAAGTCCCATTTAGTTATGAATCAGCAGGGGGATGGAAAGCCCAGAGGAAAGGAAGAACAGCAGGAAGCCTTCCAGGCTCTTGAAACAGACAACGAACTTTTTGGATGATGTAAGGGGGGGGGGGCAAAAAGACACTTAGTTGGGCTGTCACTTGGAGGATTCAAGGAGCTGGAGCTCTTGAAATCACAGAATGCTAGGGAGTTGAAGTCTCTGGGAGCTAAATTTAGGTAATAAAGTTGCTTAGGCAAAGATTGACTTGCTGAAACAAAGTTTTAGTCTTACAAGAGAAAAAATATGCTTCTATCCCTTTTTTATCTTTATTCCTTTTACTTGGTATCACTTCAGCCTATGATGTTTTGATTAATAAACTTGTTTTACTTTTACCTTAAACCAATTCAGTGCTGTGATTGAAATAAGAATGTTGTCAAACACCAGTGAAATTAATGAGGTGCAGTGTATTGTCTCTTTTAAAGGGTCAATGCATTTAATTTAACTGCTGTGAGTAGTCCAGGAGAAGGCTGGACACTGCAGAGGGAGATGGTTTGGGGTCATTCTGCAAAAAGTAACTGGGTGGTAAAAACCAGGGCACGATCTGAATGCTCAGAAGGGTGTTGGCGTCAGGGCTCTAAGCCACAACAGCATAGCATTTGAGCAACCAGAGTTGCAGGGCAAACAGTGACACAACCCCTTAGTGGTCTGGGTTGAATCACAAAATAGCACAATGGGTACTCAGTGCTTCTTGAAAATCAAGCCCCTTTAAGGCATCACAAGTTGGACACTGAGAAGTGGAGGCACACAAAGTATTTTTGAAAATCCTAGACTTGATGCTTAGGCAAAAATGAATCATTTGGTGCCCCACTCCTTCACCCCTTACATTGAAAAAGGGACCGGGGGGAATGGGGATAAAATATTTTTAACTTCTCTAGAGCATGTGCCTGAGAGCTACCCTTGATTTCACTCAACGTAATGAAATCACTAGAAACAGCATTTCATAGGTAGTGTAAAGAGGTTCACTCTGTAATATGGGAACACCGTGTTAAAAGGAGAGATCTGATTATTATGTTAGTCTTTCTCTAAACAAAATCTTATTGTGGTGGTGGTTTGTCTCTGATTTTTTTATAAGGCAATGATTTGTAAACCTTTTAAAACTTTCTAAATAAATAAATACTAAATATATAAAACAGGCTAACAGATGGGAATGAATAGTACAAAGCATTCTGCTACCTCAGTATTATTGCTGAGTATGTGTATTGTCACTTTCCCTGCTCCTGGACCACATCTTCTATTCCTTTATTTCCTTTCTGTGTCTGTTTCAGTCTTTATTATCATGTAAAATTCAAATTTCTTTCACTCCTTTGTATCTCTTCCTTTCACTATTGTTTTACCTTTCTCTCTTTCTAAATGGGGCCTCAATATTCTTTTCTCTTACCAATGACTCTTTCCTGTAGGAACCCCCACTCTTTTGCTCCCTTTCACCTTCCCTGGGTCTCCCTATTCTCTATCCCTACCATTCTCTCTTACACATTATATCCTTCTCTCCCATCCATTCATTCTTTCTATTTAAGAACATAAGAACGGCCATACTGGCTCAGACCAATGCTCTGTCTAGCCCAGTGTCCTGTCTTCTGCCAGTGGCCAATGCCAAGTGCTTCAGAGGGAATGACCAGAAAAGGTAATCATCAAGTGATCCATCCCCTATTGTCTATTCCCAGCTTCTGGCAAACGGAGGCTAGGGTCACTTCAGAGCATAATTTTGTATCCTCGCTAATTGCCACTGGTGGACCTATCCTGTATGAAATTATCTAGTTCTCTTTTGAACCTTGTTATAGTTTTGACCTTCACAACATCTCTGGCAAAGAGTTCCACAGGTTGACTGTGTGTTTGTATGAAGAAATACTTCTTTTTTTGTTTGAAACCTGCTGACAATTAATTTCATATGCTGACCCCCTAGCTCTTGTCTTATGAGGAGTAAATGACACGTTCTTATTTATTTTCACCACACCAGTCATGATTTTATAGACATTATCATATCCCTCCTTAGTCATTCCTTTTCTAAGTTGAAAAGTCCTAGTCTTATTGATCTCTTATCGTATGTAAGCTGTTCCATGCCCTTAATTTTTGTTTCCCTTTTCTGTGCCTTTTCCAATTCCAATATATCATCTTTTTGTTTTGAGATGGAGTGGCTAGATCTGCACACAGTATTCAAAATGTGGGCGTACCACAGATTTATAAAGAGGCAATATTATATTTTCTATATTATTATCTAACCCTTTCCTAATGATCCCCAACATAGTTAGCTTTTTTGACTGCTTCTGCATGTTGAGTGAATGTTTTCAGAGAACTATCCACAATGACTCCAAGAACTCTTTCTGGAGTGGTAATATCTAATTTAGACCCCATAATTTTAAATGTATAGTTGGGATTGTTTTCCAGTGTGCATTACTTTCAATTTATCAACATTGAATTTCATCTGCCATTTTGTCGCCCAATCACCCAGTTTTGCAAGATCTCTTTGTAACTCTTGGTTAAGTCCAAAGCAGATTGCAGTCTTGAATAGTTTTGTATCATCTGCAAATTTTGCCACCTCACTGTCCCCCTTTTTCCAGATCATTTATGAATATGTTGAACAGTACTGGTCCCAGTGTAGACCCCTGGGTGACACCAACGTTTACCTCTCTCCATTCTGAAAACATTACCCTTTATTCCTACCCTTTATTTCCTATCTTTTAGCCAGTTGCTGATCAAGGAGAGGACCTTCCCTCTTATCCCATGGTAGCTAACTTTGCTTAAGAGCATTTATTTCTATTTCTGCCTCCCCCAGGTGCATTCAAACTTCAGAATGTGTGAGGAAAAAGCTCTCATTGGGCATCAAAGCAGACATCTCATTTGACTGTTCCCTGCGTCAGCCTTGCAATTTTGCTTCTTATAGGTGCCAGAGTTTGGGAGAGCTTCTTTGACCTCCTACATCAGGATGGACTCTTGCTGAGGGCAGAGGGAAGGATCTTTGGTGTGTGGATAGCCCCCTGTTCTGGGGATGGGCTTCTGTAGGTAGGGGACCCTCAGGTATAGGTTTACCACTTCTATCTGTTAGTGAACCAGAATGTGAAATGCCACCTTAGGACCAGTTGCCCCTCCCCTCTCCTTTCTCTGGCTCTCTTGGCTGCCATGGCAGTGGAAGTTGGTGTGCAGCGTATGAACAACAAGCAGCAGATTAGCAGCCCCCTGGAATACTACAGTCTGCCTGTGTGGAGAGCAACCTCTGAAAGAGCACATGTTTGATTTTAAATGCTTTCCTAAAGCTACCTTGCTCACAAGACCTCCAAACTTAGAATGCCCAGTATGGAAAGCAAGGGTGGCCCGGAGGTCAGGACACTAGCCTAGGACCTGGAAGGGCGATGTTGAAGTCCATTCTCTACCCTGGACTTCCTGTGTGACCTTGACCAAGTCTCTCAACCTCCCTGTGCTTCACAGGGAATAATAGCACTTCCCTGACATGGGGGTGGCGGGGTTCTGTGAATGAATACATCAAAGTCTATGAAATGTTCACATATTCTAGTAAACGGGGCCATATAAGTGTGAAATATAGATACAGCTGGTAACAGAAGGTCATCATAGCTCTCAAAAGGTTATGTATCCTAATTCCTGATTTTAAAGTTGTTCCCTAATTAATATGTCCATGGCATACCAATCTCAGTGTTCTAGCATTGCCATAAGCAATAAAGTAAACAAATGGTTTGTCATGACATAAAATAATGCCAGCTGGAGAGTACCGAGGTGCATATATAAGAAACACAGTAAATATTTATTTGTTTCTCAACTGAATGTATGTTCAACAGCTTTTTACTTTGGATCCTGCCTATTTTTCATATGTATTGAAAGGTGTGAGGATTCAGCAGGAAGATGTGATGAAACTGGAACCTCCAAAACCAGGGAGATGCTAGAGGTCAGAAGACAGAAATGGGGGTTCTGGGAGGGGAGAGTTGCTGCTTAGAGTTCTGTTTAATGCCAACTCACTCCACTCTTTGATTCCAAACAGAAGAGCAGGAATTAGGTGAGTAGGAAGATGTCATTTAGGACCCAGTCCTAAATGTAGTCTGTGGTGATATATGACTTGTATTAATTACATATCTCAATCTGCACCCTAAAATGTCATTTATGTGCTTGACTTCTAAACCGGTGTGTTAGACTAAAAAAGGAGATTGGACAATTTCAGCAACCTCATTCACAAGGGTGCTGATTCCAACTCATTGAGACCAAATTGGGTCTAACTTCCTGAACGCTGGAGCAGCCCTCCCAGGGGCCTTCTGCATAAGTCCTGATGGATGATCCTGATAGTAAAAACTGGAGCTAGAGGGACAGAGACTAGCCGATCTTGAAAAAGTCAGAGCTGGCTGAGAATAGGAGCAATGACGTGTTAGGGTTGGAATGACTGCACAGCCAACATCATACTGATGCAGCAAGTGAAGACTGACTCTTAACATACAACTCCTCAGGTAGCACAGATGATCAGTTGTTACTTCCAGTGTAAAGATGGGGCTGACATTGATGTATTTCTAAAAGTTTTGAAGGAGCTGTGAATTAAACCAATCTTGAAGACTTCTGACAGTGTCCTTCATCATCCTTTCACATCTCCCCCAACCCCCTGAGGAAAACTGTGTGGATTTAAAAACAAAATGTATAGTTAACAGGTGTGTACTTACAGGTCCTGTTGGCAGATAAACAACTGAGTATATGGGTGAAAATGAAGAGTCTAATTTGCAAAATTCCCAGAAGGTCATTACTCTAGAATAGGGTGGATTTATGTACTGCCCTCCCTCACTGTGAAAATATTTTCTGCAGATGTCTTTAGGGTATAAAATATGAGCTATGTTTATTGATATTGGTTGGGGGAAATTGAGAAACGGCAGGGGTTTATTTTAATTTTTGGATTTTTAAATAAGTGAAATTTCACAATACCAACAAATTTTGTACTAGCTTTTTATTTGGTTGAAAAACAGGAGTGGAGGTGGAGAGAGTGAAAGAAATTTGACAAATTATCACCTATGTTTTAACTGGAAAAATTGTGACCAGTTAAGTCTTTTTTACTTATTTTATACACCAGCTTTCACAAACTGCATTTCTCTAGCACCTTTCTTTTAGAGTGCTTTACAACACTAACACACACCACTTCTGAACTCCTGGGAGATAGGTAATTATCCTCATTTTAAAGACATGCAAAATGAAGCACAACTTGTTCCCAGTCAAACACCTATTCTTAGTTCCACCACATACTATCAGCCAGATATCCTGATTTTCAGTTATGCATTTAACCACAAGACTGTCCTTCCATGTTGCTCTCAAACATGCTTTATAACAGATCAGTAAATGACAGAGCAAGTTTGGGTCTGCCCCTATTTATGGGACGAATGAAATGGATTGGCTAAGCCTACTAGAAAAGGAGATCAGAAGAAATTCACAGTTACTAGATGCAGCAGCCAGTTCTGCATCAGTGTGCTAGTTATTGTCTCCAATAATAATAGTTGGATTGTGGATATCTTCAGAAGGTGCATGACAGCATAGGCCTGATTCAATTCTCAGCAAAGTCAATGAGTCATTCCATTGATTTCACGGGGTATTAGATCAATTCCAAATACATTCATGTAAAAGCAAAAAACAATACTCCAGTCTCTGCCCCCAGCCTGATAAGCCATTTAGATGTTAAAACAGAGATTCAAATACTAGAATAGGCCCATTCTGTTTTATCTTTTAGAAACAAGAATAAGAATCCTGACTCAGTTATGACAATCTGTAGTTACCCCAAAATAGGTGCAGGGCTGGCTGTATGGTGAGGCTCTTAATGCCATGTAGAAAAATATATAGAGGCTGATAAATCTGGCCCAAGATCCCAAAAAGTAAATAAAGAATAAAATGATTTTAAATTATGTATAAAAATGTACTGCTTCTCAAGCATCCCCCCTCTAGTTATATACAGAGAAGAAGAATGATCTAGTGGTTAGGGTGATAGTGTTGTATTTAGGACACCCAAGTTCAAATCCCTGATCCTTCATAAAATTCCTGTATGACCTTAGGCAAGTCTTTTTCTGCCTCAGTTACCCATCTGTAAAATGGGGATGTTTCCAGTGGTGCTATGGGAAAAGTACATAAAAAGACTGGGGGGCGTTCCATATTACAGTAATGAGGGCCATATAAGTGCCTAAGATAGATAGAATCAAGCAGCAACATATTTGAAAGTAGCAAGAACATGGAAGCCTTGGGGCCAATTCTAGGTGACTGTGCACCCCATTGTCACTGATGTTTGCACAAAACATAAGTCAATACAGAATTTGTCTCCAAAAGGTTGCAAATGTCTTTGTCCAAATGCTTCACAACTATATCTAACTTGGACAGCTTGTGCAGCAGTAAACCACTTTGTGGCCAATGCTTCTTTTAAATATTTGTGGAAGAGTCTCAGCTTTGTAAACCAGCATAGCACCATTTAAATCAATGGAGTTAAGTCAGCTTACCTTTGCTGAGGATCTGACCCTAGACAGAAGCTGCAAAATGGAAACAAAGAGTAAAAATTTTCAAGAGCACTCAGCGTTGAGTTGCCTCTGTTCCCATTTACTTAAAAAGGAAAGCTTCCATTGATTTCAAAGGCCAACTTCTGTTCCCAGTATTGTGCACTTTTCAATCCCCTCCCTATCATGGAGAGTGTCTGAAATTGCTAAATGGGGAAAACTAAGTGACTAGTTCTTTGACAGTCTGATGTGGTGCCTCCCACTCTGCAAATGGAAAAGTTGACAAACCCTACAGCTCAAAAATCAGGGTCTTAAAACCAAAATAAACTCATGAGATTTATTTACAGCCTGCAGTGCACACAGATCTTGTTCTAAGGGCACACCCAAGTGTCCCACTCATTTTTGAAAGATTACTAGTTGAGGATCCTGGGCACCATTCATTAGGGCCCTGCCCTTTGTGTAGCCATTTGTCCTAAGGCAAAGTGGATGCAAAATGCTGCCAAATCATAGAGGAGGTTTATACCCCCCATTGTACTGGTATAAATGATTTACACAAGGACAGGACAATCATGAATTGGGTAGAACAGACTCCAGTTCAGGCTTGCACTGTTGCATTGGCTTAGCTCTACAAGCAACAGTGAAACCTCTTTTTAGCCATTTAACGTGCAGATGGGTGACTCAGAATCGCAATGTAGAGGCACATGGATTTTTATGGTGATGAGCTGAGTCATCTTGTCTAGATAGAGAAAATCAGTCAGGAAGGGGGGACACAATAGTAACACCAGCCCTTTTCTAATTCTCTGATGTAGCGTCTCAAAAATATGGGTCATGCACAGACGAGATGCTGTGGGTGGTGGTGCTTTGGGATGACCTGCATGCCTCTCTCATTGATTCCACAGTAGTGACTTTTCTTAGACTATCAGCTACTTGGAGCAGGGACAGTATCTTTTTAAGTATTGGTACAGTGCCTATTGCAAGGCCCTAATCCTGAGTGTGGCCTCTAAGAGCTATTGTATTAAATGTTTGTTAGTCATCATCCAAAATGAGTTCTGATAAAATATAGTTGTGGTAGGCATCACCAGAGGGTACTGTTATGTCATTGGCCAAGTTCTTTTTCCTTGGTGTATGAGCAAATGGTCTGTCTGGCAGAGATCTGCTATATCGTTAATTGTTATGCAAAGCTCTGTGTAGAGGCAGTGGTCCGTGGAGAGGGAGCTGTGAGAGCAGCAGGGGAATTTGCTTTCTGCCTTGGTCTTTTATTAGTCTGTTCTTGAGGCAGAGTTGTTCCCTGAGTATTAGGCACTGGTCTCAGATTCCTGAAAGAATGGATTGCCTATGTGGAATTGTGACATCTCTGTCCAGGACTTGTATATAGGTGTAAATAGAACAAGTTATACTTAAAGTACAAGCAGACTCTGCATTATTGATTTCTCCTTTACTGGCAAGCCAACTTGCAAGGAACCAGACATCTGCTAATACTTACAGAGGGTCACCACTAGTGTGAGAATGGGACGCTAATGTCAGAAGAAGGAACACCAGTATCTATACAACCCCACTCATCCTGTATTTTATATCTTTATATGAATATAGCAAACATGTTTAGGGCTAGATTCATAGACTGAGGCCAATGGGGACCATTATGATCCTCTAGTCCAGTGGTTCTCAACCTTTCTAATGCCGTGACCCCGCAATACAGTTCCTCATATTGCAGTGACCCCAAACCAAAAAATAATTTTGGTGTCTACTTCAAAACTGTAATTTTGCTAAAGTTATGATTCGGAATGTAAATACCTGATATGCATTATGTATTCTCATTGCTACAAATCAAACATAATTTAAACATAGTGATTAATCACAAAAACAATATTTAATTATATGTTGAGAAATATTTATTACTAATTCCAATAAATAACATTTCACCATGGCATAGCATAGGTTTAAATATAACAACAATTCCAAATAAATAACATTTCACCATGGCATAGCATGGGTTTAAATATAATAACAGTAATATAACAGTAAACAACAGTGCAATATTTTGCAACAGTATGCTGCCAAATTTAGTGAGATGGTTGTGGTTGCTTCTTGCTTACCAATTCAGAAATTCTTGGGGCGGTCTTTGCAAGGGCACAGCGAATATGTATTTTCCGATGGCTTTAGGCGACCCCTGTGTTTTGGTCGTTCGACCCCCGCCGGGGTCGCGACCCACAGGTTGAGAACCGCTGCTCTAGTCTGACTTCCTGGATCAGACTGGCCATAGAATTTCAGTCGGATTGCACCCTGGATCTATGCAGCAGTGCAAGGCAGTAAGACTCCTCCACTCACTGCATGACTGCATATGATCTACCTGTATCTTGGGTTCAGGTGTAGAAAAGAGAGAAGTGGCTGTGTGCCCAACTTTGCCTTCCCATGCTCCACACCCCTTCCCCCTGGGCCAGCCGGCCAATCTGGCTTGATGCACAGGAAGGAGCCTGAGCACCTCCACCCAACCCCAGTCAAAAAGAGAAGCAACAAAGGAATTTGTATTTCAGACACTTCTCTAAAATACAATACTTCCCCAGTGTCACTCCAGGACTCAGGGCTGTGCTTCGGGATATAACGTAGCTCGTAACATCTAGATAGAGATGAAAAGCACGAATGATACAAATGTTTGCATTTCTCAATAACAGAGAGTAGCTGTAGATACTCCAAAACAGTGATAGATCAAAGTACCAGACCTCCAGATCTTGAAGGTGTACAATATACCAGAGTGTAACATTCCAGAGCAGCACTTCCAATTTTTATTTCCATGAGAATTTCAGAAAACTGCCTGGAAATCAAAGCTATGTTAAAGCCAACTTCATTATGTATCCTGAAGAATGGGTGTCTTTGTTTTCAATGTTAGTAAAAAAGCAGAAATCCTCTCTTTTAATTTATGTGCTGAATCACAAAATGCAGAAGCATTGTTTAATTGACCTTGACCAGTGTTTTCAGCCATCAGTTGTTCCTTGCTGTATCAAGTCCGAAGTCCACCAGATGTCAGTACAATATAAATAATCCAGATTGTTTTATTTAAAAAAAAAAAACAACAAAAGGGGTGTAAAAACAAAACTGCTTAATAGTGAAACAATATGATCTAGGAAATAGAGGATCTTACATTAACTGTAAGGGAGAAGGGAACCCATTTCCATAACTAGAGAAGACAAGTGTCAGAATGATTTCTTAAGTGCTTTTCTACTAATAACACTGTGTCCAAAACAGCGCCAAAGTGTTAATGTAAGTTGATCAAGCTGATTATATAGCAGTATAAAGACATTTTTCCCCATCTTCTGGCCTCATCATCATTCATTTACGATATGTTCCAAATGACTACACTATACATCAGTGGTTATGTTCTATATACAATGGAATTACCACATTACATGTTTGCTTTGATATATAGTCTCTTTACTTCATGATGATGGGAAATTTTCCCTCATTCTGTAGCAATTGCTTTCATTTTGAGAATGTTTTAACATAAGAGCTGTTGCAGGTACAATAGTTGTGCTTAAAATGTTGCAATTTTGCCTTACATATACAGATAATGTTGCTATCTTTTTGTTCTGTCTGTTCAGTGCCTAGCACCAGTCCTGGTCCATGATTTAGGCACTACAGTAATAAAATAAGAATCTCAGTATTTGCTGGATTCTTAATAGACTATCTGGGGAGTCCTCATTTTACCATGATGAGTACTTTCTCATCTGAGTAGACTTATAGGGTTCAGTGCGATTGTTTTGCAGAAATATGTGCTCATCCCATGATTAAGGGTTATAATACTTAGCCCTTAGGGAGCAGCAGACATGTACAGGTAATAATATTATTAAAGCCACAATTTTGCAGTACATTCTGTGCCGCCATGAAACCTGTCAAAGTCACTGAGACTCTCCGCACTGGCAATGTGGCAATTTAAGGGTGAGACCATTCTATGACCAGTGAACTACAAGCATACAGAAACACACACACATGACCATATGCTATGTTGCTGACATTTATTTTAAAATACATTGCAGATCATGGCCAGATCCTCAATTGCAATGAATCATCTGTCAGTTTATACCAGCTGAAAATATGACACAACCTGGCCCTTTCTGATCTAGATAGTCAGTACTACAAAAGAAAGTGCTGTGATTTGGGGGAGATTATGGTGTACACTTTATGTATAAAGAGGTTGAATTCCTGCTTTAAATGCAAAATTTAACTCAAAATTATGTATAGAACTGCAAGGAAACAGGGCACCATAAATGAGAGTTTGGGGGAGAGAAAGGGAGATTCCCCCCACCCCACACTGAACAAACAAGAGGAATTACAGACCAGTCATCTTAACTTCAGTATGCGGAAATATAATGGAGCAAATAGTTAAGCAACCAATTTGCATACACCTATAAGATAAGTAACAGTCAGCATGGATATATCAAGAATAGATCATGTCAAACCAACCTAATAGCTTTCTTTGATAGAGTAACAAAAGCCGTGTGGATGGGGGGAAGCGGTATCATGACTTCACATAAACAAGCTAGGGAAATACAACCTAGGTGGAGCTATTATGAGGTGAGTGCATAACTGGTTGGAAAATCATTCCCAGAGAGTAATTATCATTGGTTCACGGTCAAGCTGGACGAGCATATTGAGTAGGGTTCTGCAGGGATCAGTTCTGGGTCTGGTTCTGTTCAATATCTTGATGAATGATTTAGGTAATTATACAGGGAAGGGTTGCAAGTGCTTTGGAGATAGGATTGACATTCAAAATGATCCAGACAAACTGGCAACATGGTCTGAAGTAAATAGGATGAAATTCTATGAAGACAAATGCAAAGTACAAATGCTTAGGAAGAAGTAATTAGCTGCATACATACATACATACAAAATGGGACTTTACTTCCTAGGAAGGAGTCTTGTGGAAAGGGATCTGGGGGTCATAGTGGATCGCAAGTTAAATGTGAGTCAACAGTGGAACTAACACTAGTAAAAAAAGCAAACATCATTCTGGAATGTATTAGCAGGAGTGTTGTAAGCAAGACACAAGAAGTAATTCTTCCACTCCAATCATGATGATTATGCCTCAGCTCAAGTATTGTGTCCAATTCTGTGTGCCATGCTTCAGGAAAGATGTGGAAAAAATTGGAGAACATTCAGAGAAGAGCAATGAAAATGATTAAAGGTTTAGAAAACATGACCTATGAGGAAAGACTGAAAACATTGAGTGAGAGTCTGGAGAAGAGAAGACTGAGGGGGGGCCATAACAGTTTTCAAGTACATAAAAGGTTGTTACAAGGAGAAGGGAGAGAAACTTTTCTCTTTGATCTTGGATGATAGGACAAGAAGCAATGGGCTTAAATTGAAGCAAGGGCGGTTTAGGTTGGACTTTGGGAAACTTCCTAACTGTCTGGGTAGTTAAGCACTGAAATAGATTGCTTAAGGAGGTTGTAGGATCCCCATCATTGGAGATTTTTAAAAGCAGGTTAAACATATATATATATATATATATATATATATATATATATATAAATACCTATCAAGGATGGTCTAGATAATCCTTAGCCATGCCTTGAATGCAAGGGACTAGACCAGAATACCTCTCAAAGTCCCTTCTGGTCCTATACTTCTATGATTCCATGATTTTAGTAATGTTAACGTCTCAATTTGCATCAGAAATGAAATGTTGAGAGAGGAAGCAGGAAAAAGCCTTTTAAAAGTTAGGAAATAAAGGCATTGTTTTGATTAGGAAACTTTTAATGTTCGTATTCATAACAGAACTCTTGCAGTGCCAGCTCTAGTAATTATCAAAAAATAGAAACTGTAGGCATGAAGGGACAATCTGAAGCTGGAAGTATGCATGAGGAAACACATAATGTCTACATTGTTATTATTTTTGTAATTTTCCCTTTTGTGTTTCACAAAGAAGAGCATATTTGTCATCCCTTCAAGTTTCACTAATTACATTGTTTGCATGATTCTGATGTTGGGGAAACTTGGTCATCTTAATATCCCTGCACAGCCCCCAAACAGTGTAGCCCTCAAATGGAATCAGTTTATTAGGAGATGTTTTCTTCACACCAAGGGACATTTCAGGGAAGTAAATAGCAGCTTGTGGAATGAAGCAATTGAAAATATGCAAGAACACTCAGCAAGCAGATGGTGTTTAGAATGAACAAGATTCTCTTTCATAGCACTTGCTCAAAATATTTGAGTCAATAGTTCACATTCCCATATTTTTCCCTAGTTCTTTCGAAGGCTCTGGCTGTCTTGAAAGTTGTGTCCTCAGCTTGAACATAGATTTTCATTTTCTGAGTGAGATTTCGCTTTCTGTGAAACAATATAGCTGCCCAGATATGCTCTTCTACTAAAAAAATAAAAATATAAAAATAGTGTTACACATATCAGTCAACTGAGGAAACTTTACTGAAATATCTACAATAAGAAAGACGTGTGTCTGTGAAAGAATTTTAGAAAGCTAAGTAATTCAGCTAATATGATGAGCCCCGGTTATTTTGGAAGGGGTCTTTTAACAGAATTCTGAGGAGAATTCAACTAGCATTCCAGGTCCGAAAGGGCTATTCCCTGGGGAAGCTAAAACCCATGAAAGCCAACCAGAATCAGTGAGCTGTAGTTGATCATTGATGCTCATTGTTCCCTAGATGCTCAGTCCCTCTTCCAGCCCTGTTTTACTGAGGGTGAGGCCAGGAGTGGGTGGTTGGGTGGCAGATGATTTAAAAAAAAAATCAGACTATAGTTGATGTAGGCTTGGAGTGAGAATGAGTTTGGAAATTGGAATCTAGCCTACACTGTCTTGTGCTTCAAGCTGTTTGGATAATTTTTTTCTTCACTGAAAATTTTTGATAACATGACTGGAGGGGAATGGGGATGGAATGGAGGAACTGATTCCATCAAAAATTTCAGCAGAAAATTTCATGTTCTAGTCTACAAACTCAAAGTATGCGGGAATGGAGGGTTATGGATTTCAAATGACAAAATGAACATTTTTTGAGGAAAATAGATGCCTTCTGTGAAAACACTTTTAGTTAAACTCAATTTTCCATTTAAAAAAAAATCAGAAAATTTTCAACCAGCTCTAGCTGTGTTGTATCTAACCTAGACTGTCAGCTCTCTGTGAAGCACAGTGCCCATCTATCTAGGGCACTATATAAATATGCCAAATAATTACAGTTGTATGGTTCTGAGAGACAGAAGACGGAAAGAATGATGGGAGACCAGAACAAGGGTGAGACTGGGTGCAGTAGAGAGTGAGGTGTGCATGGAAGATTTGGGAACTAAACAAAGAATAGGGAGGACAGAGAGGGAAACAGGAGAAGGTTGAATACAGAGAGAGGAACAAGTTAGGCTGAGGGGAAAATCAGCTGAAAAAGGAGAAGTATCTGGTATGTTAGAATGAAATTGGTGGACAGGGGAAAGAAGAGAGAGAGGACAATAAACAGAAGAAATACTTATTTTTATTGTCATCAAAGGCAATGTTGAAAAAATGTAGAGTACACAGATGTC
This sequence comes from Mesoclemmys tuberculata, assembly GCA_007922155.1. NCBI lineage: Eukaryota > Metazoa > Chordata > Testudines > Chelidae > Mesoclemmys > Mesoclemmys tuberculata. Next base: position 3,370,872 of record ML675610.1, read on the forward strand.
TGATGCATACAAACATGCAGCTTGAGTCAAAGGTATAGAAGTCAATGGGAGTCTTTCTGTTGGCTTTCAGGAACTTTGGATCAGGCCCTCACAATCTACATTTATGGGCCGATAAAATTCTACCAGAGCATTTAACAGATTTGTTTTGCACATGGATTCTTTAGTCCTTTCAGGTCTGTCTGTAGGATGCATATAAGGATGCAAAGACCATTTAAGGATGCATTATATAATATTGGAATTAGTGGTGTACATGTACAGGCACAAATACAGGGTTCTTATCAGATAGCATGCTACAACCGCCATGATCTGGAAGAATGATCTTGGAAATATGCCTTCATAAAAAAAATTCATAGACTGTAATCTATCTGTGTGCCCCATTTTTTCCCCACTCCTGGCTTCTCAAAAGAGGGTATTTTTATTTAAAAGAATAATTGTTGGGATTTTTTTTCTCTGCAGACATAAGGTATTTATCTTCTGCTGCCTTTTAGCAGTAGTCAAAGAACTGAAACTGAGGTGACCTCATGTCAGCATTGTCTATCATAATTAATGGAAAACAGCTTTCTTAAGACCCAGGGTCTTCACAATTAAAACCAAAAATTTGTGAAAGAGCTTAGATTAGAAGATCTATTCTAAAAGTTGGATTTCCCTGTATGGGACTTGCATGCATTAAAATGTTCATCTAACACACTGAGAAATTTACATAAATTCCTTTGTTCTTCTTGCCCTTAGCCACTTGTTTCCATGGAACTGCAAGCAATTTACCAATCTTCATATAGTGTTGTATTAGATTTTTCAAATATATGCATTATAGCCCAGATTCTATCCAGTGCCAAGATCCACTTGGAACAAGTAGGGGGCCACTTCACTCTCTGGATGCCCCTGCCTCAACTGTGGCATAAGTTAGAGTGGTCTGATTTGTCCTATGCCACCTGGCTCCATCCCAAGAGACCATAATCCAGTTAAGAATTGGCAGCATGCACTTTTGTGTCCCACCCTGACTCACATCTATGATAAGGTATGAGGGAGCAGTTGGCATAGGAGCATCTTACACTGCTTCTTGCCAGCTAAGAGATCCCGTACAGAGGGGAAATTCTGAGGAGGCCACTTGGGGCCAGATTCTAACACTTTGATCCTCAAGGTCCTGTCCTGTGGTAGTTCCTCCTCATTTTCTCACCCCCATGCTTTCGTCTCCGATTCCCTTGGTTCTCTGGGTCAAGATTTTAAAAAGTCAGAGCCTAAAGTTAGTCTCCTAAATTTATACTTAGGCACTTTTGAAAATTTTACCCCAAGTCACCTTAATCAGTGGCTTGCACTGAATATTTTTCCACTTGAATTTTTTTAAGAATCAGGCCCCTAAAGTGCCTTAATAAGAACCCTAATTTAGATGAGGGTGGGGTTTGGGTTGGTTGACTGGTTTGCTTTTTACTATTGGCCCTGTTCTGTCTCCCCTTCTCTTTTCCACTCCACTGTAACCTGAGCAACCTCATCTGTTCATTTTGAAGCATCTGTTATCTCCCTGCTGACATCAGACTGACGTTGACATAATCCTGATGTTCTACACCAGGTGCAACACAACATCAGAGAGTCAGAGATCCTCATCTTTTCCCACCAAGCCTAGTCCTCTTCCCCCTGCTCCATAAACATCCTTCCCAGCCTCTTTGGGGTCACTTCTGAATCCTCTATCCTTCTTCCTTATTACACCATCCAATAGTAAATAATTTTGGTTCTCTACCCTTTAGTCCTTAAAAATCCTACACTTCTTTGCAGTCCATATAGTTAAAACAGTTGTTCCCATCTTGATTACTACAACTTTTTACTCGGTCCTTGTGGAGTCTCATCTCTACCCAAAAATGCTGCAGCCACGCTAATTTTTCACTGGCATTCTGAACATGTCAATCTCTTTTTCCAATCCTGGCACTGGCTTCCTCATCAAATTCAACGTTCTTCCTCACTTTCAATTTCTACACAGCTCTGCCCAATTCTTTGCTCTTACCTTTTACTATTTCCCTTTCCCATGCTCCCTCCTTTCATAAACTGTCTTCCTTCTTAGGAATGTATCCCTACCTGAGTGCCCCCAACCTTTCTCAATTCAAATCCCTACTTAAATTCACTTCATATTTGTGAATCTTACCAGTGCTAACTTGTGGCTATAAAAGTGCGTTCACTCTTTATGGCCAGATTCTCCCACCCTTAGTCATTTTGAATAGTAACTTAAGTAGAGGTTAGTTCCCACTGAAATTAGTGGTCTATTCATGGAGTAAGGCCTATTCACCATTAATATATGTAGCAGAATCTGGGCCTCTATATAGCATATAACCATATTAGAAAGAGAGCCATTCCGCAAGAAAATGATTCTCTGAATCACTCAGGGCATTCATTGTGTCTGAATTATAATCTCTATTTACATTAGACATTTTTTGGAATCAGAAATCTACTTTTCCTTTATCATGTGTATTTCAAAACATACTATTAGTAGTTAATAAATAATTAATGTCTATGGGGTCTAGTATTAAAGGCAAATAGAATAGGGGAAATAAAAAAAAAGTGGCTCCATTAAAAGTTACAATAAGAGCACTTAAAAATGTCAGCATTTCTGTTCCACATACTGTCAATCTGGAAAGGTAATCATAAGAACTCAAGCATGGGAACAAGCTATGGAACTAATAGTTCACCCGTGACCTGTCCTAATAGCATTTTTTAAATAGCACATGCAACTGCGATTTTTGTGCAGAATATGGGAAAGGAAACCAAGAGACAATATGGCAAATGTCAACAAACATCTTTTAGCTATTTCAGGGGTTCAGTTCATTTGTAGCACATGGCAAGTAGTAGCTGATTTAGCTGATATCTGAAAGTGAGGTGTGGGGGGGAGAAGCTGCTGCTGCTGCTATTAGTAAAGCTGTCTTTGGCTAACTGAAACTTGTCCCTTTCCACTACAATTTTCTCTGTCCAAAGAATATTTTATGTGGTGTGTTGGAAACACAGTACAGTTTGCTAGCCAGGTTGACATTACTGCAGTGGCTTTTTTTTTCAGGTCACTTTTGTTAAAATTTCTCAACGTTTCTTCTACAAACCTTCATTTTGCAAAGCTTTATAGCACTGTAGTTGGCAATGAGGACACTGAGCAAGTAGATGGCCCCCAAAACAGTAGGGAAGACAGGATGGTTCTGGCTCATTATCATCTCCTTCTAGGCAGCTACCGCAAAAGCGAACAGGTGGCAATAAGCTTCCACTGGTTTTTTCAGAGAGAGGAAATCTGACTGTGTACAAGATTGTACGATCGCAAAGCCATCTGTGGCTGCCAATCCTGGGCATAAATGCAGGACTGACTTCCTGTGGATTCAATGGACCTTGCTTTCATTTACACTGGGGTAAGTCAGGAGTAACTCCACAAGAGCTGGTGCAGATACAACAGTGTAAACCCAATGTGAGTGAGAGCAGAGCCCGTTGTTTCATTACGGTCTTTTTGAAGTATATGTAAAGTAAGGTTGTCCAAAAAGATCCTTTTTAGATGAACAATACACAAACACCTTTTATCTCCACTCATGGAGAAGAGCCAATTACCCTGATTTTGGACATGCTATAAGAAGGTTTCAGAACCAAACAAATCCATTCTGTTGGAGAAGCACTATGGGCTACAGAGTACACATTCCACAAGAGTACTCAAAAACAACAGCTGCAGAACTTCAGTGAGTTTTACTCAGATTACCAAGGGCTCTCAGCCCAGTAATGAAGGGAATTTTCCGTATTTCCCTATTAGAGGCCATGGATCCAATTCATGGGCAGTTATAGCAAACCAGTTCCAGTCTTTTGGTGTAAAGCTATGCTAATGCCAGCAGATCCAGCAGCTGAAAGATTTTCCTTGTTCTGGCATATCTACCAATAGCATAGAGCCACTGTAGTGGTGCCTAGAACAATTCTTTCAAGGCTCTGTACATAAAGGCTGTAACTGGGAAAAAGAGGATGCAAACAGGCATTCTTATGACCAGGAGGTGTTCAACTCCTTGAATGATGCCTGGGAGCAACTGGCAGTCCGAAGGCTTCTCCAAACTATATGACAGCGATTGGTTTGGCACAGAGCCCTTTCCAGTCCTAGGAATGGAAGGGACACAAATGGCTCCTTCGTGTTTTCACCCAAAGTGGTGGTGTACAGCATTTCTTGGTCAGAGCTGAGAATATGGCCCCAGAGCTTCAGCTAAGGAGAGTTACAGCTTCTTTCCTAAATTTCTGGCCTTTTTGGACAGCTGGTGTCCTGTCTGAGGTCCAGAAATACATGGTGAAAGTTAGCTCTTCATGCTGTAACTCATCCTGCCTAAATAAGTAGCTGGGTTATCAAAAAATGTCAGATAACTAAAATGCAACTTATAATTTGCATTATGTGTTCTATTAATTTTAATTAGTGTGAACTGAAGTCCATTGAAATCAACAGGAAAACTCCCATTTACTTCAATTAGGCTCAGATTTAGCTTCCATGAAATTGTGTATTGATCTAGATTCTTGGTCTTCATTAAATCCTCAGCAGGTGTGGTTTAAAAAGTGCCCTTTTCTGAAACCTAGTGGATCTGGAAAAGATGTGAGAAAACTGGACTGTTGAAAATAAGTTAGTGGTGCACCATAATGAGTTAAATGGTTGCATTCAGGCTCAAGCTATGATATTGCCAGGTAGTTCAATTTCTGGCACACAGCTTAATTCAGTTTGGGGATTGTGTCTCCTGATAATTTACTATTTATTCTTAGATTTGTTGGCAAGCTAAGGGGGGAATTTGTCTGCTGCTCAAAAAATAATTATCCTCAGAGTATCATTAATTGCTAGAAATAGCCTGCAAACATGGAAGGTAAAAAAGAAAAACTGGGACTGCTTTTTGGTATGGCGAGCTGAGTGATCTAGTCAGTCTTTAGATCTTCTTTTCTATGGACTTTCCTTGGAAGTAGTCTGGTCAGTGTTCCTAGTCAGGAATGATGAAAGTGCTCTCTCCTTTCTACCTCCCTCAACACAGATCTGTTCTTTGTCTTACCCAATGTATGCTGCTCCTTGCTGGCCTTCTTGACTCCCACCAGATCTCCCTTCAAGCCATACAAAATAATATCATTAAAACGTCACTTCTTCCTCAAGCACCAATACTGGGTGGCTGACTCTTGTCATCTGTGTCAGATAAAATCTCCTCATTCTTCTGTTCAAGGCTCTGTATAACAGCATGTCTCTGCTTTTGTTTCTCTCTCCTTCCGTTCTCTTTATCCATGCATAGCAAGTCTGGGATAAAACTTTCCATGTCACCTTTTGCTGACAGAAAATCAAGGTTTTCAACAACAGCAACAACAAAAAGCTTTCCAAGAAAGCACACATTTCAAGATTTAAAAAAAAATCAGAAAATTGAAAACCACACACATTTTGGGGCAAAAACTTCATTTTTTTTGGTTTTGTTTTTGATATCAGTGACTTTTTTTTGCTGAAAACTCAGACAAAAACGAAAAAAAAATTTGGTTTTCATTGGCATTTCTCTTCCCCCCCACCATGGAAAATGTTAACCAGGCCTAATAAATACCTCACTAACCCAAACTACTATTTCAGTATCCTTCATCTGCAGACTTTCTTTCATGCTGTCCCAGTGTTTAATCTGTGCCACCCCTAGGCTTGCTGTGTCACTTATGAAAGTACAAAAATTGCTTGAATCTCCGCCCTTAATTGCTTGACCTCCAGCACCTCTTTCATTATGAATTAAGCACAGTGTTGCCCTTTATCCCTGCTGTACCCTCCATATTCATAAACAATGCTGCATGGCTATGTGATTATTCCATCTTCTTTTTTTCTGCTACTTTGTGTCTGCTCTATAGTCCAGGTTTCTGAGTGTAAATTCCTCCAAGCACAGATCGTTTCTTCTGTTATGTGCACTGTAGAGCATATTGCTGGTCCTCAACAAATAATGAAATGCAGGTAGGTGCTATCATGAGTCATATGAGGATTGTAAATGTTGTATTTAGCATCCAGCTTCTTTTGCTTTGTTCTTGCTCTGTACACAGCATGCCACACGTAACACAGGATCTATTTTCTCTAAATCTGGATGCTTGAACTAATGTATGAGTGTGCCCGATATATCTCAACACAAATATATGAGAACCTTTTATTGGTACTCAAATGAAAATTCTGTTGAGCTTTTAAAGCAGCCTATGGGCCTACTGGTTACTTCAGTGATTCTTGATAAAGTGAGGTTTGAATGAATGCGGAATACCAAGTTACTTTGAACAGCGTAAGGCATGTTACTTGAAAGGGTGATGGGTTCACAAAGCAAAATTCATTTCATTTTACTTTCATTAAATTTAAAGTGTCATCTTCCAAAAATCTAACCTGTTGCATTCTTACAATTGGCTGATATGTACATTTCACTTGATTCATTGAATATGCAATGCTTTATTCATGTCTTTTTGTTAAGCACACATTTAACTAATAGCCAATAATGTACTGAAGAATCTAATACAGTCTGCTGAGTAAACAGTATCAATTTTCACCATGTAGTTATATCTTTATCTGTGACACTGGAATTGTTAAGGTCAACAGAAATAAAGTCCCAGAACCTTGGTTTCAGCCAAGTGGCTTTCATGGCACTCAAAGAGGATTCACCGATGGTTTTAAGGCATCTTTGAGACCTCTCCAATTCTGGGACCATCCAGCTGCTGGTCTCCAGTATACAGTAGAGGAGCCTGAAGGATACTCTAATATAATGCTCTATGGTGCATAAGCTGCATGTGAGAGGAAAGACAGTTCAAAGGTTAAGGCAGTAGTCTTGGTCTCTGTGCCACAACTCCCTTTAAATAGGGGATAATATCACTTCCCTACTTCCGTAAAGGAAAGTTTGTGAGGCACTCAGACTGTGGTGTCCACACAAGTGCCTTAGATAAATGGTCCCAAGAGATCACTGTGGCAGTCAGGGTGTAAAGAGCCCAGCCACGATGTTTAAATACACCTCCTACACTCAGGGGAGGTATGGTGTAGCAGCCATAGGAGTAGCATTCTGCCACCTAAGGATTCCCCTTGTTTAGGGGAATCCTTAAGTACCCAGCTAAGCCAGATCTAGATCTGTTTTCCTCCACTGGAACAGCGTAAAGCTGCTAGGGTACACAGGAGAATCTGCTCCAGAGAATGCACATCAAAACACATGAAGCATACAAGTATGGAGTCAATATTATGTCTTGAAAATGCCTCCTAAATATGCATTTAACCACAAAACCAGAACAACTCTTTTAGGGACATAAACCCTCTCAGGGAAACTAACATCCTGTAACCAATTATTTTCAAGAAATTAAAATAAATTACTTAATTTAAAAAGTCAATTAAATGCAAATACAGTAGAACCATGTTAATTTGCACTAATGACTGGGAGACCCGTTACAAATTACTGAGTTTTCTGAATTAGCAACTGGATAAGCCCAAGAATAATGCATCACAAAATGTTCTGTTTTGTTTTTCAGTCTCAGTGCAGCTATAATTATGAGATTCTACAGTAATGAAGAGGTCACCCATAAAAACATTTTCAATTGTCTTCAATAACTGAGACCCGAATTCTGCATTTAAAACCAGGTAGTTCTCAAGGTTGAATCAAGGATGATATAACGTTTCCTCAGTGTCTGCAGTGTTCTTTAGTATTCCCTATGTTAAGTATAGGATGAGATGTGAGTATTGATCCCAAGGCAAAATTGGCAAGTTTTTAAAGGGCAAGCATTGTAAATACTGTAAAAGCAATAGACTCTTTGCTAAATGAGACATCTAATCAAGCTATGTACTTATAGTCCATTATTACTATGGCATCTGAGCACTTTATGATCGCTGATTAATTTTATCCTTGCTTCCCATTTTACAGATAGGAAATAGTGACGCGGAGTAGACTAAGTGAATTACCCAAGGTCTGTTGCTGAAATGGGAATTGACCTGAGTCCTGATCCAGTGCCTTATCTCTTAAATCAGCTTTTCGCCCATTACGGCATCTGCTCTTGCATCTGTATTGAGTGGTTAGGCGCAATCTTATATTTGTGATTAAATTTTTAAAAGTACAGTTTTAAGGATGTACATTAGCAAGCGTCCACTGTAACAGTAGTTTTGACTGTTTATGGCTGATGGCAACCAATAAAGATGGGAATTTTAAAGGTAAACCAGAATCTCCTACCTCTCCTATGCTTTTGTGATCTGTCAAATTGCAAGCAAGATTCTCTCTCACAATGATCTGTGTCACCTTCAATAAGGATCATACTGTACCATATATTATATAGAGTGCTGAACAAATAATTGGATAAAGCCAACCCTTCACCATTTAGATAATGTGTATGGAAAATTTTACCTTGCAGTGGAGGTGGGAGGAGAGAGAGATCAAATCATAAAACACAGTAACAAAAACAAAAAGATGAAATGGTATAAATTGCTAGATTAAAGTTCAATCCATATTTATTCTTCCAGGTGTTCACACAAGCTCTCCACTATAAATCTCTCAGATATTATTAAAAGAGCCTAGGCTTCCCATTCTTGAACTCAACACTTGCTATTCTTTCATCCTCTCCTTCAAAGTTACTGGTATTGTCTTTTCCCTTCTCTTTGGCCATGAATCGCTACACATCAGAAGAATCTGAAACATATATTTCCCTGGTGACCAACCCTGAGATTTGCAGATATGACAAGATAGATGTAATGTCTTTCTCTAGCAATGCCCCAGTAAGTTGTTGAGAGGAACTTCCTGAATTGGAATTCTGTTAAATCAGTGCTATTGAGGTAGAATGAGCAAAAATAAATAATTGTTTTTTAAATATGAATGAAACAAAGTTCTATATTTAAATGTTATATCAGGGGTTCTCACCCTAGGGGTTGCCAGGAGGTGTCAGGGAGTTGTAATAATCCTCATGCCTTTCCCATACTGCAAAATGGGAAGGGATGCTAGCTATATGCAAAATGGGGAAGGTGGAAAAGGGAGTGCCCCAATATTAGTGGTTGGAAGCCACTGTTAACTATCAGTGTCCTTTTGGACTCTCTTTGTCATTTCAACATCCCAGGGAAGTTGTCTGCTCCATTACCTACTCAAAGCCCCAAATGCTAGAAAAGATGGAAGAGACCAAAACATACTGGCCCCAATCCTGCATTGTTATCTATGCAGGCAGACTGCTACAACAGCATGGATAGCATTGCAGGATTAGTGCCGTAGTCAATTCTCCTGCCAATATAGGACTGTGTAGTCTGGCTTTAAGTACCTCAAGCAAATGGGCTTCTACCATTCTCTATGGAAAATGACATCCACAAACTAAAACATCTCACTGATATTCAGTGTAAACTGTCCTTTTGTTCTGTTTCATTTTGTTACTGCATTAGTCACATGCTATAATTCCTTTCCCTCCTTAGTGTTTACAGTTATATAATATTTGTAGACAGTTATATCTCATTTGTTAGCCTTTAGCCAAGCTATAACTATTCCAGAGCATTTTATCTGTCTTCATATGTCAAAATCACTCAGCCCCTTAATAATTTTTGTTGCTCATCTCTGGATTCTTTCCAGTTTATTGGTGTTTTAGTTTGGTATTAAGATGCCCAGAACGATACATAGTACATCTGAGTTAGATGGTCCCACAAAGGAATTAACACTGCTGAAATGTAGATATGTGGTGCATTTCTCACTTACCTCCTCCGAGGAAATGTTGTATCCTGATCTGTTATGAAACAACCTTTCCTGTTCTGTATCTGTATCCAACCCACTAGCTTGTGACATTATGCAGTACAAGTGTCAAGTACAGTATACCGGAATTAAAGCTAGCTGAAATATTTAGAATACATTTTTTCAATGAAATGTATTTTATTTGTTTTAATGGCATTTCATGGTTTTCAAAGACACAACAAAATTAGTGTTAAAGAATGGATTATTATTGCATTTGCCAAGCCTTCGAGGGTTGGTTAGCCCAGAGACAGAACTATCCTTAAAGGGAACAGGCAACACTGTTGCACGCAGTTACACCTCTGTAAAATGGGTCTATTTGAGATCAGAGTCAGGCCCATATTATATTTGGCTAGCTCCAATACCACTCTGCATTTAGACAGCACTTAAAAACATTACTTAGTTAGGAATCACCTAACTCCTAAAATATAAAGATTACAGATTCAGAAAATGATCTTTAGAATCAGGATTAAAATGCAAGTCCCAATCCAGCAATTCACAATATTGTCTACATGTACACATCACTCTATCAGTATCCTTATTTGTTAAATGAGGTGAGGAGTGTTTAACAACCTAAGGGAGGAGGTGGGGAGGCTATGGCCATTAAGTAATGAAGGAATAGAGGCCAGGACTTCCTAACTCCCAGCCGCATTTCAATCCAATAAACTATACTTCCCAAGGAGGCACGCAGACATGCTTTCACTTAATAAGGGCATTTACAAGTGCACATTCTTGTGATAGTGACTTTTCAGTTTTTTTCCCCATGCTCTGATATGAAATATGTCTAATCCCTCAAAGCATTTAAAAAAAATTAAGTTTTGGAGGTCAAAATAGTGAAAACATTGTGCAAACTTTTGTGAATTTCCCCAAGTTTATTTTTATTATTGGCCTATATAAATTCTATCTTTTTAAAAAAATGTAATTATAATAATGAAGAGAATTTAGACAGCTGTTGGAGTAAATTTTGTGTACACTCCTCGCACTAAGCACAGGATATTTGAATGCCCTAAAATAGCTGTTTTTCCCCTGCTGCTGGGACCATGGCTCTGATCCTGCAAACACTTACGCATGTGCTTAACTTTACTACCATGAGTGATTTTAACGGGACTATTCACAGTTGTAAAGGTAAGCACAGGTGTAGGTTTTGCAAGATTTAGGGTCCATATTTGTTAAATGTCACATTTGTACTGAATGCTATCTGGAATAATGTATTATGAGGCAGAGGCAGTATGCAATGCACTACAACCTTCCCCACTTTCTTTTCAGACAACATGGCTTGAATTAACTCTGTAATGCAGGGCAACTTTTTCAGAATAACCTTTTTGCCAGCATGCCTTTCTGGGGCCGGCCCTTTGACTCTGGCAAATTTAAACATCTGCAGCCCAAAAGTGGCTGTTTTGCAACTGCCTTCTGTAACTTTGTCTTCCAGCTGGTAAATGCTCTTGACTTTGGTTATGTCTTCCCTCACATCTCTCTTTAAAAAAACGTATTCTGATATCTTTCACGTTTCTAGTTGGGACATAGGCCTTTATGCCCAAATTGAAATGTGTGTGTTTAGTAGAATCCCTGCTCCCTGTTACTTTCACAGTATTGCCCGCTTCAAGCATCAAAAAATCGTGAGACTTGTTTAAAAATCATGAGGTGTTGTATGTCTTTGTTTTTTAAATAGTTATGTGGGGAAGAAGGAGCGGGGAGGGTGTCTCTTTGTCTTCTCTTTTTGCTTACTTAGGGTTTTTTTTAGCCTTTGTTGGTAATGGTTTTCAAGTTTTTCTCTGCAAATTTACTATTTATTTATTTCTGCAAATGAAAGTTGAGATTCATATCTCCAGGAGCTAGGACGATAAAGAATAAACTAGAGATCGAGATTTACAATAAAATGGTTGGTCGATACTGCTTTCAAACAGGAACACTTCTTATGAAACCATTATATGATCTGGCGGCAGGAAATTTTCTAAAATGAATCCAGGCTGTTTAAGTAGGGGTGAACAATTTGTTCACTATTGAACCTATCACCTCAGTGACTTTTTATCACAATTTATATCACAACTGAAAACATTTTTCCTTGCCTACACCGCTTTATATCTCTTTCCCTCTGCTACTGTTTTTGTAACTATTAGTTAAATAATACAACATTTGGAGACGCAGTTTGCATGAAAGAAACTACAGAACGTTCTGAATTGCATTTTCTTTGGTGTGGAGCTCTGAAGAGCTCTAGCAAAGCAATATGCACAAAGCAATAGTGGTAATGACTGTTACAATTAATTACTTCATAAAAATTACCCTGCTTCAGATGAATGTTATTTAGGCATCAAAGTAAAGCACTCAAAATTTAGGAAATGTCAGATTTGCGGTTGCCTGTGCAACCTTAATTCTGTCTCCTTGTGTGTCCTTCCTGTGCATTGAACAAATGATCCTGTGAAAAAATTGTATGTGCTTATGTAGCTGTAGACTGTTGTACCACAATGCCCATGGACATGGGGGCTTCATTAACATTGCACAGGCAGCAATAAATCTGACATTTCCTGACTTTTGAGTGCTTCATTTTGCAACCTTTTAACATTTCAAATGTCACATTTTGCATGTAATTTCCTTTTTTAAAGGAAGGCTTAAAAATAAAAGCACAATAGCCACCCCTTTCCTGCATCATCAGCAGGGTTTGACTCCTGAACTCTCAGCTCTGCAGCACAGAATTTTGCCACTTGAGCTACAGGATTGAACTAAACTTGCTAGCAGCAGAAAACAGTTGTTTTTAAAAGGGATGCTGCTAGGGCCATGAGTTGAGTTGCGGGAGGATGGCGGGGAAAGTGTGATCCAACTTTCTTTCCTCTCTCTAAAAGCTGATGGACCACCTGTCCCTTCTGGTATCACGTGGTGGATAACAGTCCACAGGGCCTACGGGTAGGGTGGGGAGATTCCTGGGCCAGTTCAAAGTCACATCACCTCCCAGCTGTTTCCGTTACAGTTGAATTAGCAGTAAAGGAATAGGCCTAGTCTTAGAATGTTTCTTATCCATTATTATTTTGGCATGAACAAAACTACCAAGAGAAATTACTTCAGAGGTGTCACTTAGTGGTAAAGTTAAGCATGTGCATTCAGTGTTTGTAGGATAGGGGCCCAAGAGTTTTAAATGAGTGGACCAGAACCATACATGATATAAAATGGCATAACTCCGTTGACTTCACTGGATCAACACCAGTTTTCACTGGCTGACCATCTGGTCCCATGGGAGTTGAAGGCACTAGAATTTAGCTAGCATTTAGGATTTGCAAACAGATTTGGTTGAAAAAAATAAACTTAATTTGGGTAAACTTGTATTTTCAGTTCTAGGGCAAACATGATTTTGAAGAACCTTTGGCTTTAAAACCCACAAGACTGAGATTAGTACAAAATATGCTCTTTAGGCTTTTTAAAATAAAAAGGGAAACAAAAATTCATTAAAAATGTCTGTTTATATGCCTTTCAAACTCTGTTTCACAGAGATCGTCCTTGTGTGTGAGAAGGAACATAGTGCTTTATTCATTCGTCTAATGTATCCTTATTTAAACCCCATCCTTTGGGTGGGAATTAGCAGGTCATAGACCTAATCTGGGAATTGCTCTGAATTCAGTTTTAGGGAAGTGATATTTTCTTCGTTCTTTGTATTCTGTGTCAGTTACCACCACCACGGAAGATGCAATTTGATTACATGTATGATAGGTAGACAGAGAGAACTGGCCACAGAGAACTTTCCATTCCTCAGCAGTCAAAAGGCTTTCCTGTCCACTGTAAACCTTTCTTGGTGGAGATGTTCTTCCCATAATATAAAGCCACCTTAGTTTTGGGTAGCGTTTTAGATAATGATCAGATGTCCAAATTATCCATTTACTGTGTTGCATTTGGGAATGGTTGTTGTCTATTTCAGTGTGATTAGAGCTATTTCTATGATTTCTTCTGCATTCTCAGTCAGTGCCCTGTTGTGTTGTATGCATACATGTGTGGTTTAAGCAGATGTACTTAGGAGCGGGAACAGAACTATAGATATCAAGCAGTGTATTTATAAGGCCATCCTTTCAGTGATCAGTTTATACATAAAAATTGTGCTTGTAATTTTTGGCATATTGGTCCAGATGTTGTCACATAATCCACGCTTTCAAATACTTGACTCCTCCAATAGTCAGAAGTTAGTTACAAGTTGAGTTCTCTATCATATGGTGTTAGTAAAGCAGTGTCGTCTTTACTTCAAATTTGGTTTGTGCAATACAGGTTTTTCACTTATATATACAAACAGTTGGCCCCAGGGAGAATTTGGCTTAATGCTTCCATTTTAAATATATGGTCATTGAATAGGCAGTAAAGATTCCACTTGGATTTTGTGCTTCCTGACTTTGCCTGAAATCCTGCAAACACTTAAGTGTGTGAGTAGCCCACTAACTTCACCAGATCTGGTCACGCACAAAGTTACTTGTATCCCTGGCATGTACAGGATTGGGTGTTTGGTTACAGTCAACTTTTGTTGTTCCTAAAGCCTCTCAATCATGTGATGTGTAAAACAACTTTAACAAGTCGGCAATTCCTGCCTCCCCCCTCCCCCCCCACACACACTCAATAGTTCCCTTTCACATCTGTATTACAGCTTTTCTATCTTTGATGGAACTGGAGAGCGTAAGAATAGATTTTAGGAGGCACTTTCCCTTCATTTTTTTAAAACTGGAAGCAAATCATTCATGACCAAATTTAAGACGTGTGGCATACAATATATGTATTGATATCTTCTTTCATTGTAAGGAATATAGTAACAGCTTTGTATTAAACAGTGAATCTGGTAGGGTAAAGGAGGTTCCAGATGAATTCTGGATCAGTGTGATCATAGAGTAGGCTTTTATAAATGCTTGAATTATTAATTACCTCCAATTTCTAAAATGCAATCAGGCATCCATCCAGTGTTTTGGGTATCTAATCCATATATTAAAAGTACATCCCCCAATGCTAACTTCCACTACAATTACTTTAGAGAAGAGAGCAAAATTATATATTTTGCAGAATGTCTAGAAGGTTAACACACATGGGTTTTGGTGGAAAGGGCAGAAGAGAATTTCCAAACTAAGGGTTCCAGCCTGAAAATATCCTGCCAGTTCCTTATTTGTACTGATGAAGCTCTAATCTGAGAGTGTCTGCTGATCTCAGGTGTGGCAGATCTAGAGATGACCATGAGAAATCAGATTTATAAAATGCTGCACACTCCTGATGCTGTACCATATTTTGTGAAAGAGTAGGTGTGATGGGTTGTACCTGGCCTTCGTGACTCCCTACAGGTGTCCCCATGGTCCTACTACATGCCAACCTAGGAAACAGTAAAGTGTCAGGGAAGAAGCAGCTAAGGTAGGTCCTCCAAATCTTCCATGAGAGGTCTTATGAAAGCAGCCAGTCAGAACCTGTCAGGCTTAGATAAAAGGAGCTTCAGGGCCTTAGCAGTTCAGCTCCTGGCTGGAACCAGAGGAGCAGGGAAGGGTGCTCCATTCTGGGCAAAGGAGCATGAGGGCTAGCCAGAGTCTGGGTCTGGCTGTGTTTTGCTTAGCTGGGTTTGCGGGGAGAAAGATGTAAGCCTTAACCATGAGAAGGGTGAAGCTAAGAGAGTCCAGGTAGGAAGAGTCCCAAGGAAGAAGCAGCAGCATACTGAAATTGAGCGGTTTGTCTCTCATTTATAGAGACCCTGGGTTGGCACTTTTCTGCGTACAGCTTCTTAGGGCTATGCCAAGTGTCTTTGGATAATGACTAGATTTGGCCTTGGACCAAAAATCCTACATCCAAACACCTCTGAACACTGGGGATGTTCAAAACCTAACCCTAGGTTTAGATCCAAATTTCACAAATGGCTCTTATCTCTGGCAGACTCAAGCACCAAGGACACAAATGAATGCAATCCTTGGGAATATTCCAAAGCTGGACCCAAATTTTGTGACTTGGACCCTTTCCTAATAAGAGTGTCTTTTTTTTTTTAAAAAAAAAGCCCAAACACATTATGCAGAGCAATGAATCTATGAATGCAATGTTTGCTGGAAACTTCATTACAAGTGACAGGAGTTCACATTATGCTTTGTGATATACTTATTCCAAGATTGCGCAGCTGGGTAATTTGAAGTATATTTGTTTTTTATTATCATCATTCAAGCAGGGTCACTTGAATTGCAACAGGCCCCCTGAGAAAAGCATGGCACATGGGAAAATCTCAGAGAATTCCCACAGGGTACGTCATGCAAGGAACAGCAGTGGAACATTACTAACCTCCATACAAATACGTCCCTTTGATCTTTCTGTTTAAAAGAGTAAGAATAGATGTTGACGTGGCCAGACATGGTAGAAGCTGATTCAGGAATGTCAGTAGTAATAAGACAGCTTAATATACAGCCGAAGTACTTTCTTCAATCTGGCCTGATCTTGAGAAGAGCGGGAGAATCCTTAACTTCCCATCTGATGATGTGATAACTTCTCTGGATCTCCTGTTCCTAAGAACTGACTGCTAGGAGCAAAGGGGCATTGTCATACTCTTCTGTCATCTTTTGATAAGTCTGTTTGCCACTGCCATAAAAGAACCAAGTTATTCTGATAAACTTAGTTTCTTGTCATTTCAGTTCCTTTATATGGTTCACCTCTTGCAGCAAAACAAAATAGTGCAGATCAGTTTTGTCTATACATCTCATATCTGGCAGTCAGCACTGAAGATAGAGAGGATGGTCCAGTGGCATTAGCTGAGGGCATGGGAGATGTGGGTTTAGTTCCCTGCTATACCACTTGGGAGATGTGGGTTTAGTTCCCTGCTTTCTGTGTGACCTTTGGCAAGTCACTTAAGGTATCTCTGCACTTATGGCAGTATGTAGACTACAGACACTGGATCCCTAGATAGCATGGGTATAAACAGTAGTGTAGGCAGTCATGAATGGCTTAGGTAAGTAGAGAAAAGCGCCCTAAACACCTGTACCCCTTGGGTATGTTCTCTACGTGCCTAAAGTCATCCTCCCCCTTCTACACTATTTTTAGCAGTGTAATGTCCCATTGCCTTTCCCTGCAACAGTGTGGAGAGGGTGAGGAGTAAAGAGAGGCTCTGGAAATTCCTCTTGGCGAGAGTCTTTCTCGGTGGCCAGGAAAAGCTCTGGCAGGGGGGGAGGCAGTGCAGAAAGCCAGAGGCTGTCATTGCAGCATGTAGCTACTCCTGTCATGCGTGTACTTTACACGGCACCATAAGTGTGGCCCTAGCCAATGTTTCCCTGTGCCTCAGTTAGCTGTTTGTAAAATGGGGATAGTAATAATACTTCCTTACCTAATGGGGTGTTGTGAAAATAAATACATATCTCAGATAATGTGGGAATTGAATGTTGCCATCATGGGGTTGCATAAGCACCTTATCAAATTAGACAAACTATACCTCAGGAATAGTTCTTTCTTTGGAAAGAAGTGTGGCTTTAGTGGCTGAAAGCTCAAAATGGGGAATTGGGAGACCTCGGTTGCGTTCCAGCTCTGCCTCAGACTGGGTTTGATCTTGCTTCTGTTTATATCAATGGATTTTTACCATTGACTTCAGTAGGAGACTAAGGCAGCCTTGGGCAAATTGTTTAATCTTTTTGATTCAGTTTCCTCCTATACAAAATAGGAATAATAATTCTCTCTTCACATGTGTGTTGTAAAGCACGGTTCACTTATATTCGTAAAGTGCTTTTGAGATGGTCGTTTTTCTGGCTAGAACCTCAGTAATATAATATGTCTATCTAATTCAGGATGGGCAAATGCCTAGCAAAACTAGGAGCTTGGACTCAGAGCAACAACCATGCCTTGATCTTTCCCTTGTGTATCTTTCTCATACTATCTTTTATGTTTTAATAAAGAGAATGAACTTGTATATGGACTGTTAGCACTGAACAGCAGAGCGGGGAAATTAGACTTCACTAAAATATAGAGGACGAAAGGCTGGCTGGCTGCTGTTTTGTGACTGTAGACAAGTAAAATCCATACCTAATGAGATTTACTGGAACCAACAGGTCACTGTATTAAGCAGCCACAAAGGAATCATTAATGTAATATACTATTCAGGTGAGCAACCTTGTTGAACCTAAAGAAACTCAACCAGAAAGTCCGACACCCTCAGTGGACCTATTTCTGCAGTGATGTTTTCATGAAACACATTTCCAGAAACCCCATCAGCAAAATAGATCCAACAAAATGTTTGCCATTTAAGTGAGCATCTGACACAATTATGTAACTTCTGAAATCACTTCATCAAGTTCTGAACAATGTGTGAAATGAAAAATGCCCTTCAAGTGCAAACAGGATAAAACAGCTAAGGTGTTGATCAGACACTGCTGTTCTGTATTATTCCATGCAGACACATCATACTCATCCTGGCTAGAAGCATTCTGGGAGTTCCTGTTTCCAATTGCCTACCTCCCTCCATAACTAATTGGTTTACCCTGGGCCAAAATTGGTAATGTACATGCATCTGAAAAGTGATTTTGACCCCATGTTTTAATTTCTTTCATGAAAGCAAGAAGTTTTAGTGTGTAAGAAATACTGTGTGTGCATGCTATATCCTTTAAAATTTACTTTGCAAATAATAAACCTTTCACACAATGTTCAATAGACTTTTTGCAAAGAGTAAATCAACCATTATATTTCATGTTCACTTTGATCTGTCTCAATTCTTACTAGACCAAACTAAGGTACCAGTACCGCTACTGGTTCTAAACAGGTGAACTCTTAGTCAGTATAGCCAATTCCTAACATTAAAAAAGCATGATTATCTGAGTAGTGTCCCTATGGTTATTCCACTGTAAGTGTATCTGCATTCCTATGCCTCATGTTGGATATTTTAGGTAGCAGTGTCCAGTAGGCCCACAGATGCAGTAATCTGTCTTGTGCTCTGCATGGGGGAACCATCCTCATTTAGTTCTCAACTGCCTTTGGCCTGAGATGGAGCATTAGCAAAGTCTGAGTGACAATTTATTTCTGAGACTTATTACCAGTTAGTGTAGCTATAGAGTTTCCATTTATGTTAATACACTCCTTTTTCTTTTTTAAAAAATCTTTGATTTTGAAGACAGTTGTCTACGTGTGCTTAGTTTTTTGTGGTTTTCCCCACCCCTCTTCATCTCTTCCCTTTTCTGGAAGTGAAACCCAAAATGGGTATGCCTGGTTCCCCTTGGCTTAAATGCTGTCTGTCCTGCAGAGAAGCTATTCCAGTCAGTGATGGCCATTGAGGCTGCATTTGCTCCCTCTGAGAGTCCCACCATACCACAGAAGTGCACGTTCTGCCTGAAATTAGAATCAAGGGCAAGAAAAAATCATGAGTTGAAGCTCAGACTCCTCCTGATTGAAAGTTCACTTAGACCAATTTCCAATCCTGGACCCAGGACCTTCTCTAGTACAACAGTCCCTGACAAGACCAATCACATCAACATCCTTGGGGCAGCACTCTCTGGTGTTGTCGAAGAGGAAATCTGGTAATTCTCTCCGAAAAGTTCAAAAAAGCAGACAACTAGTCACCAGACTAAAGAATTGACTTGGGAGTAAGAGATGCTCTGTAAGGTCAACCACCTTGGTACTGACCAATCTGTGACCGGGTACTCATGAGACTGTAGGCTCTGCAGAAACTAGTACTGCCAGTAAGCCTAATGATACAGGCTTGAGGACATTGATATCATGAAGGGAAAGGAGCAACAGAGAGTACGCTAGCTCCACTAAAATGGCACAGCTGAAGATAAGGAGCACTTAAACCATTCAGAAGAATGGGTACTGTCTTCTGGCCACTCATTAGACAGCAGAAGACTTAAGGTACTATTGAGTCCCTCTACATCAACATTCCCCTCTCAGCAGGCCCTATCAATACCAACTGCTACCACGGTACCCTAGGATTTCCATTTCTCCAAAGACCTGCTGGTCTCAAATGCTGGAATCCCTGTTACTTGGTATGGATGCAAGTGCACTACTGACTACATCTTGGTCACCTGAATTCCCTATGGTAACGGGACAATTCTCAACATCCTTGACTGCTCCACCTCTATCAAGTGACAAGGATGTCATATATTCAGTCGCAGTGGAAAGCTCCCCAGGGCAACATCAAGGGACCAGTCATCCAGAAACAGTCTCAGAGCCAACCCACAAGAAGGACCTGCTAGACCCCCCGTAACCCATCTGGCAGACACCAGCCTTGATACCATCCATATGCAAAAGGACAGATGATAAAATATGTTCCCTCTAAAGATGTGGACTTTTTATTTTTTCATCCATTCCCAATTCCCTTGTTGTAGGCAATGTAAATGAAGATGGCGGACAGCACCATACTAAATAAACACCTTACAACAAGGACTGGCAGTGATTGGATTTTATTTATTTGGTAGGGAATCTATACTTTTCAGCAACCTTACTATTTAGGGTTGCTAATTATCAGGCCCTTATGGTGAAATATAATCACATCAATTACTCTAGGCCCAATGTCTTTATTGAACATCTCCCACATGATCAAAGAGAGCACAACCAAGCCATTACTGCTGAGGGCTAGCTGCTTGCAGGGACATCCATTACAGATCTTGTCTTCCCATTCCACATCAACAACAGTAGTAATGGAGAGCTTCACGGATTCACCTTTCTGGTCTCCCAAGAGCAGTCCAAACTCCTACGGAGGGCCTTCCGTTCCAAGGATCCAAATTGTTTGTGGGGAAAAACAGACTAATCTCTCCACACACCTAAAAGACTCCAGTCACATCATGTTCTCTGGGGATTTATACACCTGTACAGAAAAGGAAATATAGTACATCTCAGACATCACAAAGATTCTGCCTTCCTGGTTCCCTCCACCCCAGACACACTATGAACCACACAGAAAAAGGCAACGAATACAGAATAAAGCCCAACAGCCTCCCAAATCTCTACTTCACACTATCAATGTCAGAACGCCAGTTCTGATGCATTGATCAAGGCCTCGAGCTACCACTGTCACTATCACTTTCTTCAAAAATCAGATCTACATCCTTTTGGCAACCGCCTTATTCTTTTTTGGCAAAACTGAAAACACAATGGACAAGTGGGTTCTGGAGATCATTTCCAAGGGACAGTCAATCCACTTCAGCAGCCTCCCTCCACAGCCCTCTTCAGGAACCCTTCTCACAAGCACATGTTACATCAGGAGACAATCAATTGATTCTATAGTACCATTTCCCACTGAACACAGGGAAGGGTTTCTATTCCAAATACTTCCTGATACTAAAAAAAGAACAGGAGCTGGAGATCCATTCTGGATCCGAGATCATGCAAATGATATGTAAAGATGATGAGTTTGGCAGCAATAATCCCATCTGTGGAACAAGGAGATTTAGTTCTTGGCCTTTGACCTACAATATGTGTATTTTTCATATCATGACCTGCCATCCCAGAAGAGGTTTCTAAGATTCACCCAGTCAAGAACATACAAGTCAATACAAGATGCCTCCGTTTGGAACTCTGTACAGATACAAAAATATGGATCCGCAACGACAAGAATCACATTGTATCTGACGCATGGTTCACACTCTGCCCTTTTATCTGTATCCACATCTGCACATAGGGCTTGCTGGCATTGATCCAATTGCAGAATCTGGGCCTAGAATGGCTGTACAAAAAGTCTGGGACTATATCCTGTGTCTCAAAAATAGTCTCTCTTAAACAGAATGGTTGCCTATTCTGGTAAGACTTCCAAAGGAATTCAAGCTAAAATACTAAGCTGGCAGCAGTAGATGGGCATTATAGTAATGGAATTCTATAGATCTTTGCGTATTTCTTCACTACTTAATTATTACAGCTGCTATTTTGTGCTTCTATAATGTAGTTCTTGCAAGGATCTCAAAACACTTCAAAAATTAATAGATTAAACCTCACGCTGGACTTCATGGTGTTATCTATTTTTTCAGTAGAACTTCCCCGTTGATTTGACATCATATTACCCTGTGTCAGATGATAATATTGCAATGATACCCCTGGATGGATTGCCCATGTAGATTGAACCTAAAGCCTCTGGATCTAAAAGGGATGAAGTTCTACTGCTTTAGCTAACAGACCAGTTCCATTGGAGAACAATCTTGTAGGCGGTAGTAGGTGCATAAAGTGCTCCATGTGGCTTAGCCACTAGAGGGGGGCAAAGATCCACACTCAGCTAAAGTGGATCTACATTACAATAATCAAAATTTGCTCGTGAGAGAAGTATGCAAGAGTAGATTTGTCTGAGATCATCTGCTCTAGATGAAATAACTTACTGTACAATGGAAGCAATATTTCAGAAACTCTGGGATTTCCTCTCAGTTGCACCTGTATAAATTAGAAGAAATTCCACTGGAGTAATGAAGTTACATTGGTGTAAAACAAGTGTTAGTGCGAACAGGAGCAGGCCCTGCATATTTAAGTTACATATGCCCATAATGTGTCTGGTTTTCGATCGGAATGTCCAGTTGAGAAGGGAACCTGGCAGTGTTCGGTCAGCTGTGCTAAAAGTCTGGATACCTGCAGCAACCAGCCTCTGTAGGAACAGCAGCGTGGAAGAGCTGCTCCACTTAGCAGCTGCTGCTCTTCTCATCCCCCAGCTTAACTGAGAAAACTGGCTGGCTCCTAGCCCAGACTCCAAACTAGGTACCAGTGCCCAGGGGGATCCTGTCCTCTCCCCCCGATGCGCCCCAATTGCTCTACCTTGGCCTCTCGCTTTGGGAACTGACCTCTGACGTGCCCTGAAATGGGCAGGCAGGCAGGTTCTCTGTCGGCTCCTCCCAGCCTACCTCTGCAGGTGGGTCCCAGCAAAGAGAGTGGGTGAAGAGCAGGAGTGTTTGGTTTTCAGCAATTAGAAAGTCAGCAACCCTAATGGTGCTTTTTTTTTTTTTTTTTTTTTCCTGGCGTTCATCATGATCTCCTATTGTATGTGGAGTAACTGTTGAGACTTCGGTTAGATTATATTATCACTCTGTCCCATAAATGTACATCAGGCTTTACCATATTGAACTTATTGAGTAGCTGATGACTTATCAATTATTCTGCACCAGATTTTTTAACTGTATAAAGTCCTTGCAAGCCGAGAGTTGAAAGTTGAGTTGAATTTTTCATGTTGTAGATGGACTGCTATGCTACTGACAAGATGAGAAAAGGAAAAATCTAAGTCACTTTCTAGAGAAGACGGGAATCTTCACATTGGCTTTAGTGCATTTTGGATAACTTCTGTACACTGGTGTGAGAGCAGAATTTGTCTTTATACCTTCAGTGCTTTTGACTTTTAATAAACTTGCACTTTTTGTTGTTGACTGCTCCACAGAAAATAAGGCTGATCAAATTATATCCTGCTCATAACAGAGACAAGATGAACAAGTGGTTCCACAGCAGCTCTGAATTATGATGATATTCTCCTCAGACTAAAGAACTGACAGAAGTTTGCTTGTTTGGCAATGCCTTGCGTCTCTGTGAAAAATAAGATTATACATAGCAAAGTAATATCGTTTCCAGTTTAGTGTTTAATATTAAAATCCTGGATGTGTTTTTCACCTTGGCACCCATCAATTAATTTTGGATTCAGTGTCCCTTCCTTTCTTTACAGCTTAGATTTTATTAATATAGTTCAAAACCATAAGTTGTTCTAATGGAATAGGTATTTGGAAAGAAATCAGTCTATTGATGATTGATTCCTAATACTAGAAAGTTCTGATAATAGAATGTATCGCCTCAGGTTATGATATAAAACACTCCAGGATTGTTAAGATTCATGTTTCTTTCCACAATGAATGAGTCAGCTCACAAAACCAAATGCTCATCCTCATTGATTCATATTATCACTCAACTAGTGATGGGTCATTTGTGGCTTCCGTTCTTCTGGACAAGCCATATGGCATCTCATGACCCTGGGCTATTACGAGGTATACATGGTTAGCACATTTGATTACTGATTAATTATTAACCACAGCAGATACTTTATTTCCACTCTGCTTTGAAATGAGTCTTTAATTAGAAAGAAAATAACAGCAATGAATGAAGTTTCATGCTTGTTGTATGAAATATTTTGACCCATATGCTGGTGTTACAAGCTCAAAAAGTCCCTTGAGAGTGTCATGCTGCCACTCTTAGACTAAACTAAACACAGGTGTCTCAAACTGCATGTAGCTTTCAATCATCAGGCACAAATATGAAAGCTAAATCTGAGAGATGCTGGCCTTGCTTAAATCAGAGCAGATTTTTGTTGTATTTTGCTATGCCTGCTTCAGAACCAATTACTTTTTAAGATGTCATTGTACTAGCAGTTGAAAATTGAGAATTTTTTTCTGGCATGTTGGAATCCCTGATAAATGTAAACTCTTGTCAAATAAATTTGCCAAGAGATTTTTAATTTGATTCTTTATTTCCCTCTCTCGTTTATTATTCTTATAAGCCCTGTATGCCTTTGGGTTTAATTACATTCTGGGGGGATAACCATTTTAAAGGCACATCTTTTACATCTCATGAATAATGTATGCTTTTAGGTACATAACTTTAGTGTTTTATATGATGCTGAGATAATCCAGAATTTATTTTTATGCCCACAGAAATGAAGAGGCATTTAAAAAAAAATTATTCCTGGGTCCTTGATTTCTTTGCATGTTTCCTACCCTTGAGAAATCTTTCCTTAAAAATATAGAATCTTAATGCAAAAAAATCAAACTATCCTTTTAACTGGAAATGTATTTGAGAAGTACAAGAATAATAATGAAAAACTGCTACTCAATTAAGAGAATATTCCCTTGAATTTTTTAACAAGTGATTTATATATTTAATTCTAAAGCAAATATTCATTGCAGAGAGAGACTATAGGATCTGTGTTTCAGTGAGATGACATACATCTTCTAAATTTACATCAAGGCACTTCCAGATTCTTTTGATAAAACTAAATATGATTAAGGCATTGATTAACTAATAAATGGTGGGACATTGTTAGCCATAAACCCTGCCCCTCCTTTTTCATGTCACAAGCCTTATTTAAAAAACTGCCATTTTTTTATTGACAGGGCTGGGTTGCAAGATGAGGTTAATTGAAATGAATCTGCTCTTTTGGTGCTGGTTCTAGTTCAGTTGATACTCATTCATAATTAAAAATATAAATGATTTAAAAAATGGCCAAAACATGGCATGCCTTTTAGTGGATATGAATATAGAAGTTGCCACACTGGCTCAAATCAGTAATTCATTATAGTGAAAGTAACAGTGGCTAGTACCAGATGGTTCAGAGGAAAATGCTAGAAACTCTATGGTGGGCATTATGGAATAACCTGCACACTGGAGATGTTTCTTGCTAAGTCTAAACAGTTAGTGTTTACTTTATGCCCCCAACAACTCTGATATATCCTATATTAAACACTTCCCCCTTAAAATAGTGTTTATAATGATAGTTTCTTAAAACAGTTATTGCTTTTCTTCAATAGTGTGTACACACTCAGAGCTCTGCTTCCGCCACATGGAACATAATATTTTAGAAATAATGTGACATCTTAGTTAATTTTCTTGTTAATTTAAATGTTTTGAAGGCACAGCAGCCCACTTAGTAATTATAGATGAATGTATTTGGGGTTAATTTAACCGTAACAAGCTTGTTCAACATCCTAATTAACAAAAACAAAAAGCCAAATTCAGTTATGCTCTTGCACCCTTGTATAAGTGTATGAGCCTTGCTGGCTTGTATAAGTGTGACTTGGGGTAGAATTAGACCTGATAGGCTTTAAAGGTCACAGCATTTTAATTCACAAATCAAAATGAGACAAGGTGGGTGAGGTAATGTCTTTTATGGGACCTACTTCTGTTGGTGAGAGAGACAAGCTTTTGAGCTTACACCAAGCTCCTCTTCTAAGCTTGAAAGTTTCTCTCTCTCATCAACAGAAGTTGGTCCACTAAAAGATATTACTTCCCTTGTCTTGTGTTTCTAATCTCCTCGGACCTACACAGCTACAAAAACACTGCTCATAACAAATCAAGGCGAACGTTTTCAGTGTAAAATATTATGAAAATCATCTCTTGAAGCAAGGGAGTGTATAACGAAAAAAAATCCTATGTATTTGTATTGAACAGTCCTGCCTTTTTCAGTTCAAGGGCAAATACTCCATATGCTAATGGAGAGAAAATCCCAATATGCAATGGAGGCAAGAGCAAACCACAGATAGTCATGCAGGGGGATTGCGTGTCCTCTGTATTGTGTGAAACTCTGTTCTCTGGGCAGGGTCTCTACCTGTATAGGTATTCAGCACATCTGAGAATCATTGCCATCTTTATGCAGGTGCCAGTTTGAAACAGCCCAAACCAAACTGTCTATGAGTGGCATGCCTGCAAGAATCACCATAGTAGTGGATGCTATGACCCCGCCCCGTCTGGCTCCTGAAATGTCACCAGCACACTCTCTCTATTCTGGCCCTTGAGGAAAGAGAGTCAGCTGTCCTTCTCAGTTTCTGTTCCAGGGGAATTCTTTCTTTGGTGGATCCAGGATTTTTGCAGTTCTTCTGTGCTACTTCAACGGTGTAAAGGGGCCACAGCAGATGGGAAAATCCCTCCTTTAGTGCTTGTTGTAGGGACACAATGTGCACAGACTTTACTGCAAATTACCAAAGACATTCAAATGTATCCGCATACTAGCCTCCTCCCTGAATATAGATACTGATCCAAAGCCCGTAAAGACAAATCTGCTCTTTCGGTTGACTTTACTGGGCTTTGGATCAGGCTCATAATGATTATCATCCTTCTACATTTGAGCAATCACTCCAGCCATATGTCTTTTTCCAATACCTTACAAATAAATCCATTCTAAGACATTGTAAACTCCATTTAATTAGTTACGTGATGGAAAGCAATGGATGTTTTTGCTAAGTCAGTCACATTGGCGAAGAGTCAAATTCTACTGTAGGTTACACTCTTGAAATAGAGAGTTAAGTCTATTGTAATCTGAGTCATTTCCATGGGAAATTGGTGCAAATAAAAGCAGGATATAGCCACTGTAGCTAATTACATGAAAACCATCTTGTAAATGTCTCATTAGTCTTTCTGTTTGTGCTGCAATTTTTCTACATTCGTCATTCCAGCTGATAGGTGAGTGATATTGGGGTTGGTGTTTACATACAAGGATTGCAATATTGTGCTCTGTTTTGCTCGCTAGTCTTGAAAATAATTGGTCTTGATTTAACGAAGACATGAACAATTTCAAATGTGTATACTGAGCATGCACAATAGAATACTCTTCAGTCTACAGGTACATGTGTAGGCCCTAGTCTTGCAGTGCATTCTGTATGGGTGACCCTTTGCCTGATTTCAGGGGGTGCCCCTGCAGTATCAGGGCCACATTGGTTCAAGGCTGCTACACTGTTCAAATGGTAAATACACATTTTCCTGAGCAAGAGAGTAAATGAGAAAGCAACTAGATGCTGAGAAGTGAAGTTGTCTATTCTATTTTGAGAAGTGAAGTTGTCTATAGGACTTTCTGCTAACTGGTACTGCAGTGTCTAAATGACATCACTCTGGGCAGTGGTCTTGTCAGATGTCTCCCACTAAGAGCAAGGTCTGTAATTAGAAAGGGGTCCTCCGCAGAAAATCCAACTAGTATAGGAAGTGGTGTGGTAATTGTTAGGGAGCAATCTTCACTGTACATCAGTATTGATATGCCAATATACCTGCATGGCACTAGGAAGCGTTGTGCTACAGAAGACCCTTGTTTAGGATATAGGTGTGAAGTAAGAATGTTAGCTCTATCTCCTGTCAATGTTGCTGGGACAGTTGCATTCTGTTTGTTAAATTCTCCTCATGGGTTTTTTCTATTAGATATAGAATTCTTCATTACCTATCCTAAGCTGTTGTGTTATGTGGCACTGTATGCAGAGGACCAACGCTGCATTTCATAGATGGAGGCAGTCCTATATATGATTTGCAAAGTATTGGGGATGGAAGGGGTCATCTATAAACAGAATTATCATTATTGAGAACCAATTCACTTTCTTTTAAGTGCTTTTTACCCTCCCCCTCCCCCTTTTTATCATTTAGATCTAATGGCCAAAATTGTACTTTGACTTACCTCCTGTACAACCCTGAATTCCTTCATGGCATAAAGACATAATATATCCATGCTGTCAAAGAACACTTATAGAATTGTATCTAACCTTATGGTCAGCCTAACTAAGCCTATAACATAGAGCCCATGAACCCTGACTGGTGAGGTGTTAGACAATACATGCTGAGACATTAATCGGTCGGCAGACTGGCTGGCTTCTATTCTTCTTTTTTTCCTCCGGGGAGTGAACAGTTGCTCAGAAATGACCCAAATAATTTTTATTAATGAACCCAACATTACTTTCCTTTTAAGAGACAAATCATTTAATAAAACATGTATTTGGTTGTGTTCATTAGTGCTAATCAGTAGCTGATTAAACCTTAATCATATCAAGTTTGGGCCACTAATATTCAGGTGTTCTAATAAAAGACATAGCAGTAAAAGAGCACACATTATGTATGTAGGAACATATTTGTCCATAGCACACCCTGCATGAATACACACTGCCCATTAATTTGAGTGTCAGAGATTTGAGGATCAAAATGCAAGAGACACAGAAAGCAACAAGTACACAACACAAATGCAAAACAGCGCTCTGGCATATGCTGGAATGGTAGAGCATGCCCCTTATACAGTGGGCCAAATCTCCCACTCCTGCTGACTTCAGTGGGAATCTTCCCTGAAGAAGGACTTTGTAAAGACTGCAAGTTTTGTCCTGATGAAAGACTGAAGAACAATAGAGAGAGAACCCCATGGCAAAATCTAAATGTGTGGTGAATGTTTAGGCCTATCATGTTGAAAGGAAGATAATACCAGATATAGGTTCTGATTCATTAAAGTGGTTAACGGCATGTGTAACATTTAAAGGCACGAGTAGTCCTATTAAGGTGAATGGGAATACTCACCTGCCTAAAGTTAAGCAAGTGCTTAAGTACTGTGCTGCACTGGGGCCATAGTTTTTGATGCCAGGATTTTCTGCCTTAGTCTGCTTTTCAAGAGTGACCGTTGATAATTGAACAAGTTGCTTTGGATATGCAGAGAACCAGCCCAAGCTTCCCTTTATGCCAAAGATTAAACTGAATTTGAACAAATTTTCCACACTTTTTAAAAATGTTTTTTTTATATGTAAAGCCTTTCTGATTTTCCTTGTTTGGGTGGACAGGAAGTAGAAATAATGGAATGTGGAGTGAAGAGTGAATCTTTGTGGTGTATTAATTTGGGGTTAGATCTATGAAGCAACACAAATGTCACGAGACACCTTATTCTATGTTAGAGTTTATACAAGTTTGTACAACCATGTCATTTTCAATGCTTTTCTGAACCAAACTAGAGATGCTAATAACACTCTTTTCATAGAGATAAAGGTGAAACTCCAGGGAGAGTGGTGACTTGGCTCCTAGTAGATTTCTAGACTCCAAGGCCAGAAAGGACCACTGTTATCTAGTCTGACCTCCTGTATAAACGTGTTCTTATTGGATTTGGATGAAGCAAACCACTGTTCACATATTTTCAGACATTGCTGAAGTCAACCACACTTTGGTTTTTTTGGGAGCACACCTGAAAAAGTCTATTAACACACAGTCAGGATATGGCTTTACTCTTAAAATAAGATCCACCTTCCAGGTGTTCAAACTATATCCAGGCATGAGAATCCTTGTTCAATTTCAGTTGGTCGTAACCTCCTATAAATTCGTTTAAACATCCCTCTACCCCTTGTTTCTAAGATATTGGTAAACTACTGTAGGCAATGCCAATAGCATATTTCAAGCAATTCTAACAAAATAGCTGAATGTCTGGGACTGAATTTTCATTTTACACGGTATTGCTACAACAATAGGCTTCAGTAAGTGGACAAGAGAAAAAAACCATCCCATTCTATCTCCTTTTAGATTACCAGTAGCACGTGGTGCCTGATTATTTCTTGGTCTCTGAATAACTTTTTATTTATTTTGTTTGTTTTTGCACAAGGAAGGAAAAAACACTCCATAGCAAGATGTGCAGAATATCTATAACATTTAGTAAATGACCTCTAGGCATTTTAATGCCACTAATCTATAAGTATCTCTCTTAAGAGAGCCTTCAGTCAAAATATTGATAACATGGAACACTACATCACTGTGTCTCTAAAATGTTCCTTAAATAAAGTTGAAATGGTTAAAATAAATAAATTTCTGATGCCTTCTATGGGTGGAACTTTCTAACTAGATCTAAGGAGCAGCACTGGTTCAGAGAAGGCTGTCAAGCCTGCATGGAATGTCATTGGTGATGCCAGGGACATGTTGAAATGATAGTATGATGTTTTTCTTCTCATGCTCCACTGCCACCAGGTTTGTAGTACAAACTGCCTGGTGCTGATTGACACGTCTGTGATAACTTGAGTCCATGGGGAAAAGTAGCTGCATCATTTCTGGATGCTTTCCCCCTCTCCAATTTAATATCATCCTTCCCATCTGCCATGGCAGAGCAGTATGAGAGGGATGATAGATGAGGAGAGGAAGCCCTGTGATAAACCCTGAACTTTTCATCTCGGGGATCAATTTAATGGCTTAGCAGGAGGCTCCAGATGTGCTTAAACCAGCTCTGCTATTGAGATACTTATTATGACGTAAATACTATATAATCAGATTATTCAGAGGATAGCTTCCTCAGGAAGAAGTTAGCAAAAGATGGTCAAAACAGAGACCATAAGAAATTAAAGACTGCTGATCTAGCTTAATCTGTGGGGCATACTACTGATGGTCCACGGGTAGTACTAATCTGATAAGCATATGGGTTCATAAAAATCTGGTATAGTATTGGAATACGACTCCATGATAACTATGCTGATTACAGTTACAGAGGTGATATGTCACATATCTTTGAGCCGAAGATTTGGTTTGAAAACTGCTGAGATAGCTGTAAATTTTTTTTGGTGTAGGGACCAACATTTTATGTATTTGTGTGGTGCTCAGCACTCAGAGGCCTCAGTCAGAGAGATGGCCCTGCCATGTTCCTGGGACAGCTGCCATCTTGGTAGACATACTGAGGATTGAACTGGAACCAGTAGAGCAAAATGCAGGAGACTTTATTGCTTAAGATAAAGAGCCCATCTCTCAAACTGGGGCCGTTACACACCTATGTCTTCTGTGAATTGGGACTAGCAGGACACACTCAACATATGTTGACCGAGGGTCATGACTAGAATAATAAGACTGTAAATTGAAGAAGGAAAGAAAGAAAGCGTAGCAGTTCTTTCTGTAGTAGATGAAGCACTTAAATGTTAAACGTTCACATAGTCCAGGGCATAACAATTTAAATTTACACATTAATTCTTTGCAAAACATTAAGAATCTTGGTTAGTGATACCAATAAAATACTACATTAAAAGTGAAGGTCCAGAACAGTTTTTATATCTGTTTCTGAAACAGTCAGAAAGCGGGTGGGAGGACCAGTGGTCTGCTAATATGATGTAGAACCTTTCACTTAATTTCTTTCTAATCCAGCTAGATTTGGTAATAACCAAATGTTTTCTCGTGCCCTCTGATAGCTGTTTGTCCTATGTGAAATCAGTGTTGGTGATTGTGTCTCATTCCTAGAGGCAGATGTCCACATCACAAAAAATTAAACCACATGTTAATTGGCGTACTACTTGTCTCTCTCAGCAGAAGCCAGTGAGGGAATTAGGTTTACAGTTTTAACTTCTAGCAGAAGTTCTCTCTTCCTTTCTATCATCTTTACAATTGTCTTAGGTATGCAGCTTTTATTTTATTTTTCATAGACCTAGAAAATAAAGTAGCTACAGTCCCCCCCTTCCAGTAGATGCTGCAGAAAATGGTCCAGTGAGGTGAATTTGTTTTGTAAGGGACAGAATCTGCATTCCTTGCACACTCAGATTCACCACAGTTTAATGGGATTTTGAGTGCACAGGAAATACACAATGAGGTTGGAAATGGTCTCCCCTTTTACACCATGTCCCCTGAGGTTCCTTACCCTCTCTTGATTTGCTGATGCTCCTATAGTCATTGCCTTCCCAGCCTTTTTCAGGTTTGTTTTTGGGCATCTTTCATGTTCCAGCAGTACTTGGATTTTTGCAAGTTTCTCCAGTACACTCTCTCTCTCTCCCCTGATCGTTTGAGTGCTCCACATGTATGTGAAGGGTCCCCAAAGGCATCAGAGTTCCCTTGTGAAAGAATGGTTTTCAGACTAAACCAATCCATTCTGGCTCTGTTCATACCAATGTAAGAAAACCTTAGGGGAAAAAGAAAAAACTTGGTTGAAGATGAATAAAGGTTTGCATTAACTGATTAAGGTAACAAAGCAGCCTATTGGAGGTATAAAATATTGAAGGAGAAGGCTGATGAAAAGGTGTGTAGAAAAAAGGTAATGAAGTGTGAAGACATCAGGAGGAAACAGAAATGGTGAATGAAGTAAAAATAACTCAAGAAATCAAGTTAAACAAACAGACTATTTTTAAACATACAAGAAATACGTAGTTCGGCAAAGAAGTCAATGGGGCCATTAAAGAATCTGACTAGAAGTTAATGACAGATGAGGCTAATAATGCTAAAAGCTGGAATGGATTCTTCAACACACTATTGGCAAGAGCACTTGAAGGTCAGATACCAGAGACTGAGATAGATTGTCCTTGGGCAGAGAGTGAAATTACAATAATATACACTTACAAAACCACACACATGGGCATTTAAAATACCAAATGAATTACTACATCTGTGAAGGCTCAGGTAAGTAGTCAAGGAAACTAGACATGCTACCAGGAGGCAAGATTTCTGATAACAGGCAACATGTAAGAGAAACATTCACGGTATGAATGGTGTCTCCTGCTGTTTCATTACTGAATAAAAGATCTGTTAAAGATGAGTGCCACACCAATGCCTATAGATACCTTTACATTCAATAAAATGATTAGGGGATGCACACTTGCAAGTATTTCTTGAGTTATTGGGCATTGGTGAGGAGAAGATTTATGCTATGTTTAGAAGTATGCCATTTGGTAAATGAATGAGATCAACTACTGATGCTTCAGGGGGAGACTTTCAAAAGTTCCTAAAGGATATGAGAGCGCATACAGCCCTGAAAATCTCAATGGGACTTGTACTCCTAAATCCACTAAGCGCTTTTGCGATCTTCCCCTCCCCCAGCAGACCTGAAGAATAAGAAAGAAAAATCTTTCCAATAAATCTGTCAGAGCTTCAGGAGAAGTTACTGGAGTGTAGAGCTGTCACATGGTGCAAAAAGCTTCTGTGATTTCTTTGAATTTAGAAAAAAAATCACTTTGGCGAAGTTGAAATCCTTTTTGCATCTGCTTCTTGTGAAAATTCTAGCAGGCACGTTTACTGGACAGGATCCCTCTCGGAAACAGAAAAGTGTAAGTAAAGAGCAGAGGATATTTACAGAGACTGTTTTAAAATTCTAAACAAATATGGGCTTTGGAAATCAGTTCTTTAAGAGTCAGCTCAATCAGTTAGAGAACAGAAACATACTGTGTAGCCTCTGGAGCCTGTCATAACTAGTCTGCACAGCTTGAGTATCAAATGTTCTCAACAAACTGCTGGTGGACCAACTGTAGAGCAGTGTGTGTTTGGTGGGGGGACACATAGCAAATGGTGGGGGTGGCTGCTGCTGCTTTTGGGTTGAGTGAACATATTTCATGGTGAATGTCTTTGAGACGGCTTCATTCCTGTTGTTTCCTCTTCTTAGAGTACCAATTCAGCTGTTTGATTTTTACCTTCAATTCCCTTTGCATTTATTCAAAAGTTTATCAAGTGAGAGCATTCTTTTAAAAAAAAATTTTTTTTTCAATATAATGGTCTCTGCTGATCTCTTTGAGTTGCACTGTAGGTAGATGGCAAGCTGTGATTAAATGAATAGATTGATGTCTGTATAACTGCACACAAACAGCCCAGTGAACCCCAAGTTTTTGGCTTTGCTCTGTTCTTTCTGGTCTTAGCCGAAGGCAGATATAAAAGTACCATCAGATGTGTGGTTTGGTGTCACACTGAGAGACTAAGACCGTCTCCTGTACAGCAGCTTTGGTCCAGAAGGAAAATGATGCTCTGGACTAGTGGACATATTATCCCTGATCAGAGCTGCCCAGGCCACAAGATACAAAGACAATGTTTGCATGATTACAATGATTTCAAAATCCATTTGTAAATGGATAAGAGGTGGTGTGAGGGATAGAAGAGGTGAAACAAAAGAAGGGGTATATAGCTGAGATCCACTTGAGGATGCAGTCAGGAGAGAAAGCTAGAGGATTAGTTGCTTGGGTTCTAATGCTTATTTCTAGCTTACAGTTATTTTAAAATAAATTTTAAAAAGTTGGGTTAAATTCTAATGGGACACTTTGATATTAGCTGACTGTGAAAAAGAAATGTCCACAGTGAACATCCCGTAATACAAATATGGGGTTTTTTCAGCCACTTAATAAAGAAGGCAGATGTTTTTGTTCTTTGATAACTTAAATAAAGATTTTTTGAAATTCCAACTTAGCATAGACCGAGGCCTCACTTAGACAAGGTTTTAGGTATTTAGGTTATAATCATATGCCATCTAATGAGAGCTGGCTGAAAATTGGATTGTCTATCTCCTGGAGAATTCTGCTATGTCAATGTCTGGTTTTTGTCCTAAATCAGGACAAAATATAGGACCAGTGGAACTTTTCATGCAATGGGACGTTCCAAAACCTTTAAATTCAAAGAGTGTTGAAAGGTTTTAACTTTAGATTGGTTCGGCATTGGACTGTCGGCCTGAACTGCTGTGGAGCCTTGTGGGAGTTCTAGTTCTGATGCTTTGTCCCCATTCTCCTCTGTGGGCCAGGATCTGTAGCTGGATTATGACTCCTGTGGTGGCTCAGCTAGTGGAGAGACTGGTGCACTGGGGAGATGTATTCCAACCAGGAAGCTTGGGGGACAATGAGAGCACAAGGCATCTGAATTGCAACACCACGTGGCACTGCAGAAGCTCTACAACGTTCGGTGATATACTGATCAGAAATGCTTAGATTTGATGCAATAAACTGAAATTTTTTCATTCACGATGGCATGACCTGAAACAAAATATTTTGTTGTGATTTTTTTTTTCCTTGCAGAAAAATCAAACTTTGGCAAAATTAGCCTTTTCTTGTGGAAACTGCATTTTCTCTCAAAAAGGGGGGAAAAAGCTGATGGAAATTTTCCAACCAGCTCTACATACAGCAGGAATGTAATGAATTTATCTGAATGTGCAATCATTCAAATAATTTCACTAATTGGCAATTGTCTCTTCCCACAGCCAGAGCATGAATGCATTTCGTACACTTAAGATATAACAGATAATGCCACATCAGTATTAAAAAACACTGTGTATTGTTGTTCACTAGATTATTTTCCCCAAGTGTTCAGCCCCATTTGGGAGCAGATTTTCAAAAGAACTCTGCTCCCATTTAGATGCCTCAACAAAGGCCAAACTTTTAGAAATGTTCTGCAGTCAGCAGTTCCCATCCCAATACTTTGGATCAGATTTGCACAAGAGTTTTTAGTACCCTATGTGTGCCAGCCTGCTGTGATCTTTTGAAAATCTGGTCGCTTATCTTGGTGCCTAAATGAGAATGAACTGTTTTTGGAAAACCTGTCTCAGAAGGTCTTTTGAAAATTCTGGCCCTAGTGCCCCCAGAGTATGCTAAAAACTTTACAGCAACAAATAAAAAAGACGACACCTTCCTCCACCTCACACAGAGCTCATGATCTAATTTAAAATGTGATGCAATGAGAGAGTAGCATTTAATAGGGAGGAAAGGAAGTGGAAGAGTTATGGTTACAGTTGCAGCCACTCAGTTTTGACAACTATGCATTTTCAGGTTCAGCTGTATCTGACCCATGTTCGTAACTTTTTTTACATTAAGCCATTTCTTGTATCCGACCTGGCAGAAATGAGGTTTAAGGAAGGTTTTACATGAGGAGAGGGTGGTGTCTTGGTGAACTAGAAGCCATTCCTTGTATAGGAAGCAGCATAGAGTGTGTATGCCAAAGGCAAATCTGAGATTTAGTTGCTCTATGAAGCATAATTCTGTATGTTCTGATTTTTTGAGCACTTAAAAATCTCCATCATAATATAGCAAATTTGTTTTGTAACTAATGATGTTCTAATTTTGGAAGGGGAAAAAGCCCCGTTGCATTTTCTGAACGTTGGCAGGTGCAGATCTTACAAAAGTCACATGATATTTCTTTCATGGGGAGCACACCCCAAGCACTGTATTGCATAGCATATCTGAACTATTGCAGCAGATGGCCTTTCACCAGAAATCTGGAAGCAAAGTTAAGGGGTGGGAATGAACTGGCATTCCTCTTGTGTCAGTCTTACTACTGGCATCAGCTGTTCAGTTTGGGAACATGCTGAATTTGGCTAATTGCTTGAAGACTAGCGTAAAGTGGGCTTGAGAGAGCAGGTTCTGAAATTTGAATGGCTTTGTGGGACTGCAAATGTCTTTGGCTCCCCCATTTATATATGTGTACAAGCTATGGCATGAAACCTTCTACTTATTCATTTCAAAGCTGCTAATGTCCTTTGATGGGTTTGGATTAGATGAAGCACCCTGGCTCAACTGGCAATATCCCACAGAGGGCAGGTACATACTTATAGTAATGAACATGAATTCTCTTTGAGGTCTTACAGAGAAGCCAGGTTTAGATATGGATTTAACAACCTATTTTGGACTTCTGTAGGATGATCTAAAAGGTGGAGCATACAACAATAATGTGGTGTGTTTTTATATACATATATATGCACACGTGTAATTTTCAAGTATTTTAAAAAGCTGTGTGGAGCACAATTTCACATATTGGGAAACTGAGATGCATAGGTTAAGGGACTGTTTTTTAAAGCCAGTGGGTGCCTGCAGCTTCCATTGACTTCACCTGGAGTTAGGAGTAAGAAGTAACTCTGAAAACCTGTCCCAAGTGATTTCTTCACCATCAGAGAGAGAGAGAGAGTCAATAGCAGAGCTCTCCATAAATATCTGCAAGTCTAACTCATAATTCTCCTTCAAATCTCCTTAAAATACTTCTTTGCCATGATCCTTACAAAAACTTGACACCCATTAGGCTGCTGCTGTACTGAAACCACTGCCTATCATTCTGACCACTATTATCTCATCATTGCCTTGTACTCTTCTGTCAGTCTGTGTCTATCCATCTATTGTCTATTTTCTTATACTGAGATTGTGAGCTCTTTGGTGCAGGGACTGTCTTTTTGTTCTGTTTGTCCTTGTCCATGGCTGGGGCACGTTGACATTACAGTAATATATACAATAATAGTAACCAAAAAGAAAAACCCAGATTTTTTTGGCCTCCTATGCCCATCCTGTGCCTTGTTGTCAACTTATTGATGTGACAAGAGGTTATAACATGGGCTGTCTTTTTAGCCTCAGGATTATTTCAAACACCAGTACTATACCAAGGCATGCTAGTCAATACATTTGTTCTCTTTGGATATAGAGCTGCAATAACAAGCCCGCCATGAATTTTTATTAAGCAGTGCAAATTTTCTATTAGTTCTGGGAGCTATATATGTTCTCATAGAGATATTTGGCTCAGCTTCAAAATGGTGAGCGTTTGGAGGGAAGCATTTCATTCCTTCTGACTACAATTATATAAGCAATGTAAAATATCATCGCCTGGATTTAATACATAATACAGATACATAGTATGAGACAATACCTACCTTGAAAAACTTGAGCTAAACAGACAAACTGAGAGAAGGTGGGAGGCAAAGCAGAGCTGAAGTGACTTGACCGAGATGACACAGCATGTCAGTGGTAGAGCTTGGAATAGAGTCCAGGTCTCTTGAATCATTCCAATAGACTACACTGTCTCCTTCAAATGTATTTATATGAGTATAATTTTTCAAATTTTTGGTTTTACCCTGTGACTTGATGACAAACAGTTCATCGGGAGTAGTCTATACTTGGTAGTTGAAATGTGTTTCTTTGCTGTGATTGGTTAGATAAATGACATGGTGTTGTTTGGGTGAGCATGTGGCACTTCTAGCATAAGAACTGTCTCTGCAAATTTAATATTTGTTTCTGCAATTACTTTGAAATTATTTTCGCAAACATTCATGCATATAAACCTCAATTTTTCAAATGTTGGTGGCTGCTGAAGGCAAAAGAGGAACAAGCACTGCCAAATTATATTCACTGAAACAATTGTGTGAATATTTGCAGAGATATGTTTGAAGCATTCCCTCAGCTCTAGGAATGATTGGAAGGTGTGTGAATAGAAAACAATGACTTTCAATAGAAAAGCAATATAGTAAATCTCTTCTGTCACCAGCTTCAGAGCTAAGACATAGGTTTGGCCTATGTGTTATCTATACATCCCAAAAGGTGCGGCTAGCCCATGAACTTCAGCGTACAGCTGTTGCACCATAGTCTTGCTCAAGTCAAAACCAGTCCAATCCCCCTTCATAAGCCATCTTAATGTTGAGCCAAGGATCAACTGGAGCTGCAGTTTTGGGATCTCCACATGCTCTGTGGGGGCCAGTGCAGAGGTTCTCAGGGATCACGAGGTTATTATGGGGGGCTTGTGAGCTGTTGGTCCTGTGCTTGCTGGTAAGGATGGTATGGACAGGGGGGAGAGGTTATCACTTTGTGGAGGGGGGATCACCACAGTCTGAAATATTTTCAAAGGGGCTCCCAGCAAAAAAAAGTTGGAGACCCCCTGGGCTAGTGCCTCTCTCAGAAATGAGAAGGGCATCTTAGGCAACAGAAAGCAATGTGCAAAATATGGCCTCCTTTTAACATTTTTTTTTTATTTTCGTGCCTTAGTCTGTGCCAGGATTCTGGTTCAACCTAAAGACAGCCGGCATTTAACCTACATTTTGTTTTAAGGTTATTTTCTTTTCAAACCAAATTCAAAAGAGTCCAGCACTGAAACCACATAAAGGAATATAGTGAGACTACTCCCAGCTGAAAATGCAAATTTTAGACTCCTAGACATTAAGGTAAAAAATGAGTATGCAGGGACATCATACAGGAATAAATGTTCAAACATGCACAGCACATGCACATGTATCGTATTTTTTTAAACTCAGTTTGTGAATAAGTATTTGAAAATAAGTTTTTTCCTCCCATCTCTTACAAATATTCACGTACAGTTTACTTTCACGATAACTTATCTAAGCACGTTGGTGTGAACATATAACCAAACAAAACCACTGAGCAAAAGGTAGGGAGAGAGCTACAGAATGGATGGTTGCTTAAGTATGTAATGTGGTATATGCCACCATCTATGGTTGCAGAAAATTTAACAAGTAGGGCAATAGTAGGGTCAGTATTAACTTCAGCATGTTTTTCACTGCCTTCTATTTTGAATGACCTGTAGGCTTGTCCAAGTAGAACCTCAGTTACTCGCTCCTCAGGAATGGAGATTGTTCGTAATTCTCTGAAATGTTCATAACTCTGAACAAAATGTTATGGCCGTTCTTTTAAAAGTTTACAGCGGAACATTGACTGGATACAGCTTTGAAACTTTACTATGCAGAAGAAAAATAATGCTTTCCTTTTTGTTTTTTTTAGTAGTTTACATTTAACACAGTACTGTTCTATATTTTCTTTTTCTTTTTTTTGGCGGTGGGGGGCGCTGCCTAATTGATTGCTTCCGGTTCCAAATGAGGTGTGTGCTTGACTGGCCAGGTTGTAATAAGTATAAGTTGCCACATCAGCCTCCAACTGGAAATAGGAGAAGGGTGGGGAGTGAGAGTATCAAAAATGACCTGAGGTCTGCATGGATTTGTCCACCGCAGACAAATGAGTGACTCTTGAATTTCAGTTGTGCTCCACCATACCCATATTAAGAAAATCAAAGGACTTGGATCAAAATGTGGTGGCAATACAGCAGTTGATGAGAGTGAGAAATGGACCCCTAGGCATTATGTGCAATCATTTACCACAATTTTTAAAAGGAAGACAAGTACCTTTTCTATTCAAAGTAACTTGGCTAAAATCAGCTAATACAGTTTTGCGCTTCAGTTGAAATAACAGTCCAAGTTTAAAAAAATAGAGAAAAGCAGGTAAGCAAAATGGTTTTTCTTTTGATTTGCCCCCTCCCTCATTAAAATTCAAAAGCAAAATGAGCAATAAGTAGTTCTGATGATAATTAGTGGATTTCATTTTGTTCTAAGAAATTATTACTTCATAAATATCTAATCTTTCTGTAATATCTAATTGTGTTGATTAGTACAAGAACTATGAGATGTCTACTTTAGAATGAAAGAATGCAATGAAACTTAATGTTCTAAAATTTAAAAAAAATCCAAAAAACTAAAAAACGTCTACCTTCCTTCTCTTCAAATTTAAAGAAAGCTCTCGCAGAGGCCAATCAACATAATTAGAATTTATGGAGTTTTAGTTGTATGTAAACTGTGTTTTTCTCCTGTTGTTGAACTTGTGGAACTTCATTGACTTTATAGGGTTGCATGAATGTAACAGCAAAATTTGTATGTTTCTGCCATTGGTTTTCTGTATTAATCTTTAGCTTTATTAATAAGCATGGAGAGTCAGGTGGCTGGATGACTTAAGGAACTGGTAATGGAATACAGAGCCTTTCACCTCTTGGTCATTGGGTCAAATCTAGCTTCAATCTGTACTCCCGTACAATCTATATTGCCTGATGGCTCTTTGTTGGCCTAAGTGAGATGAGCTGAAATATCCATTTCTGCTTTCTAGTGAGCAGATGTCCAACCTATAAAAGCTACTACCATTAATGATGATCTTGTTTTCATCTTCAGTACAGAGGGTATAAAGATGGACTTCCACTTTGACATTTAGAAATGGCTCTTCTGGAAGAGTGATTGAGGCATGTTGGCTGGATAGTATGGGGAAACTTGCATTGTGTTTTTCTTCTGATAAATAGAAACCTTCAGTTAGCAGGACTATTAGATTAGCCGCTTTTGTTACTTCTCAGTTCACTGATTTTTAGGAAGAAAAAAAGGATGGAAGATAATGGGTGTTAATAATGAACTAATAAA
Organism: Mesoclemmys tuberculata; assembly: GCA_007922155.1. Lineage (NCBI taxonomy): Eukaryota > Metazoa > Chordata > Testudines > Chelidae > Mesoclemmys > Mesoclemmys tuberculata. The sequence goes on from ML675610.1 coordinate 3,411,576, forward strand.
TATAATAGTGGAGAGTAAACAAAAATGTAATAGACTTTAAGGCTGAAAGGGACCATTGTGATCATCTAGTCAGACTTCCTGCACATTGCAGGCCACAAAACCTCACCAACCCACTTCTGCAATAGACCTATAGCCTCTGGTTGAGTTACTAAAGTCCTCAAATCTTGATTTAAAGACTTCAAGTTAGAGTAGCCACCATTTCCTTTAGTTCACACCCACCAGTGAAACGTGCCCCACACTATGAAGGAAAAAAGGAAGGAGAAAAACCCTGCCAATTTGACCTAATGAAAGATAAGGAGAGAGCTCAACAATGAAATGCAAAGATATAAAACTAACTTTACATTTGAAAGTCAGCCACACTGCAAACAGATATAGCACGTGACTATAAAGCTGCATGGCCGACATATCCTGTAGTCGTTCCAAGTTCTTTGAGAATTACCAAAAAATCTTTCAGTACTTGTCTCATCATTACTTTCAGGAAAAAAAGAGATGCCACAAAGGTGTAGGACCGCTTATGTGACAATGACGCTATTTGTGTATTCTGTTGTGACTCCAGTGAAGTCAAAAGAGTTACACCCAAAGGAGTGGGAAGAGTAAGTCACCTATTGTTTGAGCATGGCTTTTTGATGCATAACATTATTTTTAGGTGTAATTAGGCCAAAATATACTTGTCCTTTTATTGTTTTAGGTGGTCATTTTTTAAAGACCAAATATAGGATTCAGGGGGAAAAATTAGTTATTAAAAAGAAACCAAATAGTAGAAACCAGCTCTTTCATGTCTTTAAACATGACCAGTCATATTACTTTCTGCAATAAAAACTGGCAAAAGATTTTCCTGCTAATTTTTTAAAGGGGCAATTCCAAAGTCAATCACAGTTGGTGAATGTAATTCCTGTAATTCCCCTTGTCTGGCCACCATTTGGTTGGGGATAGAAGGTAGTGTATGTAAGTGACCTCTATGCTTCTGATTCCTCCAGTCATCTCTCTTGATAAAGCAAGTATATTTAACACCGTAACGTAAATGGAAATAATTGAAAAAATAATTTAAAAATCTCTTTAAGTAGGCATTACCAGGTTAAAAATGGTCTGAATTTTTTTTAAAAAGCTTTTAACTCATATTAATATATGAGAATAAACTGGAAATATTAACATTTTCCTCCTTTTCTTCTTTGTTTTACCCACTTAGATGGTACTTCTATAAATTTTTTAATGTTTTTTTTTTAAGTTGGCTATGCCACTGGTTCTTTGACCATTGTAAAATGATGTGATGTTTGGATTGCAAAATCGTTGTAAGTTGAAAGGTAACTGATTCCATCAGATGGTTTTTTTTAAAAATATGTCTGTTGACCGGACTTCATTCTGACATGTTTTTCAAATTCTATTCAGTGTTTATCAAAATTGTGCAACTGCTACATGTTTTCTTTGGGGTTTTGTTTCGTTTTTGTTTTAAATAGTTTAAATAAGAGGTCTTTTACAATATAGTCAAGAGACCCTGGTGAAGATTTTCCAAAAAGGGGTACCTAAAGTTAGGCATCTACATACATGTTCTGATGCTTAAAGAAGTGGCCTGATTTTTTTTTATTTTTATTTTTTTTTAAAAAAGTGCTCCCATTGAAATCTAGGGGAATTGCTGTTTTCTCAACTCTTTTGAAAATCAGAGCACCTCCTTAGATGCCTAAATGTGGATTTAAGAGCTTAATTTTCACTGCTTTTTTATTTTATTTTATTTTTGGTAAGTTGGCCCCTGAGACTAATCAACCTCTCTGAGATTTCTGAACTGAGGAAAAGACTCTGAGTTTTGACAAATGGAGCCTCTTAAGCCTGTTTCTACCCTATATTAAATAATGTGGTTCTCCTGAGATCTAACAAAGGCCAAGGCCATGTGTGCAGGTTTTGTGCTTCCAGACTGCTTCTCACCTCTTGGCCTTTATTGCAATGCGATTGCTGTCACACAGTCTTTTGATTGCTGCCACCAACCCATCTTGTCATCCTGTACATGTCCTGTTTTGGTGGTAATGGAATATGTTAGTGAGCTTGTGGTGAGGCTGCAGTATTGGAGATCTCCTTTCCCGTCTAACCCCTTATTCTGTATCCTCCTTCCTACAGAGCTCCTGTGGATAGGCTTTAGCACGACAAGAGAAAAGTAGAATGTCATTTGAACACACGGAAAGGAAAACTCTGCCAGACACTGAGCAGAAGAATTATTCTTACCGTGAAGTAAAGTAGCGATTATATCAAAAGTTGCATTAAATATATGGACAAAGAATGACCATTTAAATTCACCTGAAAATAAGAAGCTTTGGGACTCTAGTTTAAACCATCCTTGCTGTGTCCATACCTGATTTACTGCCCATTTAGCACATTTAGTCTCTAAATGTACTTTTAGTCTCACAGTTAAGGTTACTAATGACTGATTAGTCCAACTCTATATGGACAGAGCACACCAGGCTTTTATAAATGAAACTTAACAGCTTCTCTGATGACGCCATTTGAAGTAGAGAGGACTAGTGGTAGTTGGATTTCTTGGCCATATCCTAAGCCAGTTAGAACAGACCCTGTTCTGTTTGTTGGCTGCTAAATCAGGGAGGTGGAAAAAGAATGAGCAGTGTTCATTAAATTGGAAATCAAGATACATTACGTGAAAAGTGTGCATTTTGAAAGGAGGGTAAAAATTTCCAATTATGGAGCTGGTGGCATTTTCCCTGTATTTGCATGCATGTAATACATCTAGTACAAACAAGGATTAGACATTACATCTTGGTTATAATTTATTTTCTCCAAAGTACATGTGTTTCCTTATCTTGGTAGGACTACAAACGTTAGTGATGTACCAACCACCAATAAACACAGTTAATTTCAAAATGTTAATTATTGATTCCCTCCTCATGATCCCAAAAGTGCAAAATTAGAGTTTATCTGATGGTTACCCAAGACTGTCTGCATTATGTACACTAAAGAACAAGAAATTTGTAAATCAAGCTGCTGTATATAAGTAATATCTGGAGAACTGTGAATAGTGCAAAGGCAGTATTTTGCTGTTTAGACATCAGAAGACCTTATTTGAGCAACTCGTTAGTGAATAAAACAGCCAATTTACCCTTACAACTGAATGCTCTCATTTATCTACACCACTCTGCTTGCTTCATGAACATCTGGAAGGAAGATGGAATTTTTTTTTCAAAGGAAACAATCAACACTAGAGCAGAAAATAGAGCTTTTGCATTTAAAGCAGTTTATTTTTTCTGAAACTAGAGTATGATGTGATTCCAGGCTGCACAGATTCTGATGTTAACATGTTTTTAGGTTTTGATGACAGTTAACATAAATATTAATGACAATTTCATTAAAACTTGATTTCATACAAAAGTGGATTATTCTTTGTATTTCTTTCTTTGTGCTAACTGTCGCTGCCTGTTGAATATATGTAACATCACCCAAAATTGCTGTGTATGACATCTACTTTATTACATGCATGGAAAAACAAACATTTTTCAAATTACAGGCATTTACAAGTAGCAAGAATAGGGTGAGCCCACATTTGATTTAATGACTATCAATTATCTTGTGGAACAGTATAAGAGAGCGTCATGAGAGAAATTAGAGGACAAAGCCGAAGGACAATTAGTGCAGCAGGTGAATAGGAGACAAATATATTTTTGGCAAAAAATTTTCTTTATTTTCTCTTCCTTCCTAATTTATTGCACTGGGTTACTTTTCCTCAAGTGCTTATGTTAATTATGGCAAAACTGTGATTAATATCCCATTGGTAGGATAATTCTTTATTTTGTATGACTTATTTGTGTTATATAGCACTTGTTGATGTGCTAGCTTCTATCCTTCATTTACTGTGATAGCTTTACTGTAAATGATTCCTTTACAGAAAACATATAAATACTGCAGTTCCCAGCATTATGATGTCATAGCACCTATAAATACTCAAAGAAGAGAGATACATCCTTTTAAACGGAGAGTTTATAGTTCTCATGTGGATACCTTCCAGCCAGAGGATGAGCAGCTCATAATTCTTTTTTTGACAGGATAAATGGGAAATCCATGATTCCTACCAAGTACTGTAGAAAGATCCAGACACCCAAATCCATATGCCATACTTTGCCTTGTACATGTTTGAAGTGCTATAGCAGACTTAATTGTTTTGCCCTAGGGACTCTTCCAAACTACTGTTGGCAGATACAAGTGATATTAACAAGACAAATATGTCTCAGTGTATTTACCAGGTGATTACTGCTATTTCAAGGTAGTAAATTCTTATATTTATTCATCTATGATGCTCCTGCAGGAACAGAAGGCAAGTTTGATTTTTAGGAAGGAAGCAGGCTTGGATAGCGCTGTGAAGGCAGTCAAGCAGCATAGTTCTATCATTAATTGTATTTCAACAGCAACATTTAAAATCACTAGCATTGCGCTCTGTATATACAAGTGATTTATAATGCTACATACCCTATGTGATGGCATATGTAGCCTCCAAATGTCTAAGCTGTGTTTAGGCATTATGAGGGTTTTTTAATCACTGCAATATGTTGGGTTTACCCAGGACTCTCTCTCTCTCAAAAAAGACAAGTCAAATAGTCTGTATTTCCAGTTTTCTGATGCTTCTCTAATAACTTGTTTATCTCGGTGACATTTAATAAATATAAGCATCATACCTTCTTCCTGTCGCCTGTCATCGGTCTCTCTCTCTCTCTCTCTCTCTTTCATTACAAGACTGTGGTGGTTATGACTAACAGAAAGATGGGCTGCTTAAAATGCAGCCCTTACTATTTTGCTCATGATCCAAAGAATTTTGCTATTGCAAATGTCATGTATATGCCTCATATCTGCTGGTAGTTTGCTTTAATAGAGCTGACAAAAAGCAGCGGTGCTATCTTTAACATAAAACTTTAATCCCACAGCTATCCACAAAAACAAATAGAAATGAAAAGGAAAAAGTCTCCTCCTTTAGAGAAAACTGTAACTGTGACAGTCAGCAGTATTTTAAATGTATACATTATACAACTGCAAGGATAAAAGGATTTACTCCAGATTTACCTAGTGCGAATGAAAGCAGAATTTGGACCACATGGCCAAATTTACCTTCCCTGATATTGTGGAATCCAAGTGACTTCCCTAAAATTGTAAACTTGCAACTGATGGCAGATTACAGCGGGGGTTGCAACCAAAGTGCTCATTCTGCTTTCATATATTTCCCCCTTCTTTAGGGAAAACTCTAAAAAATTCAATACAAAATTGTAACCTTTCTATAGGATTCCTTAATCATTCTATATCATTAATAGATAATATACACAAAATACTTGGATTATTATTAAGGTTGCAATGTCAAGCACTTAAAGGATTAGAAAGTGGCAGAACAAAACTTGTTTGTACAAACTTCATTTGTCCTCTTTATATATACAGTAGAAGCTCAGTTCTGAACACCTTGGGGATGGAGGATGTTCATAACTCTGAAATGTTCGTAATTCTGAACAAAACGTTATGGTGGTTCTTTCAAAAGTTTACAACTGAACATTAATTTAATACATCTTTAAACCACTACAATGCAGAAGAAAAATGCTGGTTTCCCTTTTTTTTTGTAGTTTGTTTAACACAGTACTGTACTGTATTTGTTCCCCCTTCCCCCCCGCCCCCCCTCCCAGCTGCTTGATTGTATACTTCTGGTTCCAAATGAGGTGTGTAGTTGACTGGTCAGTTTGTAACTCTGAGGTTCTTCTATATGCAATATGATACAGTTTTTAATTATATGATCATAGACCCACAGTTTGAGCCTCTCTCCCTGGGAACCTCATTCAATCTGTCTGTACTCTGCTTTCTTGTCCTCCCTTCTGTCTCTCCTTCCTGCCCACTGGTTCCTAGTCAGTCTCCTTGTTCAGCCGTGCCCAGTCACCACACTCCCGCAGCTCCGTGGCCAGTCTGTGCTTCCCCCCCATCCCCAGCCAACTGGCTCCCAGTTTCCCCCATTTCCCTCACTGGCTTCTAGACTCCTTGTCCAAACAGTCCATGTCTTCCCCCGCCTTCAACACAGTCACAGTTTCTCTCTGTGCTCTAGTTCCAGGATCACCAGACTCCTTGGCCCTTTACCTCCCCTTGGTCTGTCTTTTGTCACCTCTGCCTTCCAATCAGAGGCATCCTCCTCCATGCTGCCTAGAGGCTAGTTGGTCATTGACAGCACAGGAAAGACAGGCTTTTAGTACTAGCGTCTGGCCCCCAAGAATGTACTTCTGAGCCCCTATAGCTCTGTGTTGCTGCATGCATGCTGAGTTTCTCTGTGGGGACAGTAAGCACAGAGTCTGGCCGGCATTAGGAGCTGAGAGAAGCCTGAGAATGCTTACTGGGTATAGAAGCAGTAGAAAATTTTAGCTGTCTGGTCTGTGAGCTGTCACTTTTTTTTTTTTTTTTTTTTTTTTAAACAAGCTTATTTAGCCACATTTGGGTGGATTCTCACAGGAACCGCAAAAGGCACATCTCTGGTACACATTCCCATCTCCTGCCAAGTAAAAACCCTGCTCCAAGCATGGGGGTGAGAGGTTAGAGTTTTTCACACAAAAGAGCAGCATAATTGAACACAGGTAAAACAAGGTATTTTCCTCTAGTTGCATTCTCAGAAATGGGTGTCCTATTCTAGCTGACATTTTCCAAAAAATATTCAGCCTCGAGCAGACATCCCGCATGGAAAATGTCAGCCCTAATGGTTAAAGTGTGGCAAAGTTATAAGCAATTGAAAACAGTTGATTCCCTTATAATGGGGATTATCAGGCAACCTTAGCTTCCAGCCCTACCAATAAGAATGTTCCAGCCAGAGAAATCCATAGAATGGTTCAAAAGATGTATAGAAGGAATATAATCTTCTATTTAGTTCTGTAAATTGTATAGAACCCTTTTACATTTGCATATAACCCAATTGTTTTAATCTCTGCTAAATACTATAGGACTCTTCCATAAGGGCCACACAACTCCATTCACATCTGTGGAGTTGCACAGGATGTTATCAAGAATAAAATTTGGCTCTAAGAAACCAGTGATGTGGTGACAATATTTAAAGCATTGGGCTTCTGCAGTAATTTCCCTCTTAGCAAGTGATAAAATCTGCATCCTGAAGCATGCTTGTTGAGGATAGGGAGGATTTGAGGAATATTTTGTGTTAGTTTTCTCAGGTAAATAGAAACACTTTCTCATAACCATAATCAAGAAGAATGATTCAGTACCTCTGGGTAAACAAATAATATTAGCTAAATATTGCTGACACAGTTAAGACATTCCTGAGAAATACACAATGTACATCGATAAACTGAACACTGTGCTATATTATGTGATTGGAAGGGGTTTAGGGAGGGAGTGAAGAGTTTTAGACTCTTCCTTCTTATGAAATAGTTTTTGAAAATACCTGCTTCTTGGTGAAGTCTGGTTCCTTGCAAAGACGAACATTTTCTGTTCAGAAATATTTTTGACACAAATGATTTATGTCAGGGATGATTTAGCAGCATCCAAAGATGAAACAATTCCATCAGAGGCAGGGAAATCATTGCCCCAACCCACTCTTTAATTTGGTTTATGGAATTTTAACAAGGAGCTCCCAGCAGTCTGCTCCAGTTCCATTAGTCTCAACTGTAGAAATAAAAGCTACATTCTGCTCCTATGTAACCTAAACTACCTCTTCTCTGGACTTACACTGGGGTAACTGTTGGCAAAAGCTGGTGTTAGACCTATCCAATAGGATTTCAGTTCTTACATATGAATATTGATGATTTACCGGATCTTGTAGGATCTTTTTTTTTAATTTCTGGTTGGCTTAAGTGCTAAACTCAAAGAATAAAATAAAATAATTTAATCACCCCTCCCACCCCATTTTAAAGTCATCTGATGATAATCTGTTCTTTTCCTCCCTTAGACAAACTTTGATTAGAGAATGGGTGCACTGTAAAGAGAAATTAACAGAGTTGCATCTTGGCATCAAATCTTTTCCTTTTAAGCAGCAAGTATGTAGGAAAGAATACTGCCACAGTGGTGGCAGATGACAGAACAAGGAGCAACGGTCTCAAGTTGCAGTGGGGGAGGTCTAGGTTGGACATTAGGAAAAAGGTTTTCACTAGGAGGATGGTGAAGCACTGGAATGGGTTACCTAGGGAGGTGGTGGGATCTCCATCTTTAGAGGTTTTTAAGCTGCAGCTTGACAAAACCCTTGCTCGGATGATTTAGCTGAGGTTAGTCCTGCTTTGAGCTGGGGATTGGACTAGATGGCCTCCTGAGGTCTCTTTCAACTCTAATATTCTATGATTCTAAGTTATTAAATAGCAAAGTCCATGTGATAAGTCAATCAATATAATATGCTCTAGTTGTGTTCACTATTTTATTTTAAAAAATACCAAATGAGTTATGATTTGATACCACTCTAGTGGATGTAAAGACACCTACTTTAAAGGCATCTTTATCCTACATTCTTCCCTTTATATCCACTCATATTTTGGAAGCCAGAGAATTTCCACTGCATGCTTCTGAAGGATCATTCACAACGGCCCCCAAGGAAGTTGCAAGCTGCTGTACAGTAGCCCAACTTCATAGTGACTTTGTAACAAAGCGCCACACACTGGGACTGCACTGAAAGGAATAAAATTACTTCAGCAGCGGGTAGTCCCTGTTGCTGTAGTGTTTTCAGTAAAGTCTTGATTTCTCAATAGCTTCTACATTTTTGACTGCTTTGCTATCCCTGAGTCATGTACCAAGGCAGAGCATTCTTGATCATATCCCTCCACTTGCAAAGTTTCGGAAAGAGTGAAATACAGAACTGGAGGCTTACAGCAAAAGTTGAGCAATATGCTTAAAATAATGGCTAATCCTGCAATCTCTACTCAGGTAGACCTTGCATTAGGGCCAAGTACAGAGGAGAGCTTATGCAGCTCACAGGTTTGTATAAGTATTGGCAGAAGATCAGCAGCCAACTGGGATGAGGGTGGTCTATCTTCGTAGGCCGAGTCAGAGCTTGAGTTAGTAATCAGGAGCCAAAGCCAAGGGTCACAATGGATGGTAGGAGCTGGAGTGAGCAGGGTATCAGGGAAGGAGGTGTTCAAGGCAGGGGCAAGAGGAACAAGGTAATGCAGGCCCATGGTGGGTATGAGGATTGAAATCCAGCAAGCTAATGCTGCTGTTCAGGGCTTACGAGCCTACCTGCTGGGTCCTGCAGCCAATCAGGTGTTGTGGCTAATGTGGCGCCTGGTGCAGGCCAGCTGTACTGATGAAACTGCCTGGAGTCTAGCTGTGCTGCAGGTCTGATTCCTGATGCAGACTTGGCAAAACCAGATCTCTAGCAGGCTAATCTGTCCTGGGGGATCTCGGCCTGTCGCCTATGGGCAAAGAGGGGAATGACATGCACAGGATAATGCAGAGCTCAGCTTGTGCAACCTGAAGGAGGCAGGGGTGGGATTAAAGTTTTTAGATGACTATTTTCTAGCTTTCTACTGTTTCACTCATTCCATTGAAAGGAGCCTGCAGCATTGCTCAGGGCCTAGGGCAAGACGTTTCAGCCATAGGGCTGATAGATAAACTAATGTGCACGAGTTCCTGTTGGTTGTGCTCTGGTGACATTTCTGTACCTATGATTGGATGGGAGCATTTCTTGAGAGAAGATGCAGGTTTGGGACCAGTATAGGTTTCATGTCTATAGCTTTTTGATTGATCTCGTTTTCCTGATTCAGCTTTACTGAGATGAGTAATTTACTGAATTAAGATGCGATAACACCGGGTTTGTGTGGGACAGTTATAAATGCAGGTTTAGATTAAGGAATGCCCTTTGTAATGAGGAATAGTTGAGAGAGGTTCACTGACATTTTGATATGAAAGTAATACTCTATAGCTATATCAGCACTATAATTTTCCAGGGCCATCAAACAATACATCTAATATGACAATGAGCTAACTAAGCCTACTTCAGTAACCAAACTCCCAATTTTTTACTCTCCATTCCACGGTGTGTCCAGTCAACCTGTTCCTTGGCTCCTCCTGCTTGTATTGAAAGGGCAGGAGTTCTTGATGACTTATCAGTTCAGAACCTGATGGAAAGTATTTGAGCTTATCTGAACCTTACAGGAGCTCCATTAGCCAGCACATTTCATCAGAGTGAATGTCTTCTTTCTGGAAGTCTGCTCTGGCATCTCACTGTGGTTGGTTGGCTCTCCAGAGTCCTGGCAGCCCAAATAGTACACAGATCTTTCTATTTTTCTCACTCAGCACCCACAACTAGCTCTTTAATCAAATCTCCTGTTGCGGAACAGCCCATGTATAGCTCTTGGCATTGTAACCTGAACTTCTTGCATCCTGGCACCTACCCTTGTACTTTGTTTATGTACGTATTATCATTATATAATGTGCAACCTCCCTAGTTACTTATTCTTCTAATTATTTAGTTGGAGTGGTTGATTTCACTTTTCTGGGACTAATAACCCTCACCTTTTGTTCTTGCCTGTATTGTGTGGAGGGCAACATCATTTATGCAAATAAATTCAGCTATATTTCTACCCTCCCCTGAATCAACTTGAATGATTCAATGAACTCTAATCTTGGCTGGAAGGCTCCTTCCTGTTTCATCTACATAATATGGGACTTTGCATGACTTTCTAGCCAGCCTGCTCTTTTTTCCTACTTGCCTGCAGTGCCATAGGAGTTAGAGACATAAAGACTTCTTGAGTCATCTATTCCAACCTGCAGGATTGTTCCCTACAGTAGATTTTTTTCTACTGCTTTGTTCAATCTAGTTATAAATGTCTTAAGAGATGGGCTTCCACTACCTTTTTGGAGACAATTCTGCAGTCTGATTAATCTAGTTTTTCCAAATATTCAGCTGCCTAAATGGTTCATCTTTTAAATTTTTTCTCATAACTTTTATTTATAGTCTCATGGGCCATGCTAAACAATTATTCTACTTTCTTGCTTTTTATGATCTGAGGGTTGCAATGGTGTGACAGAGAGCTAAATTAACACTTGGTATGAAACAGATATTATAGCAGGGACTTGAATTGGGATGTCTTACATCCTTTTTGAGTGTCCTAAATGCAGGGCTATAGGGTCATTCTGAGTTTTTGTCCCAATTACCATTCATTGTCACTTATAGTGGCAATTCCTAGTTATGCTAAATGACAGTAGGTCAGGGGAAGAAGACCGTGTCCCAGTTTTCCTTTCCAGATAAATTCATATGAATGAGGCTATGTCCCATCTCAGTACATCTTCCCAATGTCCTTTAATACTATAACCGTCCACTCCAATATTACAGATATACTAAAATGTCAATTTGTGTACTTTAGCAGCAGTATACGATTTCAATATGTATATTCATTAACCCAGCACCAATTTCTTTCTCATTCTACTGAACGTAATGTACTGGTCAATATCTAGAGAATGTTTTGCACCATTTTTTTTCCCTCTCTCGTTTTTAGAGATGTATTTTTCTTAGTGCACCAATTCAGAAACTAAAGATTAATACCTCCATTGTATGTGGGTGTCTTAAAACAGCAGGTATTTGTCCCTGTTCACAAAAAGAACTTGGAAAGGACAAAAGATGATAGATTGGTAAAACTAGTAGTCTAGCCTGCACCTAGACTTAATTAGTCTAGAGACTGGGTTGTGTAGCAGAGCAACTAGCAAGAAAGCATAATTATGGTTCAACTGCGACTTTCATCTTCCAGATCTTGGGAGATTTCTTTCTATCCTTAAACAAAATAAAAAAGGTATTTTGTAGTAAATTGAAATTGGCATTCTGTAACTTTTCAACATACAACACATGCAATCCTTTGAGAAGAATCTTTAAGGAAAACAAATCACTTGCATATAAAGATACAGATTTTAAATGGGATAGCTTTTTAAGCATTTTTCAGGCAATCATACATGTTATGAGAGCTGTATTAATGGCTGGTTCTATGAGAGCCCATTGGGCACATAACTGATACCTAATGGTTATGTACAGTACATCCATATAATTTAACTGAAATCCTCTTTTACTCTCTATGTATGTATCACATAGTACAGTGTTTGCATTTCACTGTTTGCTGCTTGAGTTTGTTTGTACAGTTTACAGTTCCATACATTCTATAGAGATTTCACTATGAAACGTGTCTGTAGCCATGTTGATCCCAGGATATCAGAGAGACATGGGTTGGTGAGGTAATATCTTTTACTGGACCAACTTCTATTGGTGAGAGAGAGAAGCTTTCGAGCTTACACAGACCTTTTTCACTAGTGGTCACTATCGATTGTCTTGCTCAGCTTCAAACAGTGCACAAAAAGGGTATGAGTAACAACACTAAGTAAATCCAAATATATATATACATTTTAAGTAAGGATTTCAATGTAGCTTAGTTAACTCTGTCAGATGATTCCATGTGAGATGTGAGGAAATTGTACAAGTGAGGGGCGGCAAAATGAAACAAGCTGAACTTACCAGACTGTCAACACCTCTGGGACAAAATGGGTATAAAGTTGAAATCATCAAGATTTTCAGTGCCTTCTCTGCAATTAATGTCAGTGTCAAAGTATGAGGACAGCCTAAGTGGGGATGAGAAGGTATGATTAACAGCACAATTCAATACTGAGAAGATCATCATAGTTCACATGCCTTTCGCAGCTGCTCCCATCATATTAGATTTAACAGAACATTTTTTTTATTGTCCCTCTAAATAGGGAAAGTATATTGCAGTGTCCAGGGTTATTGAGACGCTTATCCTGAAAGCAAGGATATTGGACCAGATTCTGAACTCTCTTTACTGATGTAAATCTGAAATAACTCTACTGAAACAAATGTCTTGACACCATATTTGCACAGGTGTAATAGATCATAGGCTGGCCCACTGTGATGTTATAGTGAGAGAAGGCATGGGGCTGGGCTAAAAACTGTAATTTATTGTTTATTTTGCTTTAGTTTTGTATGTCCAGGCTTTGGACCTTAGCTCAGGAGACCTCCTATGAATCAAAAATTAATATCTGAGGCGGTACTCATATGTTTACTCTGATTAGCGTTACTTGCAAAGGATATGCATCAAAATTTAGCACATGCACGAAGGCATTCATTTTGAGCAGAAAGTAGGAAAGCAAGTTATTGCTTTTATTTTCTATTAAAGCAACACAATGGGACATTATGGATCAGTGCTGGTGGAGCAGCCATATCTTAATATTCTATATGGCACTGAGCACACTGGTGGGAACAGTTAATAATAATTCAAAATCAGACATAGGGTGAGATTTCATCCTTACATTTCATAACTGATTTTTTTTCCCCCAACATGCTGGTCCTGATGTTCAGTGATGTAAATCAAAATAATTTAATTCAGTAGAATAACACTAGTTTATGCCAGTTACAGACTTGGCCCAGTATTTATATCAAGAAAGACTGTGATTAACCATTTATCTATTTCACATATCATATCCAACAGGGAAGTGCACATCCAGAGAAACGATAACAGGGACGTTTTGACCAAAACACAGAGAAACCCACGCCCACCCCCTCATACAAAGAGGAGGAAAGAACACTCATGAGTCCTCAGTAGGAATTCCCACGCTGCCTGGAAACATTACCACACTAACCTGCTCCAAAGGAATCTGAAGGTTGTGTGTGTGTTCTCTTCTATGCTAACTTTGCCACACAGACTTAGTTTAATCTGTGACGAGCTCATACGTGTGTGCATGCACAAACGTTTCATCTTGTATGACCTTTTCTAACCTCTTACAATCATCAATCTAAAGTTGTTAATGTATAGTTATATGCAAATCTCTTTCTGTGTAGTTTCTCCCCCTTGTTTACTCTGATGTCTCTCACTGAAAAGTGCCACATTATCATTCTTGGAGAACTCCCAATTGCTAGGCTGCTTCTCACATGCTTCTAACTTGATTTCCTTATTTTTCTACTTCTGTTACTTAACGTACTGTCTCTACTTCTGTACTTTCTTCAGCCCCCAAAGAAACATCATAAAGGGGCATTAACCTACGTCACATATGGATATTCAGATAAAGAGTTCAGTCTCTGCCACATCCACTTTTTTGTGCTTAAATTCTGATCAAAATATTTCCTGCTGTATCCAGTTCCAGCAGGCAATCCACTAAGCTTAAATCTACATTTCTTCTATATGAAACACTGAGTTTTGTTTGTTCCATTTTTTCAATGCCTTTTGTTTTCAGAGACTTGAAGAAACCATTTTGAAATCTCAGAAGGAATACATAATTACTTGTATTATTTTTGTTGCACTATGTTACATTGGTTATCACAATGTCTGATTGCAGATGTTTTCAGAAACTGCAGGTTCCATTTTAAGATAAGCATCATCAATATCTTGTGACAGGTTTTTCCCCTCTCCTTTATCCTGTTGCCTGGCTTTGCTCTGTATGTGTGTGCATGTGTGGTTTCAGATAGTGAGAGAGAGATGTCTGACTTTACGGTTGACCTGGAAAATGGTGTGTAAAATATTTTAATGCATCAATTTATCAAGCCATGTCCCCTGAGAATACTGAGGGAGTTGATTGAGATCACTATATTAGACAGCTTGGGCATCAGACCCAAGTTAGTATCTGTTCATATTTAAGATGTGTAGTTGAGCTTTCAGCTCACTTCTGTTTAAATTCCTTGGAAAGCCAACCTCTGCTTTTAATTCTCCCAAAGAGGAACAGTATAGAGATGTGATCTCTGTTCCATAGAAACAAACAAATGTGAATTTCCTTGTTTACCAATACTATAATTGTGAGAACTGGTCTAACTTTGCTTAAATCTAATATAGTTTCTTAGGCACTAGAAAGCATTTTATTTTTATTTTCCTTGTAACTCTTTCTGACTTAAGCCTCATTACTTGTACTCACTTAAAATCTCTCTCTTTGTGGTTAATAAACTTCTTGTATTGTTTTATCTAATCCAGTGTGTTAAAGTGTCTGGGTAATTCTATTTAAAGTAATAAACTGTTGTGTATTTATTCCCTTAAAGGAATAATGGACTTAATATATATGGATTGTCCAGGATGTTACACTTATGAAATAAACAGCAGGAGTTTATTCCGGGAAAAGGCAGTATGCCGCATTTCTTATGAATATGGAAAATATTTGAAAAAGCAATTGACTTGCACACACGCACATATGAGTTCAGCAGGAGGGATATAATTACCAGCCTTTGTGTTGCTCAAGCCGAATCACTGGCCAGGTGACTTAGACACAAGGATAGAGCCAGGCTCTGTCCGTCACAACACGATGCTCCTTGTGTTTTGCAGAATGAGTCCAAGGTCCAGGTGTTTTTACCCCATGTTTATATTTATTTTTATTTGGGTTTATGGATTTTGTTACGTTAGTTTTTTAATTTGATGTAATTGTTAATTAAGTTTGATATTGCAAGTGTGACAGCTTTTTTATTTTTTTATTTTCATTTTGTTTTTGTTTTTGAGTGTTAACTTTTTTGTGTTTTGGGGTTATTGTGATTTTTGGCCAGTTGGGTTGTAAAAGTTCTTTAAACAAAGGCATCTTTTCTTCCTTCTGCCCTTAGAGGCTGCCCTTAGAACCATTACCTTGACAATTACTTCCTTGCCATCCTATTTTAGCAAACTCAAACTTCATTCACTCCTCATTCATACTTAAGAAAAATCAGTACACTTTTATTTTATTAAATTCGTACGTTATTCTATACTTATTTGCTAACATAATAAAACCCTTATACCTACACTAATTTTATTAATACTAATTTTACTAAAACAAAATAAAAGAAATGTTATTTGCCCCCTCTCATTGCCGGATGATTTACACATCACCCACCTTCCTAATATGCGTTGGGCACGTTACTTCACTTGTAAATTATTACAATTAGATTTCAGGGTGTTCACAAACATTCATACGTAGATTTTCACAAACAGGGCCCCAATGTGTCATAAATGTTAAATCACAAAATGTTTAGGCAGGATGTTCCCACTCATATTTTCAAGCAGTCAGTTATCATAGTGGAGCCTGGGGTGGCATGAACAATCAATCAATCCGTCTGGAACATTCCTATCTATAATGCCTAATTTTATTTTTTCGCAGTGCGAGGATTAACCCTTAAGCTTTAAATACATATGCATGGTCCACGTCTTCTTTGGTTCAGGCCTACATCATTGTGCTGGGGCCTACAAGGAGAGGGCTGGGCAGCAGAAGACATACATTTCTGGGGGGAAATCCAGGACTGGGAGTTTGTTGGGGTCAACCTGCAGTATAACCAGTGCTGGTGAGAGCCAGGGTCTGACTGGAAGGCTTCAGTTACACAAACGCATCTGAGAGTAACTTACAGGTTGGTGGCTGTTTGTGAGCAGTCCAGGTCGGAGGTCATACGGCAAAGCATTATGAGGCACCCCAGGTTACAGGGCAGGGATGCCACAGCCCCCCGCCGGTCAGGTTTGTACTCTGGTACGTCCCAACTACCCAGTACAGTAAATCAGCCCACTTCTTGCTGTTTGAAACATGGCCTGCATTTAGTGAACTTATTGGTGGTGGTATTTTCTACAGAGCGGTGGCCTGAATTACAGCGTTCGAATTAAGACTGCAACCCCACAAGCTTCTGAAGGAAGCCTGGAGAAAAGCTGGTAGGCCGGAGCACTCGGTTGTGGCTCAGCAAGAGTGCTTAGCATTGAGAAATGTGGAAAGTGCACGTGGGTGTGGCAAACCTCTGGGCCAGCGTTGACCTGAGCACTGATGGGAAAGGCAGCGGGCATCTTGGGGTGTCAGTAACAGTAAAAGGCAAGGGCACAGATGCTTTAAGTGTGATTCAGTGAATATAAACGGCGTGCATATTGGCCACTTCCAGGTTACTCCTACGGGCAAGCTGGAGAAGCGGCTCACTCAACAATAAGCTACAAACACTGAACATCCTCAGTTTCTGAGCAAACAATATCCCCCACAGGCAACTTCTTGGTACTGGTGTCTTCTGTGCACGGCATTCTTATCAGCCCATGGTGCCTGCCACCTTCAGGTTATTTCATGTTCCTGGGTGATGAACCCCCATACCCAGCAGTCTTTCCTGTGGCTCAGTGCGGCACTCTGACCCCTCCTCTGCAGAGACCAGGGGACTTTTGACTGGGTTTGGGGTTCTATTACAAATGTTTAATGCAGGATTAGAAATTATGTATTGTTTGTGGTGTTCATTTTCTGCTGTCTTAGCTGGAGAACATGTCTTAATACTGTAAAGCAGACTTTTTTGTTTTATTTATACTGTTACAGGCATAGATGGGGCATCTCTTTCATTGTTGTCAAATAGTAGATGATAAGAAAATGTTGAAGCAGTCAAAAGTAATTTGGCTGGTCTGCGGCAACATCTATAGTTCCATTAAATATCCCCCCAAGCCGCATACTGACTGCAGCTTCCGTTTCACATCAGATACCCAAGATTCAAGTGGACAGTAGCTATGCAGCCCACTGTCTTAATTTTTTAACATACAGTTTTTACATCATTTTAATTGGTTAGATTTTCTTGACGTATAACATTACAAGGTGCCCTGGACATGCAACAAAACACAACCGATGCAAGACAGCTGGTTAGAAAACTGTGACTGCTGAAATGCATGTTCTGGATTACGTACAAACAGACTGGAATCATGGATATTTGGTCTCTTTAAACCCTAAGATATTATCAAGTACTTGTTCTCACACACAAAATCAGTCACATTTTATGTATCCTGACTTGAAAAGATGCTGTTTGCTATGGTAAGTTTGGAGAAACTACATGTAAAAATCTGCAGAATCAAACGGTCACCCAAAACATTCAAAGAGCAAATAAAAAAAAATCTGTACCCTCTCTTTACACTGTGCTTATCCTGCAAACACTTGAGGGTGAGGACCTTCTTTTTCTTCTGTTTGTATAGTACCTCGCACAATGGTCCATAGCTCAGCCTTCTGGATTGTAGAACAGTATAAATAATAATACACATCAGTAAGTGCAAAAAATGCATTTATATTGCAATTGGGCACATAGTTTTATTTCACAATAATCTTCTAGTGATAAATGTGTAGATAACTGTTGTATAAAAGACAAGGAGACCCTGACCTCTACTTTCCCTTTTAACAGGCAATGTAATGACTGCACATATGTTGGTCCATTATAGAGATGCTGATTGTGATGTTACTGCTCAAGGTATGTAATTTCCCACTTCAAAATGCTATTTCCAGGGGTTTATTGCTAGTGTGTGCAAATTCACTGAAGTCTGAGGCCTGTTCGTCAATAAAGTCTCCATTTGGAAGCATTTTTGTTCTCTCTCTATTTAGTTATAATGCGTTTTAAATAAATGTAGCTATATATGATAAATTGCATAACTGTTTATGGTTTCACATTCTTCTGTTCTAACTCAAAAATCAATTTGATTTATTTTTTAAATTAAATGTTGTCTCTTGTCTATAAACTGATAAGCTGCCTTTGGATTTATATATTTCAATTTTGTTGTTTAAAAATATGAAAGTTTTAGCCATATCATTTAAACCTATGAATGGTAACTTTTTGTTCTTGCTGCAAAAGCATGAGGTACAGGAAAACACTAGGTTCCTGTTGTATCTTAAGTAAGTGAGTAGTTCCATAGAAATCATGGACTACTGATTCGCTTCAAGTTAAACACCATGTTCAAGTGCATTGCTAGAGTGGCGTCTAAACACTCTAACTACACTAATCGACTGTGTCTAGATTGCAAGGGACATATTCTGATGATGATTACCTTTTTGAAATCTGTATTTACTTTGTCTGTTTGGTATAAATGAAACCTGAAGCTTACAATAGCCATTATGTAAAATGTGCGTACACACGTACAGCTACACTGGATAAATACCTACATCAGAATTTATTGACCTGTAGGGTGTGATACAAGGCCTATCTATCTGTGGAAGGATGAGGTTTGTGCATTTTTATTTGAGGGGGGAGGGGTTGGGAGGAGCTAGGATTTTGTGGGAGCCAAAGTGGAGAAGTTTAATTTCTTCTTCGAATAATGTCCCTACGGGGGCTCCATGTCAGGATGGGTGTGCACCTGTACACTCTCGATCCGAGATTGAACAGAGGCAGTGTCCATGGCTCCGCAGTTGCACACTTGACACTGTCGTGCTCCAGTACAAGACCATACAGCGAGGGGCAGATCTGCTGCCTCTCCAGTTCCTTCTCAACTGACTGTGGCTTGAAGATGGAGCATTGCAGTGTACATTAGCTAGCCTCATGGTTTGCTACACCTCTTGTTAAAATTTTTCTTTATTTTCATATTTTTTGTTTTTAGCACACATTGTGCTTTTAAAAGTGTGTTGGGGGGGTAGAGGGGAGGTTTTGGGCATTTTTTGTCCTGATTTGGGCCTTTGTATTTCTTGGGCCTTGATCCGTGGACCCGAATGTGGACTATGCCTGAAACCCTGGGTTTCAAACCCTGCCAGAAATCTGTAAGAATGTGGGAATTAGAACCTATGTTTGCAGTGCCTTGGATGGCTCACGTTCCCACAGTGCTTCTAGAGCCACAGCCAGGGGAACAGTGTAGAGAATAGGCGCTCTAGGAAGTCCTGCCCAAGAGACCCAGAGTGGCAGTACCTGTGGCCCTCTGATTGGCCAACCACCCTGTTTAACCCTGGACCATGCTTCAGGAAGTTGTCTGGCCAACAACACGAACTATGGGCCTGCTGAGACTCCAGACATCCCCTTGTCTCTTGATCTCTGGTCTCCAATCCCAGCCTGTCCCTTGACTTGCCTTTTGACTCTAGCATGGTACTGTCTGACTCTGGCATGACTCTGACCCTTATTCCCACCTCCTGATTCCAGTCTGGTACTACCTTTGGTCTCCGGCCTGTGATCCTGGCAGAACTTTGACATTGACTCTTCCTTTATTGATCCCAGCTGTCGTGCTTCCTCTGAACCCTGCTCACCAACTACCATCCCTGACGCGTGAACCCCAGTCCAGCTGTGACTGTTGGGCCAGTCCGCCAACATCCTGGTCCCTTACAAAGTTTTTTTCAATGGACATTCAGACTGCCTCTGCTGCACAATAGGATGTGTACTATTCACCTTAGCTGGTGCATGGGTTTGCTGTCTGGCTTGATTTTCTGATTCACTTTTGGGGACAGTTATGAGAGTCACAACCTCAGTGCTGCTGTGGAAGAGAAGTGTCTTCACTTTTTTCATTCCAGTGGCTTATTCCTCTAAGAAGTCCTTAGGCCACTGTTGTATATGTCAAGTGGGTTTTTTATCACTGACTAATATTCCGATATGCTGTGGCTACATGCTGCAGTGGGCATCCATGATTTTAGCTTTTTCCACTGGTAAATTTAAATTGCCTGTGTGATCTTGGATAAGTCACTTAGCTTAGCCTCAATAGTCTCCTCTAGAATTTGGGGAAAATCCTATCTTCCCTGCTTCACAGGGGTAGAAAGGCATAATTAAATAGTATTTGTAAATGCTATATGAGTGCAAAAGATTATTAAGAATACATTTGGTTGGCGTGTTCACTTTCTGCCTCCACCACCTCCAACGAAAATCAGTATGAATTTTTCAGCAAACGTAGTTTCTTGAATCATGCAAAAATCCATGTAATGATAAATGTGTGTGCCAAATGTTGCTGAAAAATGCCAGAATGTCATGTAATTACACCAATTTCATGGAAAGTCAGAGAAGTATAAAGTCAAACACATTTCATCTATCAAAACACTCACAATAAATTTCACCCACTCCTACTTCCAATGATCAGAACTCTTTCAACTTAATCACAGTTGAAATGTTATAGTGGGGAACAATTTGGGGAGTGCAAATTAAGTCAGACTGGCTGGAAAGGGGGTTATTTGACACAGTTCAATCTTTTGATGCTTTTTCCTGCCATAGGTTTGATTTAGGGGAGAATGTTTCACCTCTGTGGATTTTTCAGAATTTCCATAAAAAGTGAGAATTGAAACAAAAGCAAGACGATGGTTTAGTTTTGGTATTTGTTCTGTTCTTCTTACCTTCACACACAGATGGCTAATTGGCCATTATGTACTCCTTAGGGATTGTCAGGGCATAACAGAAAGATGTTCATGGACATTTTAGATCCAGCACATCTCCACATACCTCATTTTTCTTGCTGGAAAAACAACATGAACTTTTTAAAAAATGGGAAGTTGTTGGCTGTTGAGGCTTTTGATAAATTTGGGGGCTAAATTCTGTTGCATTCAGGGTGATTTAAGCAAAATAGAGATGAGGAAGAAGATGAAGACAAATCCTCCAGCGTTCTGTACACTGACTGAGCAAAATTCAGTTCAGCATCAAAGGAGGATAAATAGGGATAAATGTAATGGCAGCCTTTTGTTCTGTGAATGCTGTCACAGAGGGCTGGAAAGCCTGAACAAATAATGAGAGAGGCAGAAGGAGCAGCAGCAAGTTCATAAGGGAGACAGCGCAGCAGAGAGCAGGAACTGCTGGAGGGAATATCTGTCGTTATAATCATAGGAGAGACAAAGGGAAAACCCAGAAGCCAAGGGAGCTTGCTGTGAGCAATAATCTGAATATAAAAGTGCAAAATCTAGAGTGGAGGATGAGATTCAGCAATCTCGCTTCCCTAAAACCTCCTCATTACTTTTTTTTTTCCCCTCTCATTTTAGTGGTTTGATTATCTCCCAGCTCATTCCCTGATCCTTTGAATCTTTCACTCTCTCATACTCTTTTTATAGTAATTTGTATTTTTATCACAGCGGAGGAGCAGTCTGTCCTTGCCATTAGTTTTTATCAGCTCAAGTCTTGCTAGTTACTGTAGTTACATTTCCCACTTAGTCCTATAATCACTCTTTGGGGGTGATGGGAGGGGGAACTTAAGTAAGTCAATTGTTGTCTCCCGCACAGAAAGCCCAGGCAACCTAACATAAGCTCTTTTTCAATGCTGTATGCTGTAATTTTCAGGGTTACTTATAGTTAATGACAACCCTCACGCAGATATGTGTAAGTAATGGGGCAAAAATAATGATTGTCATCCGCTCTCAGGATTTTCTATTCAGTATCTCAGACCAGTTATAGCAGACACCACTGCAGTGGGAAGAGATCATGCAACACCACACTCCTGGGAAACTTCCATTTAGGTAGCACAGGTAGTGACACCATTACCTGTGATGTGCTGGGAGCAGGTGATGTAAATGCAGATGAGGTGCGAGGAAGAAGTAAATAAAATGGCAGGATTTAATATGAAGGAAGTGGTTTTAAACCCATTTAACCAATACTTATATAACAGGCAATGGACTAAGGCTGAGATAAGAGGGGCCTAAGAGAGTTAATTGTCCAACTCCTGTTGATTTTTTTTCCTATCCCAGGTTATTATCTTTTTTACATACCAGCAATCCCATAGAAGACGTAAAAGGATCACTTATGGATAGTTATGAAGAAACCCTTGTTTATTTTATTAGGCCAGAGCAGAATGTGAGTCATTTTCAGGAAAAAAGCATGTAAGATATTTCAGAGACATACAAACTCCTAATTGCAAACCATTATGTGCTTATTCATAATATGTAGTTGTGCACACAAATTATGTATATATATGTGTGTGTGTAACTACCTGTTTGTGGATGCAATTTAACGGCATTTTTCGGTTAAATTTGGCCCAATTTTTTCTGGTAATATAGAATTAGGCCTCCTTTTAATATGAGGTGAACTTATACCCAGGCATAGGAGAACATAACTGAACCCTTGATGTATTTCACGTTTTTTGTTTTTAATGTTAGAAATATTGGTAAGTGGAAAAAATGTTAATTATGGGCCCAGCTTCATTTACAATCTTATTTAGTGCAATCAAATTAATTGCAGTAGTTGTTCAGACATATCACATACATTTTATTATTGGTAGACATTGCTTACAGCAGTATATTTCAGTTTCATGTTTAAAAAAAAATTACTATGTTCAAGCAAAGGGTTATCTTTGACTTATTATTTAAAAGTTCCTCAGCTAAACTATACATTGTGTGCCCTTCACACCCTCCAGAACAGTCACAGCCCATATATACTATCATATTCACAACAATGTACAGCTCTTCGGGTTATTTTTTTTCCTGTCTACATTAAACATGATGTAGATAGAGGTGGTTGAAATTCTTTCATTGGACTATATATATTTTTTACAAAAATGACTCTTCCAGCAGAACAAATATTTTCATAGAATATTTTTATGTTGATTGAAATTTTGTTTTATTTTCTTCTAGAATAAAAAAGGTGGAAATTAAAATAAATAAATAAAAATCAGTTCAGAAGATGTGGTTCTTAGGTAAAAAAAAAATACAGGTGTGGTTTTTTAAAACCTAAATTTTAACCCAAGCCCCCTCCCCCCCCCTTTTTTTAACTGAAAATGCTTCTTAAAAAATGAGAGGGAGGATGGTCCAGTGGCTAGGGCACTAACCGTGGACTTGGAAGACCTGAGTTCAGTTCTCTGCCACACACTTCCTGTGTGATTTTGGACATTTCAAAATTTCCTGTGGAAATAATTGGCAGTTCATGAGTTCAACATGTTTGCTATCTCTGATTGTTGGTCTCATTCCTGTTCTGAAACTGACAGCTTCAGGAATGGAAAACTTGTCACTGGCCCATGTCTGACTCTTGCCCAAGTTGGGGCATGTTCAATTTTTTGGGGGCAATTCCACAATTTGTGGAGAACTGTAAATATTTTAATGGTATGTTCAAAGAAAACTAGTGGTTGTCTGAAGCTGCTCAAAGATTTGAAATGTTAGAATAAGTCCTAGGGCATGAGTTAGTGCCCAACTGAGTTAGTCAAAATTCATTTAACGTGGTTCTCACCTCCAGATATAGATATAAATATTGAGTATGTATTTAAAGATACATTTATAGTGTATTGTATACACCTTTTAAAATAAGTGTAAATTTATATACAGTATATAGTATATGTAATACCACCAGTGTAGTACACACATTTATTTATATCATTTAAATCATCCGATCTCTCTCACGCCAACCCAATCTATAAAGTGGATTAATCTCTTATATAAATCGAAAGTTGTCACTGTGATCTATTACAACTAGTTCTGCTGTCAGCTGTTCTATAAAGCACAAATTCAGGAACCTATTCTTCCTGATGGGAGTGGGTATTTAGATTCTATACTAATTTATTATTATTTTTAATAATTTCTGTAGTGTCTGTTGCTATGGCAACTTTTATTACAGGAATTAATACACAAAACAAGAAAAGATAATCAAATGTTAAATAAAATAAATGTGCCCTGTCTTGTGACCTAAATAAAAATTTAAGAATGGCTTGAAACTCCTGAGTTGGAATGGCATGGCTCAGGGAATTACTACCAGAGCCCAAAAGCTTTCATCGGATGGTCACTGGTTAGAAAACAGATCAGGTAGATGGGAACGAAAAATCATCCGTGATAGCTGTTTGCAGTCTATGTGAAAGGATATTCAGTCTAGTTACTTGGATATACGTTGCAAAACAAAGCATCTTAATTAACACTAATTTGCACCTTACTATTATTTTCTGCAAAAAGGCCAAAGACCAATTTCTGATGTAAAAACCAGTCATAGAATCTGCATACCTTCTCATCCCAGAGGTTATTTCCCTAAAATTTCTGGCTGAAGCACAGTGGTGAGCAGTATTTTGTAACTGCTGCTTTTGCCCTAATGATGGGAGACATCAATTTCTACTGCTTTCAATCTAACAATTCACTAAAAATTTGTTTTCAGACTTTGCTAGAAAACCAATATCTGAATAAGTCACTTTAATTGTCTCTTAACAGTGTGCCTATTCCTTTTTTTGGAAAAATAAGATAAAAATACTGCCCCTTGACATTTTAGATTCCTCATATGCATGTCAGAATTTGCAGCGTTCGGTCGGATCCTACAAGCTACGTTGTTGCCTTATATCAAATAGAAGCATAGTAGGTAACAGGCCAAGGATACCATGATTTCTGAATGATTAACACTGTTCAATATGATACCCCTCTGGAAGGGTGACAGTTATTTTGGAAACCTTAAAATATCCTTTTCTCAAGGATACATTTTAATCAAGGATACATTTTCTCAAGGATACATTTTAATCAAGATTTAAAAAATAACAAATTAGAGCTGTTCTCCTCAGCGTCATCTCAAGCTCTTGATTCCCAAATCCTAGCAAATAATTAGTAGGGCTGGTCAAAACATTTCTGTCAAAACAATTTTTAAAGGAAAAATTGGGGGTTTTGACTAAATAAATCTTTCCATGAAAAGTGTCTGCCTTCTGCAGAAAATTTTGAGTTTTGGTAACTAAGATTTTGGCCAAAATATTTTGTTCAGATGAAAAAACTTTTTTGACAAAAAATCAGTTTTACAATTTTTTTTCTGACTTAATGATCAATATCTTTTATTTGCTGCAAGAACTTGAAATTGTCTGATACACACAGGGAATTCTTACACTAGATCAGACCACTGTTCCATATTGTTGGTACTCTATCTCCAACAAGGGCCAGCAGCAGATGCTTTGGAGGAAAGTGTAAGAAATCCTAAAGTGGGTTACTATGGAGTAAACCTACTTTGGTTAAAGAAAGGAGATCTCTCTCCCACCAATCAAGGTGGGGAAGCTATGAGGAAGTGCTCTTCTCCCAAGCCACAGATGGGAAGGAGAGCATTATCTCTGCACTAGCACACAAGGGAAATTTCTTCCTCTTGCCCTCAGGTTGGGGTGGTTGGTTGATTTCCCTGAAGCAAGAGGGTTTATAGCTCTTAAAATTCTTATTTTTGTAATCCTTATTAATAGAACTCTGGATTTCCCTGTTATCCATATAAATATTGTTAGCTTTTCCCTCCGTCCTAGCCCAGTTATAACATCCATGAATTCTAAGACAGCACAACAGTTCCAAGTAGCCAGCAGCCTGCTGCATCCTGACTTCCTCCCCTTCAGGACAGAACTGAGTACCTTTTCCTGTTGGGTTACTTCAATGAGATTCATGGTAGTCTCTCTGTGAGCTCTGGAGAGAGTGGGAAAGTAGGAAGGGACAAATTCACCATCTTCTTTGTTTGCTTGTTGTGTTTCCCTAGTGCTATGCATGGAATTTCTAGATGTGCTAGGGTAATTTCTTTCTCAACCATTTGTCAGTAAAGGCGTGTGGAAGAAGCATTAGTCCTATTATTGAAAGGAATTTTTGAAATGTGCATAATGGCCTGAAGAATGTGCAGGTGTTAGGCCCTTCCTCAAAAAAGCATCCACTGACATCGTTAATCTCATCAATTTCCATTCCATTCTTCCATTTTTGGGGACGGTTACGGAAAAGCTGTGACTGAGCCAGTTCCGAGTATATCCAAATTTCCTCTAGTTGCCTGGATCCTTATTAATATGGCTTTAGGCTGGGCATGATGAGGGAACTGCTTATTTCTTTGGTTGATAACTCCAGTGATGATCAACAGAGTGTCAGGACTGAGGAGAAAGAGGAAGGGGGACAAAGATGCTGGGTCCCTGAGCTCAGGGCTCACCCTCCCCCCCACCCCCCCAATGTCTAATATCTGTATAAATAAGGGAAATGGGAGTGGTTGGGGCCCCAGAAACTATGATGTATAGGCTCCAAATTTCTTTTGACAGGCCTAGGGGACTCTATGCCATGCCATGATACCTATAGAAACATAAGGCTGGAAGAGACCTCCAAAAACAGGATTATGTATTCCTGGCTTTATACAAAGGGAGACCCAAAAGGTTGGAATGGAAAGTTTCTCGTCCTCCTAAAGGTGCTCTTAGTCTCGATTTTGCATGGAGGTTACTCTGGCTGTTAGGAGGCAGATAAGAGATTGACAGCCAGACAGGGCCCAGAGTTCTCCGTCTCCATTCCTGGGCACATGGAAGACCAAAACCTCTTTCTTTCAGGGGAGGACTGCCAAAAGAAAGTTCTGAGTTCGACTAACTCCTAAAACAAAACAAGAGCGTATTTAGATATCAAGCCCCTCAACAAATCCCCCGGGTCTCTAGAACCACCAATGTGACAGGATGGCTTGCCCTATGAGCTGAAGAGTTTGGGGCTAGCTCAACCTGATTGCAAAATGAGCCCCACCTGAGGCAATTTCCATAAAGAACAAAAGGTGGCTACAGTAAAAGGGCAGAGCCAGGCTTAAGCGCTGACCAATACCAGCTGAGGAAAGAACTGGAATGAGAGCCAGGTAGGAAGCTCAGAGGTAGAAGGAAAGCTCTCCAGATAGGGAGGCCTAGAAGAGACGCTGCGTAAACAGGGAAGAAAGGGAGAGATGTGGAGGGGAATTTAAGAGGCTGGGAAAATGGCAGGACAGACAAAGGATCTAATCTAGATGTTCAGTACAGGGCCCGAAAGCAGAACACTGAGTAGAAGGTATGACTGGGTTTGCCTACTAGTCCTCAGGTGAGGGAGGGCAGGGGAATACAAGCCCATGAGTTAATAAACCAGCATGAGGGCTGCAGGCTACGTCCCAAAAACAAGCTGAAGAGTAGGTTAGGGAGGGCAGAAGGATTTTGTTTTTGTTAATGCCATATTGGGGACTTTTAATGAGGACAATGGAGACCCTTGGAGGGATGAACTAAAATGGTGACCTGACCAGAGGGCGAGTCACTGGAAGAGATACCACCACGGAGCTCAAGTGACCATCGACGGAAGGAAAGGGGCACTAGAGAAGGAAGAGAGCTAATACGCCATGTGTGGCCGTGGAGGGGCACTGAGCAGTGACTGGACTCACTTATAACCTGTCTTCTATCACATCTCTATCATCCCCAGATTTAATAATTTCACATGCCATTCAAGGGGAGCCACCAAAAATGTCTGTGCTTCTGCATTTTCAATACAGGATTCTCCCATGTGGACAAGTGACTGCTCATAGTCATCCTATCATAATCATCCTGTGATTAACCAGTACACCCATGTGAGAAAGTGACTGCTCATTCCTGTAATCAACTGGTACACCCAGGTCTTTCTCCTCCTCTTTCACTTCCAGTCTTGGACGTCAACATTCTACAGTGGGGCTGCTTAGTTCAGCAGAAGCTGTATTCACTTTGTTTCTCTGAGACAGTGCCTGCAATAACATTGTGCTCTCTGATCCAGCCGGAATGGTAAGAAGCTGACATTTTCTTCTAATCCCTGTATATTTCTGAGAAGCAGCAACCGAGTTTTGTGATTCCAACAGTTATTGAGTTATTTTGGGTCCCATATTTATATCTAAGTTTTTAATGGAGGATTTTGTTTTTCAGAGATCAGAACTAAATTGTGGCATCAGAGATGAGGACCATCTCACTCATATTTACCTGCAGTGGGAAACTGAGAAGCCTGAGACTTTGGTTTTTACTTCCCTGTCTCCTGAGTTCCCTGTATAAAAAAAAACCAACAGACATATATTTCCAGATTTTAAAAATAAGATAGAAATTTGTTTACTCTTCTGTAGGTGAATCAATTCATTGGCGGGGGATCAAGAAATACTGTCCTGGCACTTTGATTAGATATTCTGTTCCCCTTGTTGTCTATGCAAGAGCCTGAGGGAGAGCGTAGGGTATTTGCCCTTTACTGTTCTCTAAACATAGAGAAGACTTAACTTATCTACAGGTTTGGGACTATCTTCAAGTTATTTTGTGCATTTGAAACTGGTTCATCTATCTGTAGTTGCTGAAAAACATCCCCGACTTTTTTCACAGGTTTTAATTGCACAATTCTATTTTCCCTATGTTAACATAAATGAAGATAATTTATGTAGTTGAACAATTATTTGAATTGCAATTATATATGTAAATAGAATAGTATAATGGGTATCTGATCCTTGAAAAACATGTATTATTTTCCATCATGTGTTATGAGAACTGTTTTAAAGTCAGTGTGCTGTAATGGTAATTTTGAATTTTTAACATGTGATGCTGATGATTCAATTGATTGCAATTAATAATAGTCAAGATAAAGTCCAGAGCCCTGTTCTCAAACCACAGGATAAAAACACCCTTCTCCCCACACACTGTGTTCAGTGTGTCTTGCTTGTATCCAGTGGTGAGAATATAAGGCAGACACCAGAATTATGATCTGGTAAAATATCACCAGTCCTCCTCTGGAGCTCATCGTTACAATAGCTCGATACCCCAAGAGGCAAGTGTGAGGTATGCTACTGTGACCATGATTGCTGGAGGGGCTATACCGTGAATGCTCAATTGGGGCAAACTGCAAGGAATAAAACAGATGATCCCAAAAACTGGTGGTTTATTCTGTAATTAGATTTCACCAAGCCAGTAATCAAACAGCTTCTGTAACACCTTACTGGTTACCAAGAAGCTAAAATGCAGTTTTCTTTAAGCAATCCAGGCTTTGGCTTCCATGCAGACAACCAAGTCTATATAATGAGGATTACTTAAAATCTTATTCACCATATATAAAGTTCTACCAGTTCCAAGAAATCAGACACATTATCCACCAGGTCAATGAATATTTAGATCTTATCCAAATACATGCTTACAGCCAATTGTTATTAATTAATCTAAGCATTACTTTGAAAAGAAAAGAAAGAGTTACTGTGGTTAAACATCATTATACATACAGATATAAGTAAAGTTTTTAAGTCAATTCCATAGTAGAGATAGTGATGTTGCTGATTTGTAAATGTCCTTCTAGAATCAGTTCAATAAATAATAGTCCAATAGGCAGTCCATGTGTAGAGTTTGTTCAAATTCTTCCATGAGAATTTGCAGGGATAATCCAGGGTACACCTGGAGACCTCAGTTTTGGGATTTGAACTTCTCCTGACAAAGTTTAAGGAGATCTGAGATAAAACAGGATCAGACCCAAAGCTTCCATCATAGTTGAAGTTCAGCAGATAAACAGCTTGGCAGCAAGTGATCACAACAGGCATTCTTTGGATGAAGAATAGGTAATATACAATGTTGCTTTGAAGTAAATCTCTATTTCCTAGGCATACACTGATAACTAGTTGCAATGATTAGCATAAAGCAATTAACCATTCTAATGATTTATAGGTATTTTACTACAAACTTCAAAGAGAAATAAATCTAATGATGTTATTACGTCACAAATTTAATCTAAATTTAAATTTAAATTTTGATTTTAATTGATTTTAAATTTTGATCTCTGAACCAATAGAATATAGGAATGAAACCTCACAGATAGGAACCGAAGTTTAGCATCTATTAGAAGTTTAACAGTGTAATCTAATTAACAAGAGAGAGGTAAACACAGACAAATACAATTAGTATCTGTTCTTAATCCTCTAATAATACAGGCCTGTATTTTAAAAACTAGTTTATCTAACGTGGCTTTGCTAACTATCTACAAGGAATGGTCCTGTTTACCATTTCAATACTTTTCTAATGTGTCCTTAAAGTCTGCTTTGCCCGCACTGGCTCAGCATCTAATGATCCATTAAAATATCACCAGCCCTCCTCTGGAGCTCATCATTACAATAGCTCAGTACCCCAAGTGGTAAGTAACACTACACTGTCATGATTTTATTGAAAAGAATCGAGTTCTCCACCTACATCAGATTACAGAGTGGCAAACACTTGCAGTCACAATATTTTAGGGTAAGACACTTCATTTCTGAGAACAGAGACACTCTATTAAGAACCCTAACCATATTTTGAAAAATATTTTTTGCAAACTCTGTTACAGATATTGCTTCTAAAGTGTGTTTACTTTTGTTATATATTCTCTCCAATCTAGCTAGCAGTTTTCATATTAGTGTTCAACAAATGTCCTTGAAACCTCCCTAATGCTGAAAAACACTGACTTTTGAAACACCTTGATATCTCTAGCACTGAGATGTAGTTAAGTACCTAATGCCAAACAGTAGATAGGACATATAACTCCTCATTGACTACATGATATTGTTAGTTCCAGTAGGCAAGAATGGATCATTGGACCCCCGGGAAACTTCCACCAGATGTGGTCGTACTGTCCCACAATTGAGTCCTTCCTGGGGACAAACTTCCCTGTGTTGTTTTCTGTTCTTGGCAGAAAATACATCATCTACAATTCTTGCTCTCTTACAGGAAGATCCTCTGCTCATCACAAGACTGCTTCAGTAGGAGGCAAAGTGTTGCTACCTTTCCACTTGTACAATTGTGGGGGTGAGTCTGGTCCTAACTTCTGTCCACTGTCCATTGCCCAAATGGGCCATTTCAGCAGCTATGGATCACTGGCACATAGAGATGCCTGCGGCCTGTACAGAGGGAATGCCCTGTGTAATGATTTGTATATAGGGCTGTGCAAAAATATTTTTATTTTTTATTTATTTTTGTTGCTGGATGTTCCAAAAGATGGGAGATAAAAACTAAATAAGTTGGGTTGACCTGAAATGAAAATTTTTAAATTGTCAGCAAACCAGAATATTAAAATAAATAAATAAATAAATTTCTACCAAAATGAAACTTTTTGGTTTTGAGGTTTTTTTAAAAAAATATTAAAAATAAATAAATAAATTAAAATTTTTGACGAGACATCATTCTGAGTTTTAAAAAAAATCAAAATGTTTCATTTTGAAAATTTCAAAGTGAAACTGATTTTTCTGGATTTGTTTGTTTTATTTAATCAAAGCAATTCAGCAAATTTGCAAAATGTTTCAGTCCACCTGAATCTCTAGTTTCCAGATGAAAAATGTCACCCAACAGTAGTAGGGTAGGAGAGGTGGTATGTTAGCCCATTACCTCCTGAGGATTTTCTTACACAGGAGGAGTTCCAAGGGAGCTGTATCTTCCATTGTACACTGTACCCTCTGATTGTTTGCTATTTGCTATTCATGGGGTTCAGTTGGCTATCTATGTTACATGATATTGTTTCTGCTCCCTGGTGGGATAAATGAAATTATTTATACAGAAGAACAGCAAAAAACAAATAGCAAAAAATAAATAGCAAAAGATGAATAATGCACATCTGGCATCAATTTTCAGACAAATCATTATGCTTTATTAAAATTCCTGAAACTCTGGGGATCTGGAAACATTTTCATGAAAACCCAGAAGTTTTCAGAGGACTTCCAAATATTGATTAATATGACCCGCTCCTCCCTCCCCCCATAACAGAGTGAAGCCTATTCATTTATTTGCAAATATGATTTTGCATTAGTCAATAACTTCTAGTTTCCTGCATTAGTTTTTTTTTAAAAAAGCACTTGAAAAATAAGTGTCAGTGTGTTTGAGACTGCGTTATATTCCTATAAAGGTTCCTTCAAACAGCGAGCCAGCACTCTTCTCAACGATTGTGATTGAAATAGGAATTGCTATTCGGGCTGTCTTCACTGCCCCTTTCAGGCATTGACTAAAAGCTTTTTTTAATCATTTCTGTCTTGCTCCTTGTTTATAGATAAAGGGAATTATTGTGTCCTGCCAATCGAACTTCAAAAGGGCATTTTATGACAATGTTTTCAATTTAGAGTGTCTATGGAATTTCTCACTAACATTCCTTTCGACTTCCTTTAGCAATTACATTAAACTAGTTCAGCTGGATGTTCCGCAGAATCTCTACAGGAAATTGGCCCGTTTTTCTTTTACATCTGAACAGTTTCTTAACCACTTTTCACAGAATGCTTTATAGAATTCTGAAATGAGAACTTTTTCCACAAGGAATGCTGTTCCAAAAAAGTTACCAACCAAGCATGACATTTTTAAGGCACAAATTCTCCCCCCCCCTTTACCACACAGATACTGGTTTATTGTAAATATAAAATTTCATCCTATAACTTTCAAAAATAGTGTGGACCTGATTCATCCCTGGTCTAAATCCGCTTACTACAAGGAATTACACCAGGGACAAAATTTATATTTTGACATTTATATTCGAGAAAATGTGTCCCAATTTTTTGCTGCTGTTATGACCTCTGCAATGCTCCCACATGCCTTAGATGATCCCATATTGCCCTTGGTGTGTGTGTGTGTGTGTGTTTAATGATTCTGTTGCTATGCCAACCCCTTTGCATGCTGCCCCATGGTCTCGTCTGATTTTCTCTTGGTCATTGTTCATGCTACTCTATTCTCCACTGACAATCTTCTGAAACTGATGGAGTGATCTACCAGGCAGCACCACATAGGAGTCAGTTTAAAAAAAAAAGATGCTCATAGTGCCACCACTGCTACCTTATTCTTTCATATAGCTTAGACTCCACCCCCATTTATGGAGGAGACAGGCATATCTGTCTGTCTGTATACGGATGTGGTTCAGTGTAGACCATGTTTTCTGTGGAAGTGAAGAGCCACTGGGTTCTGCTGTTACCCTAAAATTTTGGGCTCATGAGATCCTATACTGACCGGAGTATGTTAATGCATACAATTCAAGCCTTACTTCAGTAAGCAGGTAACCAAAATTGATCTGCCCTACGGGATTTACAAGGGTTTACCAGGGGTTTCCATTTAAATCATTGGAGAACTATGTAGACCTGCCTGCCTTGGTTTACCCTTGAGAGGACATGGATACAGTACTAGTCGTACTAGTATTACTACAAACTAACACTGTGTGTGTTGATCAGGCAGTCATAGAATGGATGGGTTTGGAGATCGATCAAGCTCAGGCATCCACCTTTATTTACAATCAGACGCATGCATCCCTTCTGATCTGCCAAGCTTGCTGCTGCTGCCACTGCGCTGTTCTCCTGCTTCTCTTGATGCCATGGTGTCCTTCTCTAATCACAATCACCCACACTCAAGCCTGTCAGCTCTCTGCCTTATATACACTTTTAAAAAACCTTTTCTGACCCTTTCTGATTGACATTAAGAAAGCAACTAATCGACAGGATCTTCCCACCCAGGGATGGAAATCATTTTCAACCAATTCCATATGCTAATTAGCTTCACTTGTTTACTTCAAACTTTGGATCCTCCTTCTTACCAACTGATCCTTCCCTACAGGCATTAGGAGTAACCTTTAATTAACCCTACCCTACCTTTCTGCTATTGGTCAGTTTCCAAACACTTCCATTTTGTTTTTCTTTCTTTCTCTTATCGATGAGCTCATCAGCCACCATTTTGGATTTCTACCTAAACTTACTCTAAACTATCATGGTTTACTAATTATCAAAAGCCTTAAACTTAAAACTAATTATATTTCTTTTCATGCCAAATTACTATGATACTGGCACCATCTTTGTTGTTTAAATAAGAACAGATTAAATCCACAAAGTTTTCTCTCCCTCTCCCTCTCTCTCCCTTTTCAGCTGTGTAACTAAATGCTGTCTCTGGTGCTGGTCTCCTTATATGGACTAAAGCAGCTTAAAAATCTCTATCACTTTGTTTGGTTCCTTGATGAGGTTTTTGTTCAGGATGTTGACATCTTTTCATCTTGCTTGCCATTAATCTTCAGGGGAAAACCCCAAGTCTTCAAGTTCTTGCACTGCATGCCAGAAAAGGTTTTCTGGATTGAGTCAGAATCTTGGTATGTTGTTTAGGTCTTCATATATTGGAAGATCCTTGTTCCCTTGAATGTGAGGGACTCCCAAAGTTTTCTCATGTCATGATGAATTTGGGGAGGGTGGATGCATGCCAGTAGGGAAGCCACTATTGTAGAATTGCTTTTACTGTGCCCATAATGATCGGAATGGGAGTGCTAAACTGAGAACCAACAAATTATATGTTATATTATATGTCATCCAGCCAGGTGAGAAGTATTGAATGGTAGAGTAGACACCGTTGTGAAGAGTCAGTGAAGAGATCCATGGAATTTTTCCATTGGCTCCCTACATAGTTCTGCCAATTTCTGGATGAGATTTATATTTATCTTTATTTTGTCTTGGATATTTTTTTCTAGCACTGGTGGTACGTGTGGTCTACAATGTCACACCAAGATATATTGGGAGTGCGATTTCATCTTATCTGTGGGACACAGAAGTCCATGCAGTTCTAGTCTAGCCTTTTGATTGTTTAGGCAAAGTGCTAACGCAACAGTCTTAGTGGGGTTTGGTTTTGTTCTCCAAAGTAACAAATATTCTTCCATGATTTTAAGTTCCTTAGTTAGTATGACACCTACCATTGAACAAATCCTATCTGGAATGGCTCATGGCCATGAGTGCCAACTTTAAGGTAGGCTATTAAAAGGCAAGGCAGAAACCCCAAACTGGTTGTATGTTCTAAAATTAGATTTCACCAACCCATTAACAAGTATGAACTCCTAAAGCGCTATAACCGTTTTACCATGGAGTCACAGCTGGTCCCCTTGGGAATTCCAATCTATCTTGCGACCCAGGCAAGGTGGACTATGTGATAGATGGTCACTCTGCACCAAAAATCACATCAATGTTCAGGTTACTGTCAGTCTCAAAGCACCAGTCACTTACCGCCAGGTCAGTTGTATTCAGATAGTAATCCAAGGAGAGTGCCTGTAGCTATTCCTGTAATTAACTAAAGATTTATTAACGAAGAAAATAAGGGAGTTATTTACAAGATTGAATCATATAAGCTCATACAAACACAACAAGTACAATCTTAAATTCAAAAAGTAACAGAAGCTTCTTTAATAAGAAAGCTCTTATGTTCCTTGGTGCTAACCCAAACCAAGCAGCTTGGGGATCTCTTCCTTATGTCTAGGAATCTTTGCTCCTCAGAGTTCAGACAGCATAGACACCTCAAATTTCTTTGGGTAAGGGATTTTTATCCTTCCCCTTCCCTCAGAGTCCAAACTGATGGAAGGAGCACTCCTGTAGGTAACCTCTTCATTGGTGGGTGAAGGGAGCAGTTGATGAAATCTTTGTTCCATAATGGCCCATTTGGATTCAATAATTCTTCCTGATGGGCAGTTGATGACACCTCTTGGAGTACCACACTTGGTAATGATTCTCCCCTTACTGGGGAATTGACAGTCTTAACAAATATTTGTATTGTTACAGAGCAAACTTTTAAACATCACCTTATAACATGGGATATAGATATTATAAGTAGTATTTATGGAATTCTTGTAGGATGATGCATGCATAAAGTCTAAGCACGTTGTAACTCTAATATCTCTTTTGGGAATGCTAACACAGAGATAAGCAAGATGGGTTACCAGCTATGCACTTGCAAGTGTTCAGTGAGGCCCAGGGACTTTGGTGTGAGCTGCCATCCAGTCTGCGAGTGTCACAGTAGGTAAATCCCATGCCTGTGTAGTCAGAGCAATATCATCAGCATAGACAAAATCTCTGTGGTGTCTGGGAAAGGTCACCAGTACAGATATTAGAGGATCAGGGCTAGGAAAGATCCCTGTAAGGTCCTTATTGATTGTGCATGGCCTGCTGACCTTTTCATCAAGGAAAACACAAGACCTATGACTGATCAGAACTTCTTGGAAGAATTTTATTTTTTCATTTCCTGGAATAATTTTTCTGGCTTTCAGGATAAGGCCATTTCTCCATAAGGTGGTGCAGATGATGATAACTTTCTGATGGTCTGCGCTATTATGCGCTGAGGCGCAATGAGTGTAGTCAAATTGGCATCTGAATATCACTCAGGGAAGTCCTGGGTTGAACAGCAAAAGAAACAGTTCATTGTGCCTTTACTTCTGCAAAGACCAGCACAGAAGTTTCCATATCGGCAGGCAGTGGTGTAGCTCAGAAGACTATCATGACAATGGGTATTTGGAAGACCTATCTAAGATTCTTTATTAACTCCCTGGATTGGTTCAAATTAGTAGCACAAATTCTACAGCATGAGTGACTCTATTAGCATCATTCCAAACTTCTTCTCTACCTGATCACCTGAGTGAGCAGGTATAGCCTTCTTAGAATCAGAAGTTGTAGTATGCTTTCTTTACTGGTCACTCAATTCCTGCCCAAACCCCAAATTAACAAACAATGCCATTGGGAGGCCTTGAAATTTGACCAGCAAAATGTCAGGTCAAATGAAGAGTAATGAGGAGGTTGATGCCAGTCACCTAATCCGAGTCAGATTTGGTAAAGAGGCATGTGCAAAAGAATGGTCTCTGTGGAGCCTGCAGATTAGCACTTCCATTTCTCATGCTGATATGTAATTCCCTACAGTACTGTATACTTTTCTCAGCACTTCAATATAAATCTTGGAGGTTGTTTGCCTATCCTCAATCCCTATATGTACAAATATGAGGGCTGTAAGTCTAGCAGGCCTGTGTACAGTTCATTTTACTTGAGTGGTGGTGCTATCCTGTTTGCCAGGTCTCAATGCTACTCACTCAATTGTGGTCCAACTGCACCTCCATTGTGGTGGGGAGTGGCAGGCATACCTTGAATGTTGCTGCAACCCTGTGTGCCAGGTTGCAACACCCAGAGTGCAGGGGACTGGGCCAGCCCAGTGGGAGAGTAACTGTCACTGCTGGGTGAATGAAGGGCAGGCTTACTCTCCAAACACCCATCTCCTGCCTTTCCTCACTGGTAATTTTTTTGGAAGGGGGGCTCAGTTTCTGATTTTTGTCCTGGGCCCCTCAGTGTGGCCCTGGTAAACCATTGATAACCATTCTTTAATTACTGTGTTTCAACTAATTGTGCACCCACCTTATAGTAATTTCATCAACATTTTCCTACTTGCTTATAAAAATGTCTTCTAGGACTGTGTCTCAAGCCTTACTAAAATCAATGACTACTGCTTCCTCCATCCGCTAATCCTGTCAAAGAAGGAAATTAGGTTGGTTTGGCTTGAAGAACTAGCAATTTAAATGGAATGAATATAGAGACTTGTCCACAACATCACCCAGTAGGTCGGTGGTAGAGTTGGAAAGAGAACCCAGAACTTCTGACTCCTAGTCTAGGGCTCTGGCCAACAAAGTACATGTCTGTAGTTTTCACAAGCCCTTTTATTCACTTCAGGAAAATGTTCTTGCAAGCAAAATTTTGAGCACCATAATATTCATGAAAAACGAGTGTCATATTCTTGCCTGAGCTTGTATTGCAGGGCATTAGTGGATGAAGTGTTTGCACAGCTCTCATTAAAGGTCTTTGTAGATTTGGGAGGGAAAGGAGAGAGGTTTGCATAAGTGTTCTGAATGAATGAATGAATAAATTCAGCTGCAGAAACAGTTGTGAGGCGGAGATGGAGAGGTTACTGTTTAACTAGTACCAAGACACAAGTCTTTTAGTCTGGCAGGATTATAGGTACCTGGTCATCTGTCTGTTTACCTGGAATAAGGCCAGGAGAATGGTCACATCAGTGCAAAGGCCCTTAATGATAGTACTGAAGACAGCCAAAAATGGAGAGTGGTATATTTAATAAATGCACTTGGCAGATATATGAAATATTGCTGTATATAGGATAAGTGTTTGCCAGCACAGCATGGTAGGGACTGTGGTGTTCTCAAAACCCCAGGTCAGGGACCTGGCGCTAACACTATTAATCAAAAGTGTATTGAAATATGCTTCTTGCAGCTAGGACAGTGCAAAAACCTTGACCTTGATAGCTTTGACACAAAGATAGTCAAATAAAGATCTGGCTCCCTCAGCTTGCACAAGGATTGTGAACATACAATTACTTTGTGAATGTGCTGAGCAAATTAAATTTAAGCTATTGTAAACAGAGAAATAAATCTTGCTTTCAGCGGTTTGTGTCTCTGCCCCATTCAGGGAGGAACCCAGGTATGTTAAAATCTGGGATCTGCATATACAGTCATAATAATAATACTCTTATTGAAAAGATGAAAGGAAAAAGTTTTAAATTTTCCTAACCTGCTTATCTCCTGGTAACTCACTTAAGAATAAACAGAGCTCAATGACTTTTTTTTCAAGTCCTTTTCCTGTTGTTAAATTTCAGTTAGCCAGACAGAAAGCAAATGTACCTTTCTTGGTAACCAATCACATTTCCTAAACACCACATACTCAAGGTGAGCAGTAAGATAACCCATAAGATGAAGTACATTCACATGCAATAATTCTGAGTAATGACCAAATTTGTACAACTTGAAATCTATCTATGGATATCACAGATGGAAACAAGGGATAAATCTATCATATAAATCAATTGTTACAAATAGTCCACCTAGATCTACTCAAACATCATTGTTGTCAACTACATTCCATATAAATGAATAAAGAGGATCTCTCTTCCATTCTGTATTTCTCCATTGTTTTAATATACGAATGTGAAAGCATGTACATTTTAGTCTCATCCAATTAAGGATCTCTGAAAGCTGTGGTTTCAGACAAAATCTGACATTCACAAGCTGGTAAACGATAACAGTATCTTTTCTCAGCTGATTACTCTCTTTCTAACTGTTGAGCTCACCCATCTTCTCACTTATATTTAAATTAAGCAGCCAATTTAATTTACCTAAAAATACATTAAAATAAGTAGGAGTTGGTGTATGTGGATGAGTAGATGTTGTCATTTTTTCTGCAGATGAAGAAGCTTAGCCATTACTGAGGTATATAAATAATTAGTAACATTTTAAAAATTCACTTTTTTATGTACAAAAAGCAGAACAGCTTTTGTTTAAACTGGGCCAGAATGAAAAAGATCTGAACTCATCTAAAGGTCCTGTTCCTAAATCGGTATCCAAATGTGTCAAGATTTGTACATAATCTCACTAAATCTATGCTGACTGACTGAGATGAATAGCTGTGCACATTGTCCTGCTGACTAGATTGGGGGGGGCCTTGAGGTGTATTCAGGAGCTCTGATTACTCCCTTCTACACCAGTCTCGTGTCACACTGACTGGATTGGTGGGGGCAGGGGGACATTCCTTATTGTTTGACATCAGTATGTCAAAATCGTAGTGATTCGTGTGAGACACGCCATGTCAGGTGCTTTTTAGAAAGGTTATAATGTGCTAAGTAAGAAGATAATGTTTATGTTCATGTGTTATATGTGCGAGGGAAGTTATAGACATCTCTGTTATACCTGTATTCCAAACTATGCTGCAGACAGAGAGGCGGCAGGAAAATGGCCTGCTTAATGGCCCATCAAAACCTCTACAGAAGCAAAAGGCCCAGGGAGGAACTAAAGGCATACTGCAGACTTACCAGGATTGGCCCATGTGACTCTGGCTCCATTTTAGTTCCTGTAAGTGCCTACAGGCTTCATGGCCAGAGGCAGAGGGTATATAAGATCAAGCCACAGAAACCATTGTTCCTGTCGAGGTGCAGACACACACTTACCCACCTCTGGATCGGTTCATTTTGCAACTGAACTGAAGGACTGAGACCCATCCAAGTACTGGATGTATACCAGAGGGACTATACAAGCCTGCAACTCCACAATTCTTCTAGAAACCTGATGTATATGGACTTTTAAATCATTTGTATGTATCTGATTGCTCTAATCCTTTAACATTTCTCTTATAGTTTGTTTCTTTCTCTTTATAATAAACCTTTAGTCTTAGTTACTAAAGGATTGGCTGGCAGCATGGTATTTTGGGTAAGATCCGAACTCATTTTGATCTGGTACTGTGGCTGATCTTTGTGGATTGGAAGCAACCCTTTGAATAAAGAGTATAGAGTTTAAATAACTGGTCTCTTTACTGGACCTAGTGGCAGTTTGGGAGCCAGAGACTGAAATGCAGTAAAGGGGGCTGTGTGTATTTGTATAGTGGCTTCTTGATAACCAGTGTGGGGGAATCAGAAGCACTGCATGTGGCTGATTGAGAAGTCTGACTTCAGTGTCACCCACCAGTGCTGGGAGAATCTGCTCTCCTTTTACAGCCTGCCCTCACATTGGCATTATCAGTTGGCTATCCTGGGCACGGACAGGTCACTGTATCCTGCCGACTACACTGTGATAATGCCTCCCTGGGCCTTTTGCTTCTGTAAAGGTTCTAATGTGCCGTTAAGTGGGCTATTGTCCTGCCTTCTCTCAGTCTGGAGTGTGTCTTATACAGCATAGTTTGGAATACAGGTATATCAAAGATGTCCATAAATTCCCTCACACATATAACACATGAACATAAACATTATCATCTTACTTAGCACATTATAAACTTTCTAAAAGTACCTGACATGGCATGTCTCACATGAATCACTATGATTTTGACATATTGATGTCAAACAATATAAGGAATGTCCCCCTCCCACCGACCCCTCCGCCCCGGCAACCAATCCAGTCTGTGTGACACACATGATTCATAGAAAATTTTTATTGGATTAAACTACTTTGTTTTTTGAGTTTTATTTTGGTCCTGACAGTGGGACTAATTTCTTTGATGTACACTAACCTTCTGGCAATCTTTTGCCCAAGTTTTCAGAGAAGTTGGGTTATTGAAAGATAATATGGTCTGAAGGAATGAACACAGGATTTGAGAAGGCAGGAAGTGTTAAGCAAAAGCTAGCTGCATTTTTTACTGAATTTTTTTCTCATCAGGAAATGTGCCTTTGTTAAATTAAAGTTTTCCATGGGAAAATGTTGACTTTTTTTTCCATTGGAGGGTTCAAAATTTCCTCTTAAAATGTGGTTTTGAAATCTCAAAATGTTACGTTTTCACTGAATATGTGTATTTAAAAAATTCAATACTTGCAAATAATTGTTCAAAACTTTTCGTTTTGTGAAAATTTTAGGTACTTTAAATTTTAATCCTGGTTTAGGATGGAAATAAACATCAAAATATCAGAATTTCCCATGGGACAAAAATTCCATTTCTTGACCAGCTGTAATCCTAGATTCCTTCCTTCCTTTGTTTTTAATATCTTGTTTTGAATTTTCATGCACTCATCATGGGTTTGCTGTTGCTTAATTAGTCCATACATTTCAACTGAACCTATGTTAACAGTATTTAAGTCAATTAAATACTGTAGTGGTGCAATTACCATCACTACAGTTCAAGGGCTAAATATTTTCTTTTCTAATGGTTTATAATTTGGATCTCACAAACTTAATTCAGGTTGGATCTTGGCAAGACATATCAGTTCCAGAAGTGTGGTGGTATTTTTGTTTTGTTTCATTTCAAACCACATTTGAAAGACATAAAGCTCTGTTTGAGTCTCTTTAAAATCACAAGCGTAAATTGATATTCATAATCTTATATTTTTCTTTGTCTTAATTTAACAGAAGAGCAACAAGAATTACTAAAGCGTGCACATCTTAAGTGAACAAGCACGTGCTTATGCACTGCTATAACCTTTGTCCATTCTCCCCTATCTCTTCCTGTTTGCCATTCTGCTCATTGTGAACTGTGCTCAGCTGCTCATTAAAATTTAGTTTGTGATCCTGCATACATGTGTGTGGATACAATTTTACCACATGAGTAGTCCCATTTAAATCAATGGGACTAATTATGTTTACCTTTACAGTATAATTGTGTGTTGTTTAGCCTTACAGTATAATTATATATTGTCATATAAAATGTCTTTGGTATGCTCATGAGGTACTGATCATTATCGTTGTAGTAGTATGTTTGTGGCAGTTTCATGTGTATGGTTATGAGGCTTCACTATGTAATATTCCCAAAGATATGTGCTCATGCCTTGAAACACATATCCAGGCAAAACTCTCCAGGAGCAGAGAGGCGATTTGCACCTCATGAAGGCGTGTGTAGGACAAACCCAGCTCAGCCTTCCATCAACAAAGGACGGGCCTGGGCATCAACTGGACACTCGAGTGAGTCATCTCCCTTCCATTGGACAGGTTGAAACCATGATGAGGTAATGTTCACTGACTCAGGACATGACTGAGTCCATATAAGGACATTGTTTGTCTCCTGACCCTGAGGTAGAGGCAAAGACCCAGAGGGGAGAAGGAAAATTATAGAAGGAGACATTTGCCATGTTTTCTCTCTCTCTTTCACCTCCACCTAAAAACACCACCAAGCAACTGAAGTGCCGACCAAAGGAGAGAGCCTGTTGGAAAGGAAACCAGTCAGCCTGTGGTGAGAATCACCTAAGTTTCTAAGGTTGCTGAAAGTGTTAAGCTTAGTTTAGAATGCATTTTACTTTTGCTGCTCTTGACCAAATCTGACTTGTTATGCTTTGTCCTATAATAACTTCAAATCCTTCTGTTGTTAATAAATTTGTTTGTTTTACCTAAAGCAGTACATTTGGTTTGAAGTATATTGGAGACTCCACTTGGAATAACAAGCCTGGGGCATGTCAGTTTCTTTGTTAAATTGACAAACTTATATGCAGTGTTCAATGGGCATAAGTGAACATTGAAAGATGGAGGTTTCTAGGGTTGCATCTGGAACTGGGGGTACTCATTGGGGTCATTCTGTTGCATAATCCAAAGAGTGGCTGGCTAGATGCACTCACTCACTTAGTTGGGTGAAGGTTGCACATGAACAGCTCAGGAGTGGGGGTTTTCACAGAAGAGCAGAGTAAGACAGGCTCCAGGAGTAGGAGATTGGGGTGATTCAGCACCATATACCAATCCAAATTGCACCAGGGGAATGCCACATATGTGGGTAATGTTATTCATATGGATAAGAATTTTCAGTACTGGAACCAGGTGGTGAAACTTTTATGTATTGGTAGGTAGTTTGAAGTGAATGGGGGAC
Source organism: Mesoclemmys tuberculata (assembly GCA_007922155.1). Taxonomy (NCBI): domain Eukaryota; kingdom Metazoa; phylum Chordata; order Testudines; family Chelidae; genus Mesoclemmys; species Mesoclemmys tuberculata. Next base: position 3,454,855 of record ML675610.1, read on the forward strand.
TATTGTAAATGTGTGGTAGGACTAGCTGTGCAAGTCCTGCAGGATCCAGGCCTTAGATTGTAAGTTCTTTGAGGTAGGGACCATTTCATTTTATAACTTCTATGAATTACCTAGCACACTTTAGTGATACACAAATAAGACTTTCTGCATTATATAATTTATAAAATGACTTATAAAACCACTCAGTCTTATTAAAAAAAAAAGGCCTGCTCTCGCTTTTTAAAAATAAATTACAATATTTAATTTTGTATTTGTATCCTGTGTGATAAAATATTTTGAGCAAAATGTTTCTAGGAAAGTTAGGACATTAATTTACTATCTATGCATAGCATCCATAATGACCTACTAGACCAGAACATCTTCAGAAGAACTGTCACAATCTATCAAGTCAATGATCTGTGAAATATAAATTCTCTCTGGAAATTGCTATGGGCTATTAAGTAAATAATAATACCTGTTTTATAAACTCTATATTAACTTTATATTTATTAGAGAAGATCAAACTTATGAATAAAATGAGTCTCAAACTCTGACTGAAACTTGAAACTTATTTGAGTGTTGAAAACAATGTGGCTATGTTCCTCCTCCTCTTCCTCCTTCACGTGCTTTTTTACGTGCCTCTGGAAATGCCTGGTTTCAAATGTGACCTGAGGCTGAATGCCAAAAACTCTTAAAAGAACCTGTTTTCATATAATTTGTAGTCCAATTTTTAGAGTAAAGGTATTTGGACAAGTTTAAATAGGCTCCAGCTGAGCATACAAAAATTGACCAAACCAGCACAAAGCTCCAAAACTTTTTAGGTTCACTTCTTGCTAATTTCACCAATTTGTTTCCAGGTGCAGCTGAAAGTTTTGGATATTGATGCAATCTATGTATTTTAAGTATCTCTATGACCCCCATTACTGTAGCATAGGAGTCCCACAATCTTTAATGTAGTTATCCTCTGTACCCAGGAGGTAGACAGTGCTATTTTCCCCATTCTACAGATGCGGAAATTGAGAGAGAGAGAGACTAAATGACTTGCCCATGGTCACACAGAAAGCCTTCCCTGTTTAAAGAAATAAGAGGTGGAAACATGCTCTGGCATTAAAAAAGAACAGGAATGGGAGTGGAGATATTAACTCCTAGCTCTGCTGCAGGTTTGCCACACCAAAAGAATATGCCACAGGTTATGGACCAATTCCTTAGCTGGTGTAAATTGATTTAGCTCCATTAAATTTGATGAATCTACACCAAACTACATTACTTGATTACCTGGTTTTATGTGCACTACAAAATGCCAGATCTATGGCTGGCCCTTGTGCAAGTGTGCAAAGGGGTGGCAGATTCAGACCTCGATCCCAGTGGCAGCGCCTGTATATTCTTATGCTAGATCACTCCCGGAAATACTCCCAATTCTTACTAATAGTAGCCACAGCCTGCGCTTTAATACTGGTACAGAAATGTACTGGATGCTGTGGTTTTTTAGGAGCCAGATGTTTTGCAGTGCAGAAAGAGAGGAGGAGGTGAGTGTGTACATGTAGTGTGTTAAATGGGAACTTTATAATAGATTTGTATGGAGCTGCGGATAAAAGTTCATAGTTTACTGTTATCAGCCAGGCCTTCTAGATAAGTAGTTCCTTTTCCTACTGCATAAACATTTTGTCATACAGCCAACTCTTTTTGCAGCCTTTTCATGAATATATTAGATGGCATCACCACTTTGAAAAATAAATCACCATGTCCTCCCATCCACAATGGATAATTACCATCATGTAGCTTGGATTTCATTTAGAACATGACTGATTACAGCCAAAATTGTATAGTGTGACTCATCAGTTGATAATTAGATCTCCCCGGTACAGTACCTAAGTCAAGTCATCATAATAAATAATAATAAAGAAAAGAATTACTGACTTCATATTTTGAGGAAAAACACTAGCTACAATTTTTTAGTGTATTCATAATGAGATTGATAGGTTTTTCATATTGATGTGTGTTCTTACAAATTTTATTCCCATGTGGATTCCTGCCATCTTTAATTGAGTTCCTCATTTCAGTTTCAACTTGTCTTTTTTAATACGTGCACACACACAAAATCTCCCACCACTAAGCAAAGGCTACGTCAATACTGATGGCAGCAAATACGCCACCATCAGTTCGATGTCTCTGGATTGACTGAGCAGTCTGTAGACCTGCTCAGTTGATCCAAAAATCGACATAGGAAAACCACCTCCATAAGTGGCGCGGCGCAGTGTGGACAGCATGTGGCTCAGACACAGCAAGGTCGACAGGAGATACGCAAGTTTTTTACATGACTTGCGTATCTCCTGTAGACTGCCGCCCAATCCAGAAAGTAAGTGTGGATCGGGCCAAAGGTTTTAAAAAGTAGCTATACTTTTTAGGTTCCCCAGGTTGAGATTTCTTTAAATAACTTAAGACAAGATGCCTTGCAATAGGAGATCTTGCCAAGGGACAGAAGTGATGCCAAGTACTGTACCAAGAAGTTTAGAGAAACAATTACTATAGATACTGAGCCAAAGATACTTGATAAACATGACGGATGAGCTCACGCCTGGATTTGGACTTAAATCGTTATTAATGTCAGTGGGGCTTTTTGGCATTTTTCAGTGGAAGCAGAATAGGGCACTATGGCTGACATCTAGCATGTGCTTAAGTTTACTACCAGGAGTACTCCCTGATTTCACTGAGCACACTAAAACGTTTAGAGTGTTTGAAATCTGGACCTATGTTTGGATCCAAATTTTGCAAATGACCCCATCTCACCTTTTTCTAATAAATAAATACACAAATAAAAGAAAAAGGCAGATTACTAAATGATATTTGTTGCATCATTTACAAAACTTGCAAACAAGTGAATACTCAAGGACCTCATCAATTTTACACTGTCCATATAATGAATACAAATTATTAATCTATTCACATCGAGTATAAGGAAATGTATATTTCATCACCACACAACAATTTTAGCCTTGTCCCTCCACTGATTTCAATAGAACTACTCAGAGCAATAAACTTCATATGCATGAGTCTCTGCAAGAACAGGGACTTTATACATGACCAGAAACGTTGCCTTCTGTTTCTGTTTGCAGGTTAGAAAGAACAAAAGTGTCCTCCTATGGCTGACAGTTAGCAAAATCTCCCTATAGTTTAAGCAGAAAAGGCATGTGGTTTTGGATACGTGGGACCAGTAGGAGAAACTACTTTTTTAACTGAACTTCAAATAGAAGCCCAACACAAAATCCATATGAAACATTTACATGATGTATGTACACATTAGTAATACTTTAATCAGTCTCAATTGCCAATCTGGGTACATACTTTCACCATAAATCAATAACATTATATACCTTTTCTATTGAACAACATACTCTATATTAGTCTCTAGAAGAATCCATTATAATTCTGTCAGTTGATAAACTTAATTGATATTTCACATCCAAGTGTAACTCTTAACAGAAAATATTTAGATATTGAGTTCAGGATAACAACATTTATTAACAGAATCCATGGGTCAGAGTTAAGGTTGTTGTGGAATGGAGGGAGATGAAATTTCTTTGTGTTAAATGTGGGAAAAAAAGATGAGTAAGTTGTTTCTGATGAGTAAAATTTCTGATATCCTTTAGATATTTGCTTATTTGCTTTTAAGTACTTTGGGTTTTATAAATGATTTAACAACCTAACTGATTTCTGCTAGAATGTAGATGGGGTTATTTGCAAAGCTTGGATCTACATCCAAGGCCAGATTTCAAACATTCTAAAAGTTTTAGGATGTTCAAATCTGGAAAGTTGGTTTGGATCCAGTGAATCAGTTAGTGGTCACACTCTTAAGTAATTGAAAGGCAAAATTAATTCCACTTCTGTGGGCTACTTACTTTTCATATCTAGTGCCTACTGGGGGTTTTAAGGTTTACTTTTGTTGACCCTACCTCCTTACTGCTGCTGGTAGCGGGGTTTTTTGGGTTTTTTTTTTTTTTTTTGGGGGGGTTTTTTGCACCAGTTAACCAGGGTGAAAGGGCATCTTTCCCTTCCTGGGTTACCTATGCAATGTGTTGTTTTCGGTAACTTTAAGCTCTACTCACAGAAAAGGAACCTTAAGAAGGGAGGGTGATTTTTCTAAATCACTTGACTTGACAGGTAGCAGGTTGGTCCTTTGTAAGCAGACTGCTAACTGGGCCCTATTGCTCTCTGACAAGACACTGATTTAGAAAGAAAGATAGGAAGAAAGCATATATTCTGCATGCTCTTTCCTCCTGTTGGCTAGTTGGCTCTAGTGCTTTAATTTTTCTTTTTTTAACCACCCCTCAACCCAAATGAGATGAAGGAAGGCTCACAGGACTTAAACTGGGGGGTCACAGGACTCCCTATCGGCTTCACTGTGGTCCAAAGGTAGGAAGAAGTGAGAGCCTAACACTGACAGCGGGCTGTGAAAAAAACATCCTCAAAATGGCTTAGTCCTTTTGACTTCCCTTTTGTCCCTCAGAGTGTGAGTGTGAGTGTGAGGGTACTTTAGGGAAATTTATGATAGTCTTATCTAGATAAATCTTTGCGAGCCAGGCTAGGAAAGTGAGGGCTGTGATTGATGAGGCTGTGTAAGTAGTCATGGTCCCTTTAAATCTGGTGCTTTCCCTGAGTAATCTGGCCCTTTCCCTCAGTTTAGTCAAACCAATGAGGAATCCATGGAGAAGTTAAAATTAGGGTTGATGGGACCATGTGTCAGAAGAGGCTGCCAATCTTCTTCATTTGAGGCTTGTTTTTCTTTTTAAAGCAACATGGGCTGGAATTCAGCTCTAAAAATTCTCAGTGGGGCTTCCTGTTTCGTTTCAAAGGGTATTTTTCTTGGCACGTGTGGTGTGGGTCAGTGAACAAATGGGACCACTGTAATCCATTGGAAATAACTGGATGCAGCTTCTACAAACTTTGGAAATGTTGTGGACTGCTTCACAAGTCCTTTTTCACTCATGAGGATTCTGTTAAAGTTATTCACCAGGGTGCCATGTGGAATGCCTGAAAAGGAGAAATCTGGAGACTCCTAGGAGGAGGTTTTTCGCCTTCCTCTGCAGCATGGGGCATGGGTCGCTTGCTGATGGATTCCCTGCAGCTTGAGGTCTTCAAATCTCACTTTTGAGGATTTCAATAACTCAGTCATGGGTTCGGGGTTGTTATAAATGTGTATGGGTAGGGTTTTGTGGCCTGCCTTGTGCAGGAGGTCAGACTAGATGATCATATTGGTCCCTTCTGACCTATGAGTTAAAACAGTTACTAAGTCAGTGCAAAATGCAGTCTTACAACTACTCTGTCATTGGAAACATTCCTTGTTAACCAGCCTTTGTCAGGCAAAATTCTTCAATGCAACACAACTGCAGTTTTTGCTTCTGGCACTCCATTCGTGCTGCCAGAAACTGAAAAGGACAAAGGGGAATAAATCACTCTTAGTATTTTTCATAACCTGGGTGGTGTGCCTCTGTTTAAACTAAAGGAGTATTTTCACTGGAAGATGATAGTGTCTGAAACGTTTCATCCTGGGCTTTCTCTCTTCCTCTGTGTTGTCAGTCCTGGATTTTACATAACAACCCAATGCCAAAGTCCAAATGGCAGTGCTGTTAAATAAAAACAAAGGTTTTAAACGTGTTTGCCTGTACTTTTCTCCCGTGCAAGTCAAAACAAGGTATCTGACTTATTTAAGCACATCATCAGACTAGGGGAACTAAACTTCCTTTGGTTTAAGTATTATAGATTCTATAGAGACAAACCATATTTCAGACTCAAGTGTGGATGACCATAGGCTAGCATCTGAAAACCATCATTTAATACTGAACAGAGTCTGCCTTCTTAGAAAATATGAGCTATTTGGTAATATGAACCATGCTTGATGGATTCCTTATGTTATTCCTGAGATTCAGTGTCTTGGCTAACCAGAAACAGCAACAATAAAAGTTGCATGTATAATCTGAGTCAGTTATACCCATGCAACCTGTTTTTTACATTGTGTTAACGTTTTTGCTGTGCATGATGCATATGGAAATGATAAAGTCGACATCAGATGAGCAATTAAAAATATATTAGGGTAACTTCATCCACTGAAGCAGCAAATCTAAAATTGTGATGGAAATCAGGTGGAGCAGATAGTAGTTATTCTTCACTAGGAAGTTCATGTTGTAACCATTTTGTAAAACTACTCCCGAAGGTAGAATGCAGAATTAACAAACTCCTATGTCGACTCAAGGGCCTGGTCAAGCTCCCACTGAACTCAATGGGACTCTTTCTCTTGACTTCAGTCAGAGTTGGGCTGAGCCCTAATTGGGAGGAGACTTACAAAATGGTATGAAAAATTCAAGCTCCCCTAATACACTACTATTCTTTTACTGTTGCCACAATAGTGTACAGCACTTCTTTCTTATCTAGTATTTTCTAAGTCCTAAATCCTCACCGTCATAGTTCCAGAATAGGCCTGAAATGGCAATTATATAGTCATTAATTGCATTTCAGTAGCGACTGGAAGCCTCAACAAAAATGCGGGCTCCATTATGCTAGGTGCATAACACATAGTAAGACCGTCGCTGTCTTGAAGAGCTTATATAGTCTGAGGAGACAAGACTGACAAAGAATGGGGTAAAAGGAGGGGGTTTATTGTCCCAATTGGACAGGTGGGAAGCTGAGCCATAGATAGGTGAAGTGACTTGTCCATGCTCTCACAGGAGGGCTGTGACAGAGCTGGGAACCCAGGCCAATGCCTTAGTCACAAGGCCACCCATCCAGTGTGGCAATTGATCTTATCTTTCAACAGCCTGCGAAGAATTGTTTTGCCTATATAATGATGTAAGCTTCCCTCTGAGGAGGCCCAGAACTGTTTGATGGGTGGGGCTCACTTTCCTCCTCCAACTGAGTTAATATTTAATGTGCCATTTGTATGCGTACCACAAATTAGATATGTCTAAGAAGGGAGTGTGTGAAATTTTCAGCCTGTTCCCAAAGTTTTCTCTCTAAATGGGAAGGGGGAGGAAACGGAGAGCTGCCACTCTCTTGTAAAATGTAGGAGTTTGCATGTGTATGCACCTCCTTTTCAACTGCCTTTGCCATCGAATGTACCCCAAAGTGTAGAAAGGAATCTTGGTGTACCGTATCCTTATCTGCTGCTAGTAGTAGTAAATCTTTTAACAGAAGATCTGTTAGCTTCAATAGTGGGCATGGTAATGGTTCAGCCTGCAGCCCACCCGTGCCCACTTAAGAAAAAGACCGAAGTTACCATTCTATACCTCAGGTTTCATATGTTTGCTATTTATGCCAAGGTGTAATATACTAAGGCCACTGTTCCAGACATGAGCTGCTTAGTTTCTTTTCTCTGTTGGAAGAAACTTGAATCTGAGCAACATTGCCAGCTATCATACAGCTGATTTCCCTTGTAATGGATGGGAGTGAGACTAAGATTGCTGTCTTATTCCAATTGTCACATGTTGTAGCAGTGATATTAATAAAGTGCCAGTTGTGCCTCCTGAGATACTGCTAGGCTTAGTGACATAATGCAGCTTCTGTGATACCTTCTTTCTAGCGAGTGATGACTAGCTGAGCCCTGGGTCGATTAGCACTCAGGCTAAGAAACAGGAAAATGCAGTTCCCTATGTATTCGCTCTGTGCAGTTTCATAAGTTCCCCTTGTCTTTGGGGACTCTCTGATTTGCTTTATTTCTAATGTTTTAATTCATTGAGACCTTGACTGCAATAGATCAGCTAAAAGTGGTAATGCAGAGAGGGATGAGATATATATATATAATGTAGTTAATGTATGCGATTAAAGGGGCATTCTTCTTTTAAAGATTAATTCTTGATGGGTTTGTATAACCTGTAAGATGGAAAAACAACACTGCAAAATAGAAAGCATTTGCATAATATAAAGAGAGAGAAAAAAAGCTTCATACAAAGAGCAACCCTAATATAAAAGAAGATGATAAAAATGGGAGGAAGACGTGGGGAATTGACTTTAATTTTAAAATTAACTATCTGAACCAATGGAGACGTGAACATGCTTATCTGTTTTCTACACCCCATAGATTTCTCTTCATTAGCCCAGCTCTGTTAAAAGCCAGCTCTGCAAAAACCACAAGCAGGCAGCAGAGAGCAGTACTGAGCTGTCGGTCTGTGAAAGAAATGGTTGTCAAAAGGATGCCCCACCTGGCCCAGAGAAGAAGCAGCAAAGATCCAAAATAGACTGCTCATCTTCATCTCGTCTCCTTTTCTCCTGTTAATGGTGAGTAGCAGAGAGAGCTCAAACAATGGTACAACTTGTCAGTTGTCTTCCTGCACTCTGATTACTCCCCTCCACATAGAATAATATTACGCTTTCATGGGGTTGTTCTCTGGCAAAACCTTTCCATTACAAACAAGAGGCAGACAGTCAAGCATGTGAAAAGGAAAAAGTATATTTTAATTAAAAGTTTAGAAGAATGACTTGTAAGTGGTATTTTATCGTTGATTATTGGAGCACGCACAGCAAATGCCATTAACCAGGGAAGCTGCCTTCTTTAAGATCAAGGCTGTTTTTAAGTGGAAATGCTGTATGCTAGCTGTTTTTAATAGATTTGTTTTTCCTTAATGAAATAAACTTCCCAGGGTCGGGGACATACAGGATGGATTATGTACTCCGAATTTCATTGAGATGTTTCGTGCTAAACCGCTCAGTGTATTTGAGACAGATGGATGAATCGTGTGATATAACAAAAATAGAGTTCTTTTTTCAGGAAAGGAAGTTGGGCTCTTATTCCTAAGTAATCTCCATTTTAGTTTAGGTTTCTCTCCCACTTCCCCTACCCAGTCCACCTCTATGCTGTTCTCAGTTTACTATAATGGAATCATAGCTTGGTACGGTTCTAGTCACTTGGCAGTGCAGCACAGGTAATGAACTAACAAAATAAGAGATTGTTGAGACACTGTGAAGAAGCTTATATTCCACCTCTCTGCACTGAATTTGCTCTGTGGATAAATTGTCCCTGCGAGGAATTATTTTACATGGCCCCTTCAGCACCTGCTCCCTGTCATGGATGATCTTCTTCCAACATACCCAAAACACATCTCAGGTTTAAGCACACAGATTTCTGGCAATTATGGGGACATTCTCCCAGTGATCACTGCATACTCTTCAGGTTGCACCTAGCTTTATTGAAAATATTCCTGAGGCCCAGGTCACCTTCAGGATTGCCCTGCTGTCTGCTTTTGTCACAGGGATTGGAAGCCTCTGTATAAGTGCCCCACTGGGCTCTTCCTTTTCACTCTAGTATCTGCTAACTGGTTTGTGGTGATCTGCTTTGCAGAGAAGGAAGCTCAGGTATCTGTGTGAGCTTTTTATTGCCCAGCTGCTCTCAACCCAAGTTTGTCTGAAAAGCTAAGGTGGGCGGCAGTTCCTTTTCTCAGTTCTCCCAGGCAGGATATAAGAACATGCAGTCAGCAAAAGTGGGGCCATCCTTTATTATTTTATTACTTGTATTGTATCAGGATCCCGTCCTGTGGTGTACAAACATGGAGGTGCACACAATCTCCAGTTTAGAGTTACTTTTCACTCTGGGTAGCTATTTCCCTTTTAATAGCTGTACTCTCATGCAGGGTGAGCCTGCTTTTTCTTAAGAAGACCCTTGATTCCAGGCCTAAGTTTGAGAGTATAGATTCTATAGTCTCCTATCTAAGACCTAGATTCTGGAATTGTTTAATTGTCAGAATTTGTACCTTTGTTGAATAAAAAAGCATGGGTGTAGTTTGGGGGGACAGGAAAAGTGTTGCCCCCCCCTAAACTGAAAGCCTTAGGAATTTGCTCCACCCCACATGTAGCCCCATTGGCCTTCGTGGAGCTGCCTTCACCCCCCCCCCCCCGAATATAGGAGTCAAACTATGGCCATGAAAAAAGTAAGTTTCTAGACCTCTGGATTGTGAAGGATGTGTGAAGCAAGAGTAACCAATGTAGGGATGTTTGCCTGTGTGTTCAGCCAGCCTGAAACAGTAGCTCTGTGAGGTCTGATCAGCCCCATTCATTCATCTAAAGTGTTAACTCTAGGACCCACTGATCTGGGGGCCACACCAGCACCACTCCAGGAGTGGACACAGTGCACGGTGGGAAAAGAAGAGCGAGTAGGCTCAGTCCACCCACCCAAGCAGATATACCCCAGCAATATGTACTAGGGACCCCTCTCCTGACCCACTGGTCTGGCTGTCAGATGCTGTCTCTGTACTAACACCACCACTCAGGACAGGTATCTAACATGCCTTCCGCTTGTGCTCATATCCTCTTCTGCACATCTGTGCTGCAGACTAGTGTTCCTAAATGTGACTAGCATAATCTTCAATACAATGGAATGAAACAAACCGGATTGTTTGACCCAGTCATGCCCCAGTACCTTCAGAACAAGGTACATACAGTTACCCATCATTTATATTTAAATTAATATCATATCCTGCTTTCAGTTTGAGAGATTAACATCTATATAGAGATATCTATAGGTGATGTAGATCTATATATCTCCCAGGATCCACAAACCAGAGCAACAGCCTGCAACTCATTACAATGAACCAGTGACAGTTCGAGCTCCATTTTTATTAACGATATTTTTACCCTGTACACATATGCAGAGAGATGAGACACCAAAGAAGCTTCTCGTAAAGCTTGCACTTATTTAAGTTTGCAAAAATCAATAAGGCTTTACTCAGACACAGTGCATCTAATCTCTCTTGTGCTTCTGCAACCAATAAGCAATCCTACAGTCTAGGTTGTTTAAGCATTTTCAAAACCATGGGCCTAAAATGTAACATTAAGTACACCCAGAATTATGTGATGATTTTTTTTTTTTAAACAACTTTCTGGGGATTTTTCTGCAGGTCAAGGATAACACGCATTGAACATCACAGCTTGGTTTCCAGTGTGGTTTTATGTAACGGCAAGGAATTTCACTGAGTAAAATTAAACAGGAGTAAAACCTAAGACTTAAATGAAGATTAACCTCACCTCCAAGAGAAGCGTGTGCATCTGAAAGCATGCCAATTATAGATATATAACTGTATGGAAAAACTGTGTGGATGTGCTGCACTGTGGATGAGCTGGAGGATGGGAGAGACTACACTGTACAGAAATGCTTGCAGGGAAGCTGAACAGAACTTTATTGCATGGAGGCCGAAAGTCACTTACAGTAATTTTTCTTGGTGCCTCTTTAGCTTCCCTGGGCAAGGCTCTCCTTAGTACAGTTTTCTTCTGAACTGTGATTGGTCCTGAATCCCTTTATGACTGGGCTTCTCTGACTGTTTAACAGTATGCCTAACAAAGGGAAGAGTCTCCCAGTCACATTAAAAGGTCCAGTTGTCTCCTCATACCCTATATACTGCATGCTCTTGCTCTCATTCCTCAGAAGCACTTTAGTCTTTGGTTATAGCTATCCATATACTTTTGGACAGGATGTATAAGGTAATGTGAGTTTTTAAAGTATGTATGTGAGAATAAGGGTATATGTTTCACATACAAAACAGGCAAAGTAATTTAGGCATAATTCCTTCAGGTGTGGCCCAGCCTACAGGCAGGGAACTAGCAACCAAACTAAGTTTCAGGATTGTACCAGGGCACTTGTAGTAAAAATCAGATTATTAGAATAGGCTGTCCACTGCAAATGACCAATAGCAAGTGTGGTTCCATCCTGGGGAGTGGCGGCAGAAACACTAGCAAGTCACAGGGTGGTAAGGACAACAAATTCCTTTTCTTAGTGAGAATAGCAACAGAGATGAAGCATTATTATTACCTCTGAATATAAAAGACTAGGTAAAATGAGCCCAGGGTAGGTTTGACTTCAGCCTGATGCACTGATGGTGCATGAAGAATGATGATGAACAGCAACAGAGATCTTCTCATCTCATTCAGGTCTTGAGGTTCCCAAGTCACTCTCTCTTCTTTCTGCCTCCAAAAAAACCATAGAGCCTTCCCTCTGTCCACTGGGCAGGCTCATCCTGATAGGAGCTAACCAGTTGTCTTGTCGGCCTTCCTCAGTACCATGGCATGGAGGAGCAGGGGAGAGGGTTATAGGGCATGGGGTGAGAGTAAATAAGTGACCCACTCTAATTCATGGAAAAGTAATGCTATTCAGAATCTGACAGCTGCATTTCCCTTCCTTCACTAACTGGGTTGCAGAGATGGATGCTGGGAGAATGGAAAATGCAAGACACAGAGTTATTTAGTGTGGTGCTTTGTGGAGAACTGGTATGTCAGTGAGGGCTCTGCTGTATTCCAAGGCGTGATAGATTGAAAGAGGCTGTGGTGTCACCTCATTCATTCAGTTGCCCCTGATGCTACTGTCTGTGGGTATGTGTATATTAATGAGATTTTATCTGAAGCCTATATAGAATCCAAATAAAATCCCACTGTTATTCATAGTTTCTGTGTCCCCAACTCCTAACCAAGAATCATTTGCTGACTCACTCCAAAATTTTACAATAGCTGTATTGAATCTAAATCACATCTTCCTGTAGCATTAATATATCATTTTAATGTAATGGCTATATTGCAGGGATAACTATATATTAGTGGAAATTCAGGTGCTTTCTAATACTGAAATATTTACCTGAAAACAGAGTGTATGTTTCTGTAGCTGATCCCTCATAAGTATCTGTTGAAAGATTTTAGGTGTGTCAAAATACCTGACCTAAACCATGCTGTGAGTGGCTTCTCTCAGATGTCTTGTTTCCTTTAATTGTGTTTTTTTTTTCTGTTCAATGGACTTTTCCAAATTTTGGCAATGCTATGTTATGTCTTGCTATGTCACATCAGCTTGCATGCATCCGTCATGTTGCATTAACTTCATGCGCATGCTGTGCCTGATGTAGCCAGATAAGACACATCAAGATGTGGGGGGGGGCAAAGGGCGGGGACAGGAGAGTGTACTAATATAAGCACTATCTTTTTTTTTTCTTTTCTGGACCATAGGGTTAATTATGTGCCAGCATAAATCTTTAGATTTTAGAACATTAGAATTCATGAATGCCAAAAAAGTGCATGGAAATAGAAAACCTCATATTCTGAAGGGGGGGAAATGACCTGGAATGGCCTGTATGTAGAAGCTTTGGACCTAGTGAGTGAATTGAAGATTCTGTGCATTCATAACTGCTTCAGTGCTCCCAAATTTGCCTCTGGCCACTGTAGCTTATATGATGTGTCCAAAGTACTATGAGAAAGAACTTCCTCTCATTATATTTTCTCTAGGTACAGAGAAGCTACCAAACAAATGAAAACAAATTCTGCAAGTGGAATTTTTTTTTAATCTCAGAGGTGGCTTATATTTTCCAAGGATCTGCTGGATCCTTGTCAAAGTCGTCAACACTCTTGTCATGCTCCCCTCATCCCAAACCCAATTTCTCTTTCTACCTCCCCATTTCATCAAGTTACTGCAAAGTGGCATCCATACATGATTGTGATGAAAGACTGAATGTGGCACCCTTCCAGATCATAAATGTCTCTCATTTAAACAGCTGGAGGGGGCACTAATGAGCAAAAGGCAATTCCCCCACTTCCTATAGCCATACCCATGTGTTGCCTCCTAGTTTTATGAAGGATGAGTAATCCATAGAGTTGACCCTCCAACCAAAAATTAACCAATTGAATGTGGCCAATTGGTATTTAATTAGATAAGGGGAAGGAGGAGAGCCACCACCACCAAAAATGGTTTCCAGAGAAAAAAGAACAAAAACAATCAGGAATAAATCCCTTGGAAACTGTAGTAAATACTGGTCTTGTAACAGAAAGAACAATCTTTGTAAGAGAAGTCATCAGTAATAGAAAAGATCAGACTCAGCTGTAATTCATGACCATATATGCTTGCAAAATCAGAGTAGAAAAATGTTTGCCCTCTTGGCCTCCAAATTTGCTTTGTCGAAATTGGAACTGAATTATAAATCTGATATAGCAATATAGACAGATACCAATATATTAACACTTATATTTTTATTAAGATTTGTCTTAAATATAACTGATCATTCAAAATGTAACTTACATTATTGTGTGACAAAGATGATTGTCCTTGCTGTATGCTTAACCAATAAAACCGCTTCTGCCTCAAAAATTACAGTAAGAGCCCAATCCAGATTTCATTGCAGTCAACGCAAAGACTCCCTTGGAATTCAAAGCACTAGAGATTGGTTGCTCTGCTTTCTAACTTTGTGTCAAGGATTCAGGATAAAACTTTCAGAAGTACCTAAGTGACTTAGGAGTCTACATCCAATTTTGAAAAGAGATTTAGGCCTGCTGTACAAACAGTTTTTGTACTAATTTAACTGTTTCAGCTAAGGGTGTTATATTTTACTGGAAGAGCTAAATGGGCATAACCCTAAAGTGGACCCACTTTACTAACGTAAAGGTGCTTCATACCACTATAGATTTCCCTTCTAAATTTGTAGGAATAAACTATACCATTATAATAACATTTACCTGTATAACTGCATCCGCACTAAGGGTTGTATAATTTTACCAGCTTCAAACAGAAATGTTAAAGAAATGCAAAAATACATCACGAAACCAATCATATATCGGAGATATGTCAATGGTACTTTTATCCTCTGGACAGATGACCTAAACTCCCTGATAGATTTCAATCACTACCACCCCCTATCCATTAAGCTGTTTCTCTAGAACGCTTTCTTAACAGTGTCAACATACTGGACACCATGATCAGCTTCAGGAATGGAACCTTGCAGACAACTCGTGTGTGTGTGTGTATGTGTGTGTGTGTGTGTGTGTGTGTGTGTGTGTTCACATACAAACAACCCATGGATCACCACACTTACATGCAGAGATCCAGAAACCATCCCAGATACACCACAATATCTTATCTAAAGTGAGGCACTCAGATACCACAGAATATGCAACAAACAAAATAGGCAACAAAAATGATTAGGGGGCTGGAGCACAAGACTTATGAGGCAAGGCTGAAAGAACTAGGCCTGCTTAGTCTGCAGAAGAGAAGAATGAGGGGGGATTTGATAGCAGCCTTTAACTACCTGAAAGGGGGTTTCAGGGAGGATGGAGCTAGGCTGTTTTCAGTGGTGGCAGATGACAGAACAAGAAGCAACGGTCTCAAGTTGCAGTGAGGGAGGTCTACTCGTAGGTTGGACATTAGGAAAAAGGTTTTCACTAGGAGGGTGGTGAAGCATTGGAATGGGTTACCTAGGGAGGTGGTGGCATCTCCATCTTTAGAGGTTTTTAATCTGTGGCTTGACAAAACCCTTACCGGGATGATTTATCTGAGGATAGTCCTGCTTTGGGCAGGGGGTTGGACTAGATGACCTCCTAAGGTCCCTTCCAACTCTAATATTCTATGATTCTATGCTCCAAGGATACACATCTAAACTTGCTTAGAACTGTCTCCACTAGACAGGGACAGGCTACCAGAGAAGTAGATTGCATGATGGAAAGGACCCAGTGGCGTACCGTGGATCTCTGGCACCCAGGGGACGTACTTACATTTGGTGCCCGCCCGTCAGCAACGCCCCATGGGCGGAGGGGTCTGCGGACCCGTACCCTGCTCTCACACTGATGTGGGTGTAGTGGGGGCTGTTTGGCAGTGGGGTGGATGGGCTCTGTCCCTATGGCTCCTTCCTTGCACCCAGTGCAGGGGCGGAGCGGCTGGACGGGGTGGCTCCTCATCTGAGGGCCTGGCAGACGACCCTCCCCAGGCCAGCGCCTGTGGGTATAGCCTCCTCCCTCGGTATGCCACTGAAAGGACCACCTAAATGCCCTGGGAAAACCTGCTTCAGTAAAGAAAAAGACCCTCTGAACATTCAGGCCTGATTGTCACCTGCCACCCCATGCTAGAACCTATATGTGGTATCATTAAATAATTACAACCTTTACTTGATTGGGACCACATCCTGAAATAAAGCTTTCCAGAATCCCCTCTTCTGGACTTCAAACAACCCCCTCAGCCTAGCCACACTCATCATGAGAAACAAGCCCCCCCACAGACTGGGACACACCAACTCAAAGTGGTGCTAGACCCTGCCAGAACAAAGCCTGCACACATTTCTCCACTGCTACAATGATCAATAACACCTTTCCCCATGACATTCCTTTCCAGCTCCATGGGTTCTAAACACGCCTGTCACTACACATAGTGTACCTCAGCTAGTGCATGAAATGCCTCAACCACAATAGTGGGTGAAACCAAACACTCACTCCTTTCTTGAATGAACTCACATAAAAAATTGACAAAAGACAAAAACACCATATCACCCGTGGGGGAACACTTTTCACAAAGCAATCACTCCATATCTGACCTGTCAGTGCTCATCCTCAAAGGAAACCTGCATGACACTTCGAAAACACAAGCCTGGAAAATTAAATTCATAATTCTGTTGGACACTGAAAGCCATGGACTTAGTTATAGCTCATTACAACAATTTGTAATCCCCCTACTGCCTACTAACCCTCAATTGTCCACTTCCTTCTGCGTGATTTCCTACAGCATGTCTGAACCTCTTATGCATAAGAATCTGTCCCACCTTACATTTATCTTGGATGCTCTGGTTACCTTCTCCAGACCTGAGGAAGATATCTGTGAAGTTAAATCTTTTCCCTTCTGCCAACAGAAGTTGGTCTAGTAAAAGATATTACCTCACCCACCTTGTCTTTGTCAAAGAATTATTTCATTGCATTAACAGTGCTTGAATTATGAAATTTCTTGCAGTTTTGCCAAGCTACAATTAGTGAAAAGCAATTTAAATATTTTATAGCTGTGCTGTGTTACACAGTAATTGTGTACTTAATAATATATAGTGTACAACATTATTTATGAGAGAAGTTAATTTGTTTCTTAAAAAAGTTTTAAAAATAAGCTAAAATACTTCATAGCTTGTATGTTTATTTCATAATATTACTCACAGCTTTGTTACATGTTTAATTAAGTACAGTATTAAAATACCGGGCACTTGAACCAAGTTAAAATGTCACTTTTTTTGGTGCAAACATGCTTAATGTCCTTTTAAGGTGATTCATTGCACAGGTCTTGAAAAAAAAATCTCTTTTCTCATGTCTCTTCATTAGTGACTCCAACACTGGAGTGCCAAGGGCTACTCAGAAAAATTAGCTAATAATATAAGAGTTAAATAAATCTCATCCCATTCTTCATCCCATTTCTGTGCACCACTCTCAGCTGTTAAAGGGAATCGTTCTTTCAGATGAAGGATTCTTGGGGGGGGGGAGCAGCTACTCTGGGGCTTCAAGATGTACATTATTTTGGATGGCACTTTAACACCGTGAGTCAGAAAAAACACCTAAGTCTGTGCTTAACTTTAATTCAGTTTGAACTCAATGGGATTTAAGCAATTGCTTGAAGTTAAGCACATTCCTAAGTGTGTTTCTGATTAGGGATGGTCTTAAACACGTTTTAGTCAGGAACACACTTAGGAATTGCGCCTAGTCTGTCCACCTCACACTCCCGTCCATCCTCCCTTTTTATGACTATACCTCTTTCCCTATCACCACCAAGTATTTCACAGCATTGAGCAGTGCTCTCTTCTCTTTGCTGAAGAGGGTTTCCTCCTCTGTAAGTTGCAAAATGAAGTGGAATCTTCTTTCTGAGTTCACTCAGTTTAGGGACCTATCTTGAGATGACATCTTTAAGTGTTCTGTCTTTTGAGAACAGCCACATTGGAGAGAGAACACACTTTGCCACCTCCCAGCCTTCTCCCTCCTTGCAGACAGGAATAAGTAGGCCATAATTGGCATCCAACGAACTTCTGATAGTGTTATTTGTATGAAAATACTTTATCTAAAACGTATGATTAAACTGAGACACATCAAGAATGTTAACTAGCTATCAGACACTTCTCTATTGAAAAAGGGGAGCTGGAAAGGTGCAATTTTTCTTAAAATCATTTTATATTAGTTAAACAATAAAATCAAAATTGGTAAAATGGCTATTACATGTTAATAATTAAATCTAGTATTTGACAATTTGCATATTCAATCTAAAACGCAACTCAAAATTCAGACGACTGACTGAAAAGATTTATTCTTTTACTTGAAAACAACTTTATTCTCTTAGGATAAAGCGTACAAAAATACTGATTTAAAAAAAAAAACAAAAAAACCCACACCTAACTCTACACTTTGTTCTGTTAGAAAAGCACAATAAATCAACAAGAAGCCCAATGAATTCTGCTCAAACTGATGGAACATAACATCATTTACCCCTTCACATATTCATTTCTTCAGAGGTCATCTTAGTGATTGAGCAGCAGTAAGGTTATTTTACAGTTTTTTATTGTGTTTCAGACTCAACGTTAGAAGGAAATCTCAGAAGAATTAGCCCATTTTGCAATTATAGCATGAAACGCTACCAGAATGCCTAGTAGTAATAGCTTCCGACAATAATGGATGGTTATTGAAAGAGAATTGCATCTCCTGTAGAAATAGTGCGGGATCAATAAATTATTATTCTATAAATTATTAAATCTATAGGCAGAAGATAACCATGAGTTGAGTTCCTTCTCATTAATTAATTAAATGAGGACATAAACTCATTGTTATTGTCTGTCTATTAATTTAATAATTTATTGAATAATGGATATGGCTAATACAAAGTTGACCGGGATGGCATCCATCTTCAATGCTATTTCCACACTAATGAGCTTGACACTACATTATTTACCCCACTCTTTTCTCAAATGTCTATATTTAGCTGTGACTAGCAGAAGATTTTGCCTGGACTTGTAAATCAAGCGCACACATTATTTTCAAAACCTTTGTGTTCCACCGTATTGGATGCACCTTTTAAATTCATTTTAACCATGATTCAAAACAAGAAACCAGTTGGGTGAGTTAAATGGACTAACCCAATCTAAAGTCTAAGCCTGTTATGTAGAGCTTGCCAGATGTTTTCATAAAACACACTGAGGAAATCACATTATCAGTCTGAGTTGTTAGAAAGTGGGGTTAGGAGTAAAAAATTTTTCTTGCCTGAGAATATGATGTTGGGCAAGTCAGTTTAAACTCTGTGTTAGTTACCTTATCTCTAAAGTGGCAATCACAATGGTTTCTCACCTTTTGAAGCTATTTGAGAGTTCTGTTTGAAAAGCAGTACATAAGTGCTAAGCATTATTTCTAACGGAAAATATGATGCCAGATTTCTCTGGTTTTTTGTACAACACTCTGATTAAATTGATTTTACTAAAATATAAACTACCGTGTCTAGCAGAAGTAATTTAATGTTATTTACAATGCTTCTGGAAACATCACATTTTCTGGCTACATAAGTAACAATGACAGTGTTGTGCTGTTCAGTCTTAACGATGTAAGTCATTAAATACTAAACCAAAAAACACACTCACTTGTCACAGTGACCCAAGGCTCATGTTGTGTACAGCATAGAATGACTCCTGCAAGTCACATTGATTATGTATTATCACATGCACCAAATGATCTTGAAGAATCATATTAACCAGATAAATTACATAAGTACATCTAATTGAATTCACATGCTTCTCTGTAATAAAGTAAGGAGATGTCAAAAAACAAGTTACATTTGAATTTATGTATTTTTAAGCTAAAATGATGAATCACAATGCTCTTTTTACTGCTAGGTAATTATCCTGATGCAGTCACAAAGATATCAAATGGAAGAGGAAGTTTGGAAAATTCACCAGAGAGAAAATTAACTGAGCTAAAAGTGACTTGGATCGAAGCAAGTGAAATGGATGGAGAATAACAAAGATCAAGTATCAGAGTTTTAATGATTTAAATATAAGAGGATAATTTTTTGTGTTTTGTTTTTGTGTAAGTAAATAGAGGCCTATAAAAAACAAACAAACCCTGTAGAACAATGATGATTTTATCATACAGTGGGAGTCATTAAGAACTAGCAGATAATCACCACCACAAGTACCTGCAGTAATTCTGATATCTTTCTATACTTACAGTAATAGGGCCAAGGCTCCAGTTCAGCAGAGCATTAAAGCATTTGCTTCAGTCCATCTCTATTCAGCCAGGCACTTAAGCCTGTGCTTAACTTTAAGTACATACTTTGGGATATAAGCATGGACTTAAGTGTTTAGCTGATTAGGGATGAATTTCTTGACTGGAATCCAAATGCTGAATTCCTCACCCGCACAAAACTCCCTGAAATCAATACAATATTTCCTCGAGTACAGGCTTGAGAGTTGGGCCCTCATAGTTCAATACCAAATACTTTGAGTAGTGCCCACTGATATGCTCAATGTTGGGTGCTCACTTTGACAACACTAAAACAAGGGACGCTTCAAAAGATTGCACTTGGAAGCAGAAATTAGGGGGCTGATCCTTTAACCATTTTGCAGGGAAATCTTCTAGTGAAGTCAACAGGAGCTGAGTACATTATGGAATGTAAATGGCTCCAATCCAGCTCCTATTGAAATCCCTGGAAAGACTTCTATGGATTTAATGGGAGTAGAAACAAGTCCAATAAGAGCACCAGAATATGAGAGCAGAGAAAAGGAACCTATAGGGAAAGTAATTGTAGCATCATGGGTATCCAAAGGAGTGAGGTGAGATTACATTGTCTAAAATAACCAATCACCTAACATGCAGCCAACTTACACACAGCAATGGCTACCTCCCTTAGTGCTGGTGGCAGGTGGCTTCACCTCCCAAAAGAGGACTACTTTGTTTCAGTTCCCATGTCCCCAACCTTTCTTCAAACCACACTCATCTGCATCCCAGCCAGTGAGGGTGAGGAGGCCCATTACACAATATTGAAATATGGTTGAAGAAAATGGAGGAGAATACTTGGAGAGTTACTCTTGGATACTTATATTTATGAGCCTAGGGCTCTGGAGATTGCTCTTCTAGGATGAAATCACCCATGTGCCGTGTCTGTGCAACCCTTAACTTTTATTTAACCCCTATTTTTGAGAACTTAAGCGATGCATAAGCTCATCTCATCTCCAAAGGGCCGAGCTTCACCCCTACAGCAGAATTCTCTACTTCAGTCTGCTGCAGTATGGAGGAGCCAGTGCAGATTACTCTAAATAGGCAACAAAATTCTGAGCTGTGAAGCAAAGTGGAGAATATTGACCATTAAAAAGGTGAGTTTTACTCCTGCATATGGTTTTATGGTTGAAAATGCATATAATATTACATATAAAATCAATACATGAAATGCTTTAAAAAAACATCAGAGAAGGAAAAAGAATGAAACTCTGTGGGATGAGTGGCATCCTGGTAACCATGAAAGGAGGGTGAGTAGCAACGGAGTGATTTATTATAATAACAGAGGAGACATAGTCTTAGCCTGTCATAAACTCATGGGCAATCTATTTTTCTCTTATGCTAATCATAAATCACCATTTTGCTTTTATGCTTGAAAAGAAACACCTTGTAGTACCTGAGGCTGTAACGAGGGGGAAAATGGTTTTCTTCCAAAGGTCAAGACTGAAACTCATAGAAATTTCCATTTTTATGTCACCTGGATGCAGAGAATGCAGTACAGTATTTAGATCTAGATCGCTGTTAATGTCCCTGGTGATAGAAAATCCCCTATGGGTGTGAGGTTTAAATAAGGAAATGTCAATGCCTCATTCAGACAGAACTAATTTGCCATGCGATCTGATAGTGATTTAAGTGCCAACCGTTGAGATGTCACGGGGTGTATGTGTGGTCTATCTTCAGAACTGACTAAGAATAAGGGCTGATCTACACTTAAAACTTATGTGGGTTAGCTATGTCTCTCAGGCGTGTGAAAAATCCACACCCACAAGAGATGTAGATGATCTGACCTAATCCCTCGTGGAGACAGACAAATTCTTCCATCGATTCCTTGGACAGGTGGATTAACTACAGCAACAGGCCACTATAGAGAGTATCTACACTGAAGCCTGACAGTGGCATAGTTGGAGCACTGCAGATATGCTATTGTAACTTTTTAAATGTAGACATAGACTAAATACTAAGAGCAAAATCTGTTAAAGAAAACCAATAATCAGGTGGAGAAATATCCCCATTTATCTAACTGTATACAAAATTAAAAGGATATGGGTTAAAACTCTAAATAGTAGTTTGTTTGCCACCAGCCAGTCCACATTAGTACAACTGATGTGTACACAGGCCAGATTTGGAGGTTTTTATACAAACCAAACTCTTTCAAGTCAGAGTTTTTTGTGAGGTCTACAGGACTGGGTCACATGTTATTAACAGAAGTAGCTCAATCAAAGTACTTTCAGACCTGTCATTCTTGTCACTATCTGTAGAACTGGATTGGGATCCAACTACAGTAGAATGAATTTTGATTTATTGTATTTTGTAGTTGTTTTACTCTCCTTTGCCGACTGACATAGGAAAGATATTTCATATAAAGTGTGACATTCATGTGCTGTCTTATGACCTGCTAATGCCATGTTAGCAGTCCTGAGCTTCCTTATTTGATTAAGAAAGGAGGAGTAAATGGGTCATTTATTATAATTTTGTCTTCATCCCACCAACCAATGTGTAGGAGAGTTTGACACGAAAGCATACAGCTAAAATTCTTTCATAAGTGTGTTTCTATTTTTCTAAGAGACAACCATCAGTTAGATTCAGAAGAGGATTATGATACATGGTTCCCCTGGCTACCTACTGAGGAACAGCAGAGGATTAGAAAATGTAATCTCATGGTTTTCATCTTTAATTTAACAAGAACCAAAATGGGGCAGGAGGAAGGAGGGAAGAAATACAGAAACCCATTGTTTTCATTTAAGAATAAACTCATCTGATTAATGCTTTTTTGTTTTTGCAGGTCATTTTCTTTTTAGCTGAGTAAAAAGTTTGACTAATTGTGTGGATGTAGTGCAGTGTCAGGGTACATCTACACAGGAAAAAAAACGACCTGTAACCTTACGGGTCCAAGTTCAAATGTCTGTACAGCAATTTTACAGATGTTCAACCCAAACCCCACAAGTCTAAGTCAACTGACCTGGGCCAGCCACACGTATATAATTACTGTGTAGCTATACCTTCAAGGAGCACAGGAAAGCAGAGTCAGCTCCCCCCACTCCAGCTATCACCCTCTCATTGCCACATTCTCTTAGAACCTTTTCCCAAAGGCATCAAGACTCCTTCTACTATATTCTGACCTCTTAGTATAATCCGACTATAAGTTAACCAACAGTTAGATTTATCTGTATGGGAGATTGATCAGGGTCTCCAAGACCTAATTTGCACTAAACTTTTGTATTTTTATATAGTGCCAAGGATCTCCAATGGTAACATTTTAAAATGTATTTAGATGCCTAAAGATATAGATGGGCACTTATCTGTATAGAGAAAATCCCACTGGGATCCTATCTGTATCTTTAGGCACCTATGCAATGCGCATAAGCACTTTTATTCTCATTTTACTGAAGGAGAAATTGAGACAGAAAGAGGTTAAGTGACTGCACCAAGATCACATAGTAGGACAGAGACAGAAATGGTGACAAAATCAAGGTCTCCTGACTCCCAATCTTGTGTGCTAACCACTAGACCATGCTATCGCTATTGCTTCCATTACCACATTGGTTATTGGGGCACCATCACTGATGAATGACCAATCAATTGTCTCCACCCCTGATGATTGTGTGTCAGTGCCTGAGTCCGCGAAGTCCATTCCTGTCCACTCTTTTATGTTGTCAGTCCATCTCGTCTTCTGCCTGCTTCTTCTCTTCCTCTGTACTGTCCCTTGGAGGATAATCTTGGAAAGACTAGATGATTTTATCACATGGCCGTACCACTTCAGCTTGCACTTCTTCATGGTCGTCCGGAGATCTTCATATGACTTAGCATGTTGGGTGGTGATGTTATGAACCTCTTCATTAGTGTCTTGGTCAAGGTAGGAGATGCCCAAGATTTTGTGGAAATATCTCATATCCACTATCTGTATTTTCCATTCAAGTTCTCCTGTAAGGGTCCATGTCTCGCATGCATTTAAAAAAACAAGGAGATGACCAGTGCATGCAGCAGTTTCAGTTTGGACTTCAGGGTGATATTCTTGTTCCTCCAGATTGGCTTTAACTTTGCCAGTGCTGCTGCTTTTTGTGCAGTTCTTGCCAAAATTTATGCCTTTGATACCTCATTGGTGATGATTACTCCCAGATACTTGAACTGTTTCACTGTCTCCAGCTTTTGTCCACTGACAATTATGTGTGAGTTGATCCCAGCACATTTGTTTGTCATCAGCTTGGTTTTCTCTGCATTAATTTCCATGCTGTACTTTGTAAAGGTTTCATCACATGGTTTCACAAGATTAGCAAGTTCTTCTTTGCTATTTGCCAGGCCATCAGCGTCAGCAGTGAATCAAAGATTTGAGATTGTTCGCCCCCCAATACTGACTGTGCATATGTGATCTTCTAGAGCATCAAACATTATTCACTTCACGTAAATGCTGGACAATGTGGGCAAAAGAACCCAGACTTGCTGGACTCCAACAGTGGTACAAAACCACTCTCCTATTGTGCCATTGACAAGAACTGAATGTTGACCTTGGCATACAGTTCTTTAATGGAAAAAGTAAGCTTATGATCAATGTTGTACTTCTTCATGGTTGCCCAGAGAGCTTCATGCTATACTATGTCAAATGCCTTCTTGAAGTCGAGACATGATAGATGTCCTGCTGGTGTAGTAAGTACTTCTGTCATAGAACATGAAGATTGAAAATCTGTTCTATGGTACTTCTTCCAGCATGAAAGCCAGACTGTTCTTCAGCGATGATATTCTCCACTTGTGACATAGATCTGTTCAATATAACTTTCAGCATCACTTGTATGGGATGGCTAATTAAGCTTGTAGTCTGATAGTGTTGACACAGTTGCAGGTTGCCTTTCTTTGGCAGAGCAATATTAGTGACTTTGTCCACGTGGAGGGCCACTCACTGGTCTGCCAGATTTTGTTGCAGATCTTGGTGAGTACTCTTTTTCCTCTGAATTTCATCAGTTCGGCTGGAATGTTGTCAATACATGTAGCCTTTCCATTCTTGAGTGATTTCACCGCTACCTTCACTACTTAACGCAGTAATGGAAAATCCTCCTCCTCTGTTGAATCTGGGCCATCTAGAACACTAGGATCTCCATTTGTCTGGTTGTACAGATCAGAGCAGTAGTTTATTCACCTATTGATGATATCCCTTTATTCTGTGATGCTGTTCCCTTCTTTGTCTTGAATTGAATTGGCTTTGGTCCATCTTTCCTTCGTCAGATCTTTTACAACATGGAAGGGTCTTTTGCTAGTCTTATTGTTGATACACTCTTCAATTTTAGTGCATTGTTTTTCGATCCATATCTCCTTGGCCACCTTCATTCCTTTCCTGATCTTTTTTTATTTTAAACCCATCTCTCTGTATTTATCAGCTCCCTCAGTGCTATTCTTAACTCTCTTATCCTGTGGGTCGATGGGATATAATAGGCCCTCTGCTCCTCCTGCATGTCATAAAAGGCAACTTATAGGGGGTTGCCCAGAGTGGGATAGACTCCACCAGGTTAGAAACTTGTCCAAGACACACCATATCATGAACAAATCAACTATGTCCATACTGGATTGGTCATAGCCTGGATTAACAATGACCATGCCAACCATCCCCCATCAGGGTGTACGCGACAAGTATATTACTGGTGGAACTCCAACAAAGATGATTCATGGAAGAGACAACATCACCATAGCTACATGAACTGTAAGGATGTGGAGACAAATAGGGAGGTTGAAAAAACTCGTGTATGAAATGGAATGATACATCTGGCATCTCCTAGGATTCTCCAAGATGGAAAAACTTTGGAGAAGTACTTAACAGAAGAAGACCATGTACTCTACTACAGTGGAGAAGACAAACATGTCAGTGGTGTAGGATTTCTTGTCCATAAAGGTATCAAACTTTTTTCAATTTTTAAAAATTGCGAGCACACAAAAAACCTGTTATCTGTTATTTGCCCACCTCTAGTTTTTAGTATGTTTCTAATAAAGATAAGTAACAAGAGCAGGTCAGGCAAAATAATTAAGAGACCTAGAAGGTTTGCCATATCATGCTTTCTACTTACTGTGTGTAAACTGGTGGAGGTGCAATTTAAGACTGGTTTGTGTCCTACGCAACATTATTCACATCATGGGATGCACATCAAACAGAATTGGCAAAAGGCCTTTATTTTGGAGATGCTTCACTCTTCTGCTCTAGAATATTGGATATTCAAACTATAAAAGTTATTTTAGAGATGATATGCAATCAGAATGAAGAAAACTGGATTATATTTAGAATAATACGTCCTAAATGGCATGTACAAGAGTGGTGTTTAGTATGTCACCAGAAATATATCTTGGTGTGTCAAGTTTCTTGAAGTTGTTGTTGAAATGTTTTGTTTGTATCTAAAAGCCCCAGTCAGAATCAATTCCCTGTTGTCCTAAACTCTGCATGATATTGTAGAAAGACGCACTCTTTCCCCTAGTACTTTTAAAAATAGCAAAAAAGTCAAATGTGTTTCTCTGGGAAGGTAAAGATGACAAGAACACTGTGATGAATTGAAAATTATGTTTAAAAATCTAAGTAACGGTATGTCTACACTGCTGGTGAATTGGGGATTGATGCAGTTGGATCCATTGAGCTGGTCATGGAGATCCGCCCAATCGATCCCGGAGGTGCTCTCCAATCAATGCCATTAATCCACCTCTCTGAAAGGAGTTAGGCTGCGTCAACTGGAGGGCATCTCCTGCAGATGCAGCACAGTGAAGAGGCTGTGGTATGGCAAAGTAAGTAAGTCAACCATTGGCAGCAGTGAAGATCAGGCCTAAGTTATTACTTTAAATCCTCAGGAAGTTTTTTGGTCCTGCTTGCAAGGGAGGGAGTTTTGTACGGGAAGTGTGCAATCTGAGTCTAATAGCAATGAGTCTGCAAAAAGCCACCATGGAGGAAGATGGGGTGAGTTGTGCCTCTCTGCTTTAGTAGCCTGTTTTCTCCCTTCTTCTGTTTTTGGTGCTTAAGAATTGGAGGTCTTAGAAATAAAGTAGTGTTACACCGCAAGCTTTCAGAAAGTGCATTTTCTGTTTTTATCCAGCTTCTCTATTCGCATGCCATGACCATAAGAAAGACATGTATGTTCTCATAATATTAACAGTTAGTTAATTAGGGCTAGATTAAGATAGATAGATAGCCACGCAGTTGGGGAGTAAGGATGTTCCCTTCAACTCTGCTCAGCCACATCAGGAATAGATATTTTCTGGGTCTAGGTCTTGTGCAGCATGCTAGGGTTATACAGCTACTGCTCCTGCCTACGAGCAAGTGAGTGGAGAGTATCTGGCTCCTTTTCCCCTTGCCAGCCTGTGGAGCTGGTTGGATGCCTGGAAGGAAGTCAGCTTCAATCTTTCTTCCCTGGTGCAAGAATGATGCCCTGAGAGGAATCATGTCACAGCTCTTCCAAGGGCTACTCCTGGGGCAAGGCAGCCTATGCACCGCCCTTTACTCAAGGCGGTGCCTAAAAGCAAAATCTAGCCCTTACTTTGTAATTTAAAAATTTATATACTGTAATGTTACTACTAACCATGCTATAGTGAAGCTAATATTCTGTAGTGAACTGTAATTAATATGAATATACTCAAATAATGCACATTTTAAGTGACAAAAGAACGCATTTTTGAAGTGCTGCAATATCAACTGTCCTCTTGTATTAGCTGTTTGACACTGAAAATGCTATTCAGAGAATGCACCTTCCTCTTAGCCCTCAGCACAGTAAATGTCCTGAGGGCTACTGAGAAGCCAGAAGACATTTCTTCCCTGTAGCAGCTGGGAAAACCTCAGGAACATCTGACGATGGTAATTTGTAGGCTCTAGCCCATGTATATTTTTTTGCCATGGAGTTGTTTTGGATAGCATGCTCATCTTCATCTTTCAACTGTCCATTATTCAAGGTCATCATGAAATTAAAAGAACCATTTACAAATAGCAACAATACATATGACTTTTGGAATGATGAGACACCATAAGCCACTGCTTATATGCCCAGAAAACTTTTACCTGTGTATTCTGGAATTGGACTTCTATTGGTTTTTCTGTAGTATAATGAATTTCTCCCGACCGACAGATGACTGGAGCCCTAACTAGAGCGATATGGGTTTTGAGTTCAATATGTATCAACTCATGATTTTAGCTCTGGAAGCCTCTGGTTCAAACCCTAGTGTGTCAGCCAAGATGTCACAATTGCATCAGCCAACTCTCCCTCCATTCCTGGCGTTATAACATCCTTATGACAACTACAACAATTAGTTCTGGAGAAAAGTATTATTAGGAAAGTATTTACTATAATATTTTATTTGCTTGATGGTTCAGTGTAGTAGATGGAAAAAAGGAGGAGAAGCCTGTACCATGTGACCAGCCAGTATCTGTGAATCTACAGTACTTCATGGATCCCAGTTTGGGAAATGAACACTGAAGAACAAGGTGTGCTCTGTGTGTATATTTAAAGCTTGCAACTCTCTATGTTTAAATAGCTCTCAAAGTTATTAGAAATTTGAACTGGATTTTATAATCCAGACAAACCCAATATAACTGTATATTTTTTTCTATTTCCTATTTAAAATTAGCTATCCACAATAAACTGGGTGCTGTTTACCCAGAAGGAAAAAATCACCTGCTGAAGTGAACCAGCACAATCTTTCTGAGTCTTCACCAACCTTGGATACATTGTCTCCTGGTTGCACCAGCACACACTCAATTTGACTATGGCTAGTCCTGGTTTTGCAAGTGTAAAGAATTATTCTGCAGAAGCCTCAAAAGTAATGGTAAATTAAGTGTTAGTCTGGATGTTTAAACAAGACTCACCCAGAGAACCCTGGAATGCCTCGTGGAGTAAAATAACTGGAATTAATTTTTTATATCCCAGAAGAAGAGAGTCTTTTGGGGAGATTTAAATGGAGGGAAGTAGCTCCCTTCAGAATATAACTGAATGCACCAAAAATACAAAGGAAAGGTGGGAGAACGTATCCACATCAAGCATTATTTGTTCATCTAGGGCCTAATCCTGCTCCCTTTGATTCCTTGAAAATTTTGTTACGCAACCTAGCAGCAGATTAATCATGTATTGAACAGACCTGCCAATCCAGAGCACAAGCTCTGTAAGGATCCCTAAATGTCTGAGAATGGGAGCATCAAGTCAATCTGAGTTTGAACTCCAGAGGAGGCCGTTTGCTTTGAGATCTTGTGTCTCACTTTCCTGCCATAGCATCCAAATCTTCAAATGCAGTCCCTGTACTCCAAAGGGACTACCATGCATGCTTTGTCCACCATCTGATCCAGGGTTGGAAATTACTGGTTTGCGTCAATCCAGGTTTCCATTAGGTGTGACAGATATGTTCAGGTTGCCTTCTATCACTGCCATACTTCGGAAAACAGAAAAAAAAAGCAAATATAATGCTTATAAACATTAGCTTATCTACAACTAAATCACACCCAGGAGCAACATTAAACTCTGAAACCTTCGGGCCAAATTCAGAGGTATGAGCTCCACATTGGTAAGTGGGCGTGCATGAGTTCAATTTCATCTAACATACCAGGAAGACGGTGTGAATTATTTTAGAGGTTGCCTATTCTAATTCTCACCTTTTTGTGCCCTCTGTTAGTTGCTTTTGTTGCTAACGCCCTCTCTTCTGACTCCTTTGTTGTTTAAGTTACACATGATCTTAGACCCCCTTATTTTCACTTAGGTCTTGTCTATGATCAGATCTACACTTAAAATTTAGGTTGACAATAGGTATGTTGCTCAGGGCTCTGAAAAATCCACCCACATGAGTGATGTAGTTATGGCAACCTAACCCCCAGTGTAGGTGCAGCTAGCCTGAAAGCAAAATGTTTAGCTACCATCACTCAGGGAGATGATGTTTCTACATCAACAGACAAACCCCTTTCGTCGGTGTAGGCCGCATCTGCATTATCGAGTTATGCCAGCATAGCTACAGCACCATAGCTGTGCCAGTATAGACTCTGTAGTGTAGACATGGACTTACTACTAGGCAATTCAGAAGTAAAATGTCCTTACTTCACTAACTTAGGGCAAGTCTATGCTACAAAACTGAGTTGGCATACAGCCACAGCAATAAATAAATCACTTTTGCTTGCCTACACTATGCTCCTTGTGTCCGCAGTGTGCATCCTCACCAGAAGCGCTTGCACCAATTTAACTGTCAGTGTGGGGCATTGTGGGACTGCTTCTGAAAACTCAGAGGTGATGCATAAGGAACACTCCCAGGCTGGGGCCAGTCACACTGTGAGAGTACAGTTAGTACACCATGGCTCACTCTGGCCGCAACTCTAGTCTGGCGGAGAGGCTCAGAGCTAGCTGGGTACGTGTGTGTGACGCCCCTTGCATGGCCTGTGACTTTAAATCCCAATCTAGCCCTTACATTATTAGCATGTAGGGGTCCGACGGGTATAATACTTAGGAGGCAAGAACAAAAATAAGGGGGGGGTATGGAAATTGAACCTAAAAAGGGTTTCCAAGTATTTTAACCTTTCTATTTAACCACATTGGAGAAATTGGCCAAGTGGATCCACATTTGGGTACTTCGTTGGTGTATATGTTGTGTATTCATCTGAACCAGCTCTGAATTTTCCTCTGGGTATCTGAGTGGCTCAGGCTGAGTCTGCTGAGACTGTTTACCACAGCTCAGATATAAAACAGCTGTTATGCTTCTGGATTTTTGTAACGTATTTAATATAATTATGTGGCCTACAATTCACTGTTCCAATCTAATTTTTGCAGGGATGCTTCTCTTGTCATGGTTTAGAGAACATCCTCTCTCCTCTGCACAGTTGAAGTTAAAAGCTCCCTTTCTACACACAAGATATTCACTTGCATTTTCCTAGTAGAGAAATGTTTCTTTTTTTAAACCTTTTTACTAGAAATATTGCCCACAAAACATCCCCCGTTGAACACATGTATGTGCACGTACATACATACATACACACACACACCTGTGTTCAAAATCAGAGGCCTAATTGTCAGGGAGTCACTTTAAATATCTAATTCTGCTAAATGTACTCCAAATGAGATTTAGATCAGAATGAAAGGAATTTTAATTCTGAGTTCAGAGGAACAGGTTTATAGCAGTTTGTTGACCACTTAACAGACGAGAGTCTGTTGATTAGCACATGAGCTAATTGTTTTAAAATCTTCTTTCAAAGAAGTAGATTTAATTGTTTAGTGCAAACTGCACTCCATTTCTGTCTGATTCATTATATAAATTTTGGCTTCTTCCTCCAGGCTTAATGTACTATTGACATGTGTACAACGGTTTGAATGAAGTTATCCGACTCTTTCCTTGTGTTTTTTATCACCTGCTGATCCACTATTTCCTCCATTCTTTCTTCTTGTGTTAATAATCACTGACCTCGTCTCATCACTTCTTTACACAACGCAGAAGAACTAGAAGATTTAAATTCATCCCTCCTCTGTTCCCCCCTTCTCCCTCTCCCAAGAAAAATGCTGTTGCTAGGAATTTGAATGTTTATGTAGAAATTTACATATTCATGAAAATGTGGTCTTTTGAGTACTGGAAACCAGCATGTAGCGTTGCATTCACATTAGAGAGTCTACTGCTTATGCACATGCAATCCTGTTGTTATAGGAGTGTCCATACTGGGGATTATAGTCTCCTAGCAATTTAAATGTGCCTTACATAAGAACAACAATACTTTACATCTGTACCTCATCTTCCAACTAATGATCCAAGAGCACTTTATAAATATTAATCAAGCTTCACAACCACCTCCCTCCCGTCCTGTGAGTTAAGTAAGCAGGATGCTCCTTATTTAAACAGATGAGAAAATTCAGGCACAGAGAGGCTAAGTGATTTTCCCAGGATCACACAACCAGTCTGTTGATGGGCCAAAAATAGAACATGCCTCTTCTAACTCTTTAACTACAAGACCATAGATATCTGAGAGAGTCCTGCACTGGCTATAACTTTTACTACAGACTCTTTTAACTACTAAACACTTTCCCCAGGAAACTTAGCAGCAGTAGCCCTCTGATTTCCAGAGTAGAGCTGACTGTTCCACAGTGTATGGGAACAACTGGGAATTAACATTTTACATGAATGATGAAGTGGAAAACCCCAGGACTCTCAGGTTTCCATTCTCCTTTTATTGCTTGACTCTATCAGATTTTCAACCTCATTCAGGGAAGCTTCCAACTTTACCCACTTCCACAAATTTGCCCTTCATCTTATGATCTCTCTATTATGCTATCTGTGATGCCAACATCAGCAGTCATTTCATCGCTAAGAGTGGCATCTTTCTCTCCAAAGCATCATCCATGACATATTTCTCTATTACCTGCTGATAACGTCTGATGGATTCTTAGAGATTTCGTTTCCTTAATTTCACTCTTATCTATTCAACTGTTCTGATTTTTTTACTGAGAGTGGACACACCTCAGTTTTAGACCTCTTCACACTTGTATCCACCACAGTCCTCTCATATTATCTGTCTGTCTCATCAATCTTGGCCATCACATTCCTAAATTTGATCTTTGGTCTCCCTTTTCTGTTGATGATACCTAATCTATACCCAATCGCTAATGCTGATTTCCCCTAATTTACTAATCACTTCATCCTCACTAACTTCTTGTTCCACCACAGCTTTATCCAAGTGAATGTATCCAAACTGGTATCCTAATAATTGGCCTGAAGAACATCCCCAATGAAAACTCCACCCGCTCACTGCTTCACTCTAATCTTACTTTTGTCCCCTATTGTGATGTGCATATGCTACTGATACACTGATATGACCTAGCTCTTCACCCTAGGGAGAAAGGGCTGTACAGAGGCAGCTCTATGTTCAACGTCCATATCCTGAATTGCCCTCCCATAGGAACTCTTACCACAACAGGAACTATATTGCCCCTTAAAGACCCTTCTGATTGTTAAAATTGGCGCTGTCATCCCTGATGCTCATCAGAGAGGCACAATCCATTCTGTTTACTATCCCCATTCATTGTTTTGCCTACTGAGTACAATATTGCTCTTTTTTCTAAGCATTTTATTCTTATATTAGTTTCTCAAAGATTCTAAGTTTTTAATACAAAAAGTTCCTATTTGTAACTATTTTTATTTTGCAAAGCTAGCCTTCAAATGGCAAAACAATATCCTGATGTCCTATTAACTTGGCCATGTAGAAAACTTGATTTATTCATACATTCCAAGGTCAAAAAGGATGGTTGTGATCACCTAGTCCGACCTCCTGTATAACACAGGCCATAGAACATCACCAAAATAATTTCTAGAGCAGAGCTTTTAGAAAAATATCCAATCTTGATTTTAAAATTGTCAGTAATGGAGAATAATCCACTATGACCCTTGGTAGATTGTTCCAGTGGTTAATTACTCTCACTATTAAAAAAATCACACTTTACTTGTAGTCTGCACTATCTAGTTTCAACTTCCAGCCATTGGATCATGTTATGCCTTTCTCTGCTAGAATGAAGAGCCCATTATTAAATATTTTTTTCCCATGTAGGTACTTATAGATTATAGTCAAGTCACCATTAACCTCCTCTTTGTTAAGTAAAATATATTGAGCTCCTTGAGTCTAGCTCTCTAAGGCATGTTTTCTAATCCTTTTAATCATCATTATGGATCTTCTCTGAATCTTCTCCAATTTATCAACATCCTTCTTGAATTGTGGGCACCGGAACTGGTCACAGTATTTCAGCAGTGGTCAGACATAGAGGAAAAATACCTCTACACTCCTAATAGAGATTCCCTTATTTATGGATCCCAGGATCATGTTAGCTCTACTGGCCACAGCATCACTTGGGGAGCTCATGTTCTACTGGTTATCCACCTTGACCCCCAATTCTTTTTCAGAGTCACTGCTTCCCAGGATAGAGTCCCCATCCTGTAATGATGGCCTAAATTCTTTGTTCCTTTGTTTACATTAATTACATTTGCATTAATTACATTATCTTTAATTCTTTCTTAATCGAGTCCTGTACTAGCCATTCCACTATTTTGTTCGGAATCAATGTCAGACTCAACAGGTCTATAATTATCCAGGTTTTCCCATTTACACTTTTAAAAAAATTGGCACATTACCTTTCTTGCAGTCCTCTGGAACTTCCTCAGTCTTCCAAGATTTACTGAAAATCAACATTAACAATCCAGCAAGATCTTCAGACAGCGCTTTTAAAACACTTGGATGCAAGTTATCTAGATCTGCTCATTTTAAAATGTGTAACTTTAGTAACTTCTGTTTAAACATCCTCCAGAGATACTAATGGAATGGAAACAGGGCTATCACCATGATGTGATGAGAATAGATCATCTGTTTTTTTCTCCAGCTGCAAAATAGAAATATATATTGAACATTTCTGCCTTTTCTTCATAATTATTGATAATTCTACCATTTGCATCGAGTAATGGATCAAATACCATTATCATTATTTTTGATCCTAATATATTTAAAAACTCATTTAAATAGCACTGAAGATTTGAACTCCCTCCTTGCTACTCAACTTACTTCGCAGGGATGGGTGAATTCTCCCAACATGCTGCTGTTTCATTTCAGTGAGGTATATTAGCTACCAGGTCCCAGTTTAAATGTTATTATGCAGTATTCCTTTTGGCCTGAGCCGTCAGCCAAAATTTGAAGTCCTGCAGGGTTGTTTCCATTCGTATGGGAAACTGATGATATAAAGCTGGTATAATCTCAGTGTAATCCTGTTCGTTTACACAAAGTCCTGTCAACTCAGTAGAGGCAAACAACAGCAGGAAAATTTTCTTGCTCAGAAATTCTCAGCTGTGCCACTCCAGGGAGCTGTGCCCAAGAGGCTTTGTCCTTCTCCTTCCTGCCAGAGTCCTGCGCACAGCTCCTTCTGAAGGCTTCCTGCCTCTGTCATGTTCCAGGGTGCAATCCAGACCAGTGAGGGGTTCTGTCATCACCTGCCATGCAATCTTCAGTGCCTCAGAATGCTTTGCTGTTGCAGCTTCCAATCTGGGCCGCTCACAGACAGCATGTGGGTCATACACTGAGTATCGATGTATAGCAGCAGTCTTGATCCAGCAGCCTGTCAGCAGCACCCCAGCCACTCTCTAGCTTCCAGCAGCCTTGGTGACTACTGGCAGGGTGACCTCAACATACTCCCAAAATTTCCCAAAACATGTGTTCTGCACTGTCCAGCTCTCTCTTGGGCAGGCCAGATATTATAGGTCCATTGCCCCCATAAGGGGTCAATACTCACCAACTTGCTATTTTAAATGGAATTGCCAAACAGCTCAGTTTAAACACAGCATTGGATTAGTGTATAAAATTATATATGTTTGTTTAACTACAAAGAGAGATTTTAAGTGAGGAAAAATATAAAGTACCTAAGTCAGAAATAGTTACAAGACATATAAAGATAAAATGCTTTCTAGTAGCTAAAACTTAACTAGACTTGTTTCAAGGTAAAATCCTTACCACATGTTCTCAGCGATATTGCTGAACATATTTTCATGTGGGATTCTCACCCTCCCCGAAAGTCAAAGGGTTGATTCCTTTGTTGTCTTAGGTGAAAGAGAGAGAGGGAGATAAAGAAATATAACCTGGGGTGTTTTGACCCTCACTTTTATAGTCTAGTCACCTTTTGAAAAGTATTTGCCTGAGGGTTACCCCTAGATAAAGTTCCTTCCTGTTGTGAGGACAGAGAAGTGGAGTCTCCTGGTGAAAGTGGCTCAATGTTGCTGCTTGCTAAAATGCAGATCAGTCTGTTCCTGCCCCCACTTTATTGCCAAAGAATGGCCACTTGACAAGTGATTGCCAATCAACTTTGATAACCTCTGGCTAGAGGATTATCTTTTCCTTGGTCTTTCTCTCAGTCCTGAGGACCCTGTTTATTACTTGTATGTAAATTGAGGCAAATACACATTTCTTTGTTTAGGACAGACCCTGTTTAACAACTTCTGCTTGCTCAATGCCACATGGATTTCAACATTTGCTAACATCTTACAGGGGGAATTCATAACTTTACATATAATGTTGCTACACACATTTCACTATAACATTACTGACCAGCAAGTTATTAGTTTTCAAATGATACCTCACAAGGCATATTTTGTACATAGATTATTACAGTGGTGTATAGTGTGTGAATACCAGGGTGCATTCAGTCACGGCCTCCAAATACATAGATTGCAAATCAATATCATACACCCTGCCCTGAACTCAAATTTGCAACTGATGACAGCATTCAGTCCATACACCTTACCTCTGATGTGCCTGTTAGCCTAGTCCCTGAGTGGTCGCCTCCATTGTTTGCAGCTACATGAAAGGGGTTGATTGCTCATTTTGCTGAGCCTGAAAGAGAGGCTTGGCACAGTCATTGGCTTTAGCTAGGTTGTGATTGTTTTTGGATCCGAATCCCGTTCCCGGTGGCAGTCGTTACGTGAGAACCTTGCAGCATAGCAATATGAATAACTTAAGAAACCAACTTTCAGTAGTTTAAAGAGGCTGGATCAGATGCTCAACTAGTATAAATCAGTGGAACTTTGTTGAAAGCAGTGGAGCTACAACAACACACAGCAGCTGAAGACCTGAGCCGCCTTCTTCCACCTCGTAGGAGAGTGCTCAAACCACCGAGTTAAGAGATATTCTGTTGTAGAGTGCTGCTCCCTTAGTCCCACCTGTTAAAATGATTCCACTGTGGATTAATAATGAAAGGGTATATGGAACTGGAGCCTCAGTCTTCCATATCCCAGGTGAGGGCCCTAACCACTGGATTATAGAATCATTCTCTTTCTCTCTTTCTGTCCCCACCCCATGACTGTTCTACCATGGATAAATACTTAAATAAATACTTAGTCATTCTTTTCCCAGAATGGGAAATTGTGGTGGGGAGGCAAGAAGGTTTGATTATTTCAAACAAAAATAAATCCTATCATAAATGTATATCCAATCTATCCAGCAATTCTTATCAGTTGAATTTGCATCTGAGAGCTATATAAAATAACTTGGGATAGAGTTTTAAACTTTTAAACATCTTGGACTAAATCTTCCCAAAATGCAAACAAACTTTTGAAGACTTTAAGCCTTCTTTTCATATCAGCAATTATTACATGTAGGCACTTCTGGGTTTAACACTTGATCCAACTCCTGTTGCAACTGTTTGAAAGCCTCCCATTGAGGATTTGGGGAAAAAAAAAGTGATGTGCTGAGTTCACTTCTCTTCATCCTTGTTCTGGAGCTTAATAGTAAGATAACGAAGCTTGTAAAAATGGAGAAAACTAATGTATTCTGAAGATCTGGCCTTTTAGCTGACAGCAAGGAGGTTTTCATAAATATATCAGAGGGACATCTGTGTTTGAAGATGATGGTTTGAAGATAAACACAAAGAAAACTAAAAGTATGCAAGTAAGTGGAAGGGGAGCTATTGATTGAAGTTTCAGGAGAGAAGATGAATCAGAAGAAAGAATTTGTATATGTAGGAAGTACACTTAATGTCATCAAAGAGATCTGGAGAACTAACAAGAAAAACCCAATTTGCCTGGGCAGCAGTGAAAAAAGGTAGCAGGAGTACAATGGGACCTGCAAGTAAATAACAAACTGAAAGGAAAAAAGTATATTCTCTGGGTATTTGTCCCTGCCTGCTCTATGGTTTGAAAACAGTAGGTCTGATGAAGATAGAAGAAAAGACGTTAGAGAGATAAAAATAATACACTGAGGAGAATGGCAGGCAAGTGGGAGGTAGACAGAGCATTCATGTAAGAAATTAAGGAGTAGATAAACTTGGGACACTCAGCTAGAGAGTACACGTTTGAGGTGGTCTGGAAATATGGTAAGAGTGGGAAAAGAATGACCAACAAAGAAAACATGGGTAGAAGAGGACGGTAAGAAAGGACGCGGAAAATGGAGGATATGATGGAAAGACTCTGTCAAGAAAAATATGAAGAGAAAAGGACTGCCGTGGAGCGGAAGGAATGGCAAAGAATCACGGGCACTTCTGATCCCATGTAAATGGAAAAGGGTTGAGAAGTGAAGTGGAAGCCTCCTGTTGATTTCAGTGAGAACTGAATAAAGCCCATAGGTAAGATCACAATTCACAAAATCTCTAAAGAACAAAAAGGAGAAGAGAAGCCTTTAAAAGACCAAATTCTGAGTACGCTGCACAAAACAACAAAAGAAGAAGCTTGGAATGGCAGATGGATCCTGTCTTTATCATAATAATTAACATTTCCCATAACCACCATTTCATAATTCAGCATATTTCTGATGTCAATAAATTACAGTACTACAGTGCTTAATTCCATCAGACCAATGTAGGACAGGGTGAAGGATATTCCTCTGTATTAGTGCAGCTTTGGAAAGATGGGTATGGTAACTATGTCTATAATATGAATGCTTTCCCTTTGGCTGAAGGCAGTGCAATATCTCAGAAAAATAAGGGAAGCATTATTGTAAAAATGCAAGAGAGTTTAAATCTTTTAACAGCTCAATATAGTTAAAGTTTTACTTTAATAAATCTTATTTATCAAGGGCCAATAAAGAAATTAAGAGAATTACTACTGAATGGAAAAATGCAGTGCACCAAATAGGAAAAGAACTTATCAGATTCTTAAAATCCTGGAGGCACAAACTAAGGAATGTAGGGTTTTCTTTTTTAAATGAAATAAAGTTATGTACGCACACAAGAATAATATATACTAGAAGTAGGGAAATCCACCAGTTAAAAGCAAATTCTGTATATAATTCAGATTTACAGGCTAATTCCTTTGTGCTGCACAATAGATTTCTGTTCAGACAGCAGATTCCCTCACTTTTAATAATATAGTTCAGCTTCCCCTTCCCTTCGGTATCTCCTTCTGCCTCCTCATAAAACAAAGCTTAAATGGAAATCCACAGTGACACATGGATGTACGGATAATGTGCTCTGCCTTTTTTTTTTTTTTTTTGAATACACCCACTGGAAAAAGCTCACTGATCAATGGAATGTTAATGCTTGAAGTTACCAGTGCTACAGCCTCTATCTGCAGTGTTTCATTCTCGACACACAAGTGCCAGCGACTTCAAAATTTTTGGTTTTAAGCCGTCAGAAGATGTGTTGGAGTGAGTAGTAATTCCAGCTTCATCATGTCACCATGTCACCTCAAAGGGAGGCTTTCCACAAAGGGAATTAATAAGTAGATGCTGCAATAGTCTATCAAGGAACTGATGATACGACACTGAGCTTTTGTAACAAAGAGGATCAGTGAACTGTGAGTCACTAATTTGCCTGGCATACAACAGCTCTTTATGAAAACCTCCTATTCTGATATTGTGGGTGCAGTGATGGATGTGATCATGGATAGAATCTGATGGCAGACTATGCTGTTTATCTCTTCATTCTCTTGATGAGTGGGGGAAGGGGGCAGATGGGAACCTTTTAGTTAGCTGCAGATTGGCAGGCCAAAGTGGAAAGATTCAAAAGGGTTCTTCACCCTGCAACTCCTCTGTAATTTTACAACTGGTTAGAGGCACAGATAGTTTAACTGGTTCCAAGTTACATGGTGTGGTTTGTAACAGCAACCTTTCTGCTGTCACAGCTGGGCTTTTTCATCCACACTGCACGCTCTGCCTTACTGTATTTTTACAAGTGCATTCTGGGACATTTTATAAAGCCTCAGGAGCAGATGCCTACAGTGAAAACTGTCAGAATGTTTTCAGAAGTTATGCTAAATTTTATTAGCTGCCTAACCTGGCACATGGTTCCTGTAACCAGTTAGGCATACTCCTGAAGTGTTTCTCAAATACGGCCACCAGTGGATTTTTTTGCAGCCACGACAGTCTCCAAAGCATGAGTGAAGATTGGGGGGAAGGGGCAAAGACGCAGCCCCTGCTGCAGCACCCAGCTGTTGTTCCTGAATAGCTGTTGCTTAGGGCAGCAAGATGCACTGCATTGGTGTTTGCACTGGTGCTGACAGCGGGGATCAGTGCCCTGCATCACACAGCCTTCTCAATGCTCCAGGCACTGCCTCTGGAGACACATGGGGCCACTGTATGTGGCGCTGGAGGTGGATCTTGTTAATGGAGGTGGTTGTGGCCTTCAGTCACCCAGGGACTCCCTTGTGCCGCTCCCCTTCTTCTGCCTGGCCAGGACATGGGGAGCTGGGGACTCTGCAGGCAGTTGGTGAATTCCTGACCCACCTTCCCTCGGGTAGGCTCTCACAGAAGGGCCATGGAAGGCATGACAGAGAGATGGGTTTGTCAGAGTGGCCACCAGCAAGAGTTG
Source organism: Mesoclemmys tuberculata (assembly GCA_007922155.1). Lineage (NCBI taxonomy): Eukaryota > Metazoa > Chordata > Testudines > Chelidae > Mesoclemmys > Mesoclemmys tuberculata. Next base: position 3,495,057 of record ML675610.1, read on the forward strand.
GTGGCCACACTCTGAGGCCACCAGTAATTTTGTTGTGAGAATTGTGCCACTGTAGCCGGTAAAGTTAGTTCTCTCTCAACCTATTACTCTGTGTAGACAGATATCCCATAGTGTACTAGTAGAGGTGGCATATAGTTAAGATTCTCTGGTTATTGACGGTGTATTATGTGGACATAAATTGTGATTACATCCAATTTTATCTCCAGGTGGTTAGAGGAATGGTAAAAAGTTGCTGTGTGTATAGGCTCTTCGTCTTCAGCTTCCCCAAAATAGAAAATATTTGTTGTTTTATTAAAGAGAATGGATTTCCATTTATCACTGGAGATCTGGCTTTGAGTGTTGGAAAGGCCAATGTTAAAATAAATTTGATGTTTCCCTTTGAGTGCCTTATAGCCATTTGATATGCCTCAGAAATATTGTACCATATTAACACAACTTGTCACAATCACATCTGATTGTCAGTCTCTGAGAGACCCCAAAGTAGACTAACAAAGGATATGGGGTAGCGTCCCAGGGCAGAGTTACATGTATAGAGATATGTGGGGAAACTTGCACAGTTCCTGCTTACATGATCCTCATCTCCAGCCAACTCTATTAGTTACTCACTCATGAGCAATAAATTCAACTACAAGCAATTTTTTTTGAAAACCACAATTATTTATAAAAACATCCTACTAATGCCCATTGGAATATACTCCTACACAAATTCCAGCTATTGGCAAGCTTTTATCTGAGCAAAAATGGCATTCCTAACTCTGTGTTTCATTTCATCTGCTATGAACTACATCCATGTACCTCGATGGAGACACACTTAGGTAAAATGTGGATATTTGTCTTTGTTAATCATGCATACAATCTGCAATTCAAAATGTGTGTAAAAATATCAGAGCAGTCCTCATCATTCATTCTGGCAAACAAAAAGTTCTGGAAGAAATGAGCCCCATGCTAATAATCCAGGGGTTCTCAAAATGGGGGTCATGACCCCTCAGGGGGTCACAAGGTAATTATCTGGTGGTCATGAGCGGTCTTCCCTGCTGCTTAACTGTGTGGCTCTAATGGAGCTGTACAACCAAGATTGTGCCCAGGCATGAAGGTACTGTCTGCATTGTGGGCTTTGGGGGCTTGACGGGGAACTTGCTTACTAAGAACCTAAACATTTAAGTTCTATTCAGAAATAAAAATGTGTAATTTGCCCTCCTCTTAAACTGTATTTCTGAGCCTGGTATTGGTGATATATGCAAAATCTTGATGAGATTACCCCTGGTTTCTCTTCTCAAGTGAGACATTCCTCTCTAATTTCAGCAATAATGTATGAGGAGCCGTAATAATCTATGGGCACATTTTTTTCACATTTCCCACAAGAAAATGCTAATCTGATTTAAGAGGGATTTTGTTTATCATCTGACCCAGGTAACAGTCAAGTTAATTAGCCAATTAACAGTTCTAACTCACTCACTCTTTCAGTCACACATACACACACCACTACCTCTCTTCCATCACCATCATTGTTGTCTGTTGATCACTAAATTCAATTAAGAATTGCTCTCCTTGGTTACAGAACAATCCAGAGACCATTGCTACCCAACCTTGCTGACCAAAACTGCACCTATTCCACTTTCCCACTTACTCCGTTAATCTTGGTTTTGTCTCTGTCACCTGGCTCTCCACAGGTGGGTGTGCCTCATTCATTTATGACAAAAGAAGTAACTGGAGTACAGTTGGCTTGAATATTCATTGTGACTATATTATCTGATTAATTTAGTACGTGTGTGTCTGTGTGTGTTTGCCAATCATTCACAAATAGATCTTAATTTAACTAAATGAATTTGTTATTCAGGAGAATTCATTTACATTTATTTGTTAGGATTAAAATATGATATGGCTCATGAAGACTTCCAGCTATGTTGGATAGGACAGAAAACGAAAGATAAGGAATACAAGAGGGCCCCAAGCCTAGCGAGGGGTGTGTTTTGGTTGTTACTGCGATAGGAGAGGGCAGAAGGACAGGATGGGCTGGACCCTGAGGGATTTCTAGCCTCCACAGGACTTCTGGGGTAGGTTTGAGGTGTTACGAGATTGGCACAAGCTTTGGAGCCATGATAAAAGCCATGCGCTCAGAGCCACTTCCTCTTGGCTGGTTTCCAGCAGTCAACCAATATTCCCTCTTCTGCCTGTCCGGAAGGGGCCTCAGTGGGACAGGCGCTGCCTCCTGCTGCTACTTCAGGTGGGCCAATAGCTGTGCGAACCGGCAGGACCAGGCCGGGATGATTTTCCTCAGAGTGATTCTCTGACATGGTGCCCCATGGAGCTGCTCCGGGGCTAGGTCCTGGGCCAAGGCAAGTGCTGACTCCCCTCCCCTGGGGACCCTGCAGGGCTCAGGGTGTTGTGGGCTCAGGGTGGTGATGCAGAGCTCAGGATAGGAATTTCTAGGGAGAACAGGGCTAAGCTCCAATGTCTGAACAAAGCCCTGGTGGAAATCCTGGCTACCTCAGGCTGTGGCCATGCCCACAAGAGGCTGCTTGCTGCCTTGGCAGGACTTGAATTGGTAGCAGCTGTTGGAGGCAATCACCCCAGTCAAACGCTCCCCCAGGAGCGATCCCAGTCTGCCCCCTACTTGTGGGGCAGAATATACCTAGTGACTCTCCCTTGCTGTGCTAATTTAGTTGGTTCTTACCCCGGGCCCATCACTACTCCAGCAGGGCAGCGTGGTGGCTGGGTTGATCGCCCTGATCTGGGACTAGATCTGATGCTCCTCAGAGTGGTTCTTGCTCCTGGTGCAGAGCCCCTTTCTGTTTAAGCATTCCTCTGTGCTTGCGGTCTTTCCCTAATCTCCGGTGGGGCACTAGCCATGCTTGCAGTCTAAACCTATGCGCAGCACAGAAACTGGCACTTTTGGAAGTGAAAATGGAAAGCTCCAACCACTGGCAATAGATAATATGTCGGTGTTGACGCTGCTGTGACTTTGTTGCTCTGAGATGTGTCAACAAGACTGATGCAGTCAGACACCTGTTGAGGAGTATCCCTCTCCCTTCCAAATATAGACTGAGTCTTTTCCTTCAGCAGCTAAATAGGTTAAAACCCTGCTTCAGACTCATTTACTTTAGTCAGGAGTTTGCACACACATATGTGGTTACATTAGAGCACATTTCCTTAATGTAGTTAGGACCTTAGACTGAGGCAACTGTATTATGTTTGTCCCACCCCAAAGATAGGTAATTTCCATTCCCTAACCATATTGTGTTCATAACTATGTTCATTGTATTTCAGGACCCACAGACTGGCTGCATAATTCTGCCCCAGTCACTCGCTGGATGAACTGTACCAAATTCCTGAATGGGGGAAATGGCTCAACTTTGGAATTTCTTCCTTCTCTCTCCTTGTGTGACCTTAGGTGGGCATGAAGAGTGCAGATGTGGGGCTAAAATGAGCAAAGTCACCTCTGGGATGGAGTCCTACTTTCCCCAAATGGTCCACGCTTTGTGAAATGTGCACAGTGTGCTCTGAACAGAGGCTTCTCTATCCTCCCTGACAGGAAAGCACTTAACTCCACTCTTGTTGGCATGATTTTCAGAGGAGACTAAGCCCTGGTCTTAGGTCCTACCCACTGCCCAATGGATGATAAATTTTCCTTCCTAGCCTGGAGCACAGCAGCCCTTCACTGGGAGGGGAAGGAATGGCTCCACTTGCATGGAATCCTTAATGTAACTAAGGCTCTCAAAGACTCTTCTCTCTAGAGGAGTTTTACAGGTAACACTACCAAACAGAAATGTGCACGCAATATTAATTTCACTGCCAAGCCTGTGCCTGGGCTTATGCGCAGCATAGCCAATGCGCTCTCGATTGCAGGCCAGCAGACTCCTAGCACTAGCACTGGAGGCCAGGGAAGTGTCAGAACAGATGCCTCCAGTACTATGAAATCTTGGTTGCTGGAATCAATATCCACAGCCAAGGGAGCACCTTTTCAGCTAAAATGATGGTGCTTAAGGAGTTTTTTTGGGGGGTTAAGGGTCTACCCAAAGCCTGGCATATACCAGGTTCATGGACGTACTATAACTAACCAGTTATCTGGGGTGACCTTCCATTCCAGGTCTGCAAATCATCCAGACCCCTGCCAGGCATTCAGAATCCACAGGATGATGGAGGTTTGGACCCAGGTTGCTGGGCGGCAGAGCAATGACTAGAAGCCAATGACCTTGCAGGTCCTCAGGCAATTAGTTGAGGTTCTTCCTTGGCTCTATTGTGCAGGTGGTGAGATATACTCTTCAAGGTTGCCTTTCTGTTGACTTTCTTTGAAGCTGTCGAAGTCAGCATGGAGCCTCTTTGCAGCAGGCAGGCCCTCAAACTATAGGACGTGCAGTGGTAAGGCGAATTTCTACAACTCGAAGTCCACAGATCAAAAACCAAGGGTGGATGAGGCTGCTGCTCTGCACTGCTCTGGTGAGGGGTACCTTTGACATGTACTGCAGGCATATATAACTCAGTGGCTACCCAGTGAGGGTCCCATGCTCCTGCATGGGGAACTGTTTGTTACTAACCAAATTCCAATTTGTAGGAGTGGTTAGGAAGGAACTATCATTCTTGGGCTTGCCACCAAGAGAGTAAAGCTCCCATTTGTTCTGTAGAGGGGCCACCACACTGGATACCCAGTTTGGTCTGGGGACATCAGAAGTCCAGGCTATAGGATGCAGGAGATCGAGGGCTATAAGTCATATGTGTGGCTGCCTGAAGGGAGGCTGATGGAGATGGTGGGCTGTAATCACCACTGGTTTTAACTATGTTGGCTTCCTTCTCCATGTGTATCACATAAGTATTGAAGAATGTCTACGGCTGGGGAAATGGATTTGTTGTGCACTGGTTTCACAAAAGAGCATGTATTCAGCAAGGGGCTCACATATGGGCTTTGGGCTGGGTGTGTCTTTAGTCTTGACACAGCAGATGGGGCATGTGCTGGGACAAGCTACTGCCTCTTTTGTATGGACTGGTGCCCCAGGGGGACATGCTGGACATCACTGTTATCCACTGAGGGGAGAACAACCTGGGAACGTGCTCCAGGCTCCAGCTGATTTGGAAGACTAACAGGGATATTGGACTGACACCAGCAGGTATGTTTCCTGGTGTGGGAATAGTATAATTGGAGTTACTAGTCTATAGGTTTTGGTGGACTGCAGTTCACCCGTGAAAAAGATGGATAGGATCTGGAGGAAGGCCAACTGGAAAATATCGACATGGCTGGAGTCCTGAGATGACTTGGTTATCAGTCTAGAGTGCAGCTGAGCTCTATTGAGAGAGCAGAATGCACATCTCGGATATAGGGGCTGGTTTTTTTGCTGGATGATCTCGGTGTTGGGTGGGGATAGGGGAGGGGGGCTGTCAAGCATATTCTGGCACCTCCTTGTGGCAGTGCTCAGTACAGGAACTCACTGATTCAGGCTCCAGATCCAAAAAGGTAACATAGTGGGCATCCTGAGGGCATTTCCTTATGAAAAGGGGGCATCTAACTCCCGGGGGAAAATGCATAGCAGAGCGAGGGTACCAAGCTGGGAGGACTACCATGTCAATGTGATTGGTGGTGGTTCTAGCTGGGGAGGGGTCAAAGTCCCCTCTTGCCTCAACCCCAAAAAGGGGAGGGATGCTAGTGCGCAAGTGGAGGTACCCAGAAACCCTCTAGTGTGATGACTGGCTACCACGGCGATAGGAACTCCCAAGAATTGGCAAAGGATCAACAGGGTGCAAATAACTGTGCTGGTCTGTCCCCTGATGGATATAGTTTGACTAAGTTGTGGCCTGATTAAAACACATACCACGTGAGCTTGCTGCCTTCTTCCACAAAGTGAGTAGACCAAACACACTTGCTTCAGGGCATATGCCAGCCACTAGCAGCTAAACTTCACCTAGGGGAATGTTACTTATTGATTGATTTATGCAGCTTCCTCTGAAGCATCTGGTAATGGGCACTTCCAGAGTCAGGATATCATGCTTGGACTACCTCTGGTCTGAGACAATATAACTTTTATGTCTTATTCATAGGTTTTCTCTGAATAGCTTGAACAAGTACATTTTAGTCTCTGGTGACTTATGAATTAATGGTTTTAACTACGGCTACAATCCTGGTTCCATTGACATCATTGGAGGTTTCACCATTGACTTCAGTGGAACCAGGATTTCACCCATGTCTAAAATTAGTTGTAATCATTTCTTCTGTTGTGTGATTGGTCACCTTAGCAGATGGTAGTATTTGTTTCCTTTTTTGAAGACTGAAATTTCTTTTTAAAAGAAGAAAATAGTGGACCGATGAGTAGTGAATACCAAATGCATTTCCAGTACAATTTTACAGAGGAATCATTTGTGTTAAAATGTTCATGATTTTTAGGATTCACAAACAGTCTAACAAATAAAGTGGTGGCGATCTAAATACTCCCTAAAATCAAATTATGACCTTCATGAATAACCACAGAGATAACTTGGTACCATTTTTCTGTGACTATATTAATGAATGACTTTTTGTACTATTTGACTAGTTCTAATTTGGAGTCTTCTTTCACCTTTCAAGACAGCAAGTCACTTTCCCTTCTTAAATCTAGCCTTAAGCTCTCCTTTTCCCTTGATTTTATAATCTGCTCTCAAAAGAATTTTTTTGATACTGAGGATGGAGTATGACATATTAAAATACACTTGAGGTACTGTGTTTAATATTCATTGTTATAGAAATTTTACTTTTAAGTGAACAGCTGCAGACGTTGCTCAAAAAATGTGCCATATTGACATCCCTGAAAACCAAATGATCTCATTTTACTCACAGAACAAATACAACCCATGCAGTGGCAATGGAAGATTCCTCATCCTGCCCCACTAAGGTGCCTCAGCTGTGACATGAGGAGCTGCCTCTAGAAATAAAATGGTAATCTGCTTTCCACAGAAGTGAAGCTGCTCTAAAGCCCATTGAAGTCAATTCAAATACTTCCAACGATACCTTGATACTTTGAAAATTACTAGAAAAAGAGACCAATAGTTATAGTTCTCATACACGGTGGTTTCATGTGCAAATGCTGTGTGAAATTTACACGTTTCATGGACTTTGACAACAGCTTTTCTTGTTGTTTTTTGTTTGCTTTTTATTTCCCACTCTTCTCCCAAATTGCACTTCATTCACAGTTTCAGTGAAATTGCTATTTTTCACCATGAAAAATTGCTTAAAGAGAAATTGCAGCGTGCGTTTGATGCAAAGGCCATCTTTGCTTAAAAAAAACAACACAAAACCCAAGGTTTATTGTTGGTTGATAACGTCTCATTGCTGCTGGAAATTAGGCTTTAAAAAAAAAGTACATAAAACATTTTTCAGGGAAAATAAGCATTGAAACATGAAAAACCTTTAACTTCAGGCTGACTTTTGTTATGAGTATTTAACACATCTCTACTGTGGTCACCTATCCATTTGGAAATAGACTGAGACAACAATTCATTTCACATAGGTCACTGGCAAGCCATTAGCCCTTTGGGGTAAAATCATGGCTGAATTGAAGGCTGTGGGCATTTTGCCATAGACTTCAGCAGGACCAGGATGTCACCATCCATAACTATTACAGTTGGGCAAAGGGTGAAAAAAATGTTTCTAAATGTGAGTTTGGCTAAAAACTGTGAATTCTCTTTGAGGGTAATCCTTTGGTTTTCTATGAACATTCCTGCAAATAAGTGCAAGTAAGCTCACGAGTGTATTCATGGATTCATGGACTATCACAAATCCTTGGGGGAAATGTGCCTTTGCATGGGTACTCATATTATGAGTGCTGCCATGGCCATCTTTGAAAGTTATTTATAGATTTGAGAGTCATTCAGTCATTGAGTAAAAATGAAACTGTAGCTGGAATTCCTTGGCCCCCTCCCAAGCAGAGTGTCAACCACTTTGTCCTTCAGTATAGGACTGGGATGAGATTCAAGAGGTGCATAGTCCTTACACAGGCCCACTATTTAAGGATAAAATTTCACCCCAGGTGAGTTAGCTGATCAGTCCCTTATTGGAAAGACCAATTGAATGTAATAGGAATGAACCAATAGAGTTTTATAGAAATTACTCTTAAAGCCTCTAGAATTCAACAGAGGATGATACTGTTGCCTTTCTTGGCCAGAGCAGTTAGCCATTATTCAAGCCCTTACCGGGTTGTTTCAGTTAAGAGGAGAAATTGATACAAGTCAGGTATTTCTTTGGTTCATTTTACAATGAATGAACACTTAGTCCTGTTCCCTGAACACAGTTGCAACAACAGCAGCAGACAGTTTCCTTGCTGAGACATCCCCAAGTCTCCCCCTCCATTGAACACTGTGACCAAGAAGCTTTCTGCTTCCTGTGAGAGTCATGCTGAAAATTCCTGACTTCTTCTCTGGGCTTTCTGCCTCCAACACCACAGGTCACAAGTGAATATCCTAGCCTTCCTTGCACCAGCAACCAGGGAAATCCCACAGTCCACATGTCTTATATCTGACTTGCCATGCAGCCTAATTCTTGGTCAGTAGACTCCATTGTTAACTACATGAGGGGACTTTCCTGGCTCAAAAATTTCCAAGACTGCCTCTCCAGTGATATTTGTGCCCAAGAAGCTTTGTCTCTCTGCTTCTGCTCAGCATCATGCTCACTACTTCTTTCACTTTCTCCTGGATTTTCAGTCTCTAGCCCCACAGATTGAAAACCCAAACTCCTAGCCCCTTCCTTTGCAATCAGGGAACCCCCTGTTAATCTATCCAGGTTACTTTTTGCTTAGGCCATGACTTACAGCTTATTGAATTGGGTGGTAACTTTTTTTGTTTCTAGCTATCTCACCATACAAAGGGACTTGATTGCTACTACTACTTAGCCTGACAAGAGGGTGGTCAGCAAATCCACAGGCTTTAGCTAGGTCTGTGATTATCTTTGGATCAAAGAATTTCTTACAGGCAGCCAGGAACGACTTCCAACATAACAATATTGTTTTCCTAGGGTGTTGTTATAAGAAAGAGATAATTTTCTATTTGATTTTATAGGATGCTCCAAAAAAGCCTATAGAAAATTTATCATTATGTTGTGTAATGCTTTTCCATGTGAAATTAAATAGCAAATTATGAGCAGCAAATAGTTCACAAGCATCCCATAGGCTGAAATAATGCATAAATCATTAGTTGCATAATTATGAATAATAATTCATAGATATTTCACAAAAAAAGGGGGGGTACGTTTGCTGTATAAATTGTTCCATGTAGATCGTTCTCCCAGTTTTAATCATTTCTGGACGGGATAGGCTTTACATTTAGTGATCTAGCAGTGTAAGGGTCTCTAATCCATTACAAATCTCCTGAGCCATCCAGTCCTCCTCCTTATAAAGACTTCTTAGCTTAGTATGCTTATTTCCTGATTGGTTGTACTGCTGCAAGGATTTGCTGAAAGTTGATAATGGCATTTAAGTTTATTTTAAATAAATATACTTCTTTATCCCTTAACAGCACCAAAGCATTATTTATTTTTATGTAATATAATTTTTATGGTTTAAGTTAATCTTTATTAGTATTTGTAACTTCAGTGCAGACAATGCTGAGCATATAATTAGCTTGTGCTGCCTGCCGTTTCCTATTCCAACTGATGATTAGAAATTGTACTGAATACAAAAACATTTCCAGCTCATGGAAAAATTCTAATTCGCCAGCTAATATGTGGCTGGATCTTTTGTCCTAACTTTTTAATGCTTCTAGTAGATGCCTTTAAGCAAACTAAAAGTATTAATAAATGGGACAGATAAAGAAAACAATCAAAACCCCACTGAGACGGCAACAAAAAGGCAATCAAAAACATTTTGCCAATGCTCTGAAATATGCATTACAAAGTCACGACACAGTGTAATTGTGAAGCAATAAGATCACTTACATGCACAACTGAATTGCTTCACAAGACTCCATTTGTAATCTGTGCGTTTATATAAAGACCAAATATTCCCCCAAGAGACTAAACTCACCTGAGTCTCGGTCTCTGATGAGACATGAAGTGGAATAGTGAGGCCATAATGGATGGCCTTTCCTCTGTAGACAGTATGGAAGTGGGACCCAGGATAGAGAGAGAGGGACTGGTCACCTCTACACCTCAGCTGCTCCACCGGGAAGTTGTGAATGGAAATGCCTGTGGGGCTGTATGGGGAAGGAAGGAAGGAAGCGGTGAGAGCCTGGCTGGAATACAGGCAGAAATTATGCAAAAGGTTTTACTTTGTATAAGACTATTTTTTTCCCAAAACAGAATTTCTTGTGCTTTGAATAGAAGGTCAAAAACACGGTAGCAACCTATGAGCTTGTGGCGGACTGTTGTGGGTAGGAAAACTGGAGTATGGCCACATCTGAATGTCAGAGTGGTATCTCCACACACTCACAGGGTGTTTCAGATGGATAGGGAATCACATGTGAAAGATCCTTGTGCAGCAGCATGTTTGCTCATTGATGTAATATCCTGTGACCATATCATGCCTGCCCTGTATTTTTTTTTAGATTCACTGTTTATGAAGAGGCAGATTTACTATAAATTACTCATGATGGTTTTTAAGCCCCTATGCTTAAAAACCTTAGACCTTAGCTATATACCAGGATTCCTCTTTAACCCTCATCCCAGCTGGATATATCCCAGCTGTGACCATATGCCACTTACCATTTAGCTATCTCACTATCATCCCTAGGGTTGACAAGCACTCATGAACTTGAGGAATCTACTCTGCTGCTGAACTCTGTCTCAGGTCATCTCACTTCTGTTTTAAAAAGACTCTGAAAACTTTCTTTTTCAAAATATGTGCTTTAGATTAACCTCACCTGTATCATCTTTCACTCTCATTCCTTTCCCCCTTATTTTGTATGGGGCCCTCTTGTTTGCTTTTATTGGTTTGACTTTTAAGTGGACCATTTATAATAGTTAAACAGTATTTTAAATTGTTCTTATGATATTTATAGTGTCATTAGAGAGAGAGAGAGGGTGTGTGTGTGTGTGTGTGTGTGTGGAGAGAGAGAGGAGAGAAGGGTGAGCTCAGAGGAATCCTTAACAAATAAAATAACGGTTGTGGTTTTATTTATTACTTTGTGAGGTCAAAAATGGTTTGTGCAAAAGTTGACTGATTTTATTTTCAGGATTGGACCTCAAAGTATTGTTATTTATTTGTATAATATTGGTGTCTGGGAGCTAACTGTGCCCTGCTGTGATAGGCATGGTACAAACATAGCATGAGAGACCAAGTATTTACAATCTAAATAGGCAAGTCAGACATGAAGTAGAGAAAAGGAATGTAACATACAGTGATCTGAAAATGTTACATTAGGGCCAAAATCTGGTGGGGGGATGAGAACGGAGGTTTGATATTTTAGGGAAGTGGGGGTGTTGCTAGGAGGAGACTAGCTAGCTGGAAAGACAAAAGAAGGGAGATTGAACATGAAAGGGATGGAGTAAAGGGGAGAGGGCAGGGGAGAGGAGGAAGGGGTGAGAAAAGAGGAGTCTAGACAGCAGGTGCAGTAAAGCTGTGTTAGAGAAATTGTGAGGGAACAGTGGAAGGGGTTTGGAGCAAACAACCATTTCAGGGGAGAGAATGTCCAGAGACAGAACTATAGAAGGCTGCCTGATGACATAATTACCGTGCCGCTGCTACTGCTGGCTTTTGTCTCTGGCTGCTGGTCTAAGTGATTTGGATATCATTGCAGCTTAGCTGTAAAGAGACAAAGTCCTCCTGCGGAGCTGTTCTTCACCCTGTCCTGCCTTCTCCTTTACTCACTCACATCCTGCGCTGTTTTCACCCGGAGTTATGCCTATTTAAAAATTTTTGGATCAGGCCCTTTGTGAATCACAACATATGTACATCCGTGCTTATTATCCAGGAGTGGTGGCATTGCTACCTGAGAAGAATACATTTTTATTTTCTGGCATCCTGATCCAGTGAAACAGCTTCTAACAGAAACGAATTCGGCAAAGCACCTCAGGGGACTCTGACAGAAACTAAGGCTTGAGAAAATGAAGGTGGCTGAGGAGTAGTACTACAATGCTATTGTTTTCTGTGCTCTAGTTCAATTTATTCTTTTATATGTCCCATACACTTGCAGATTACATTTAAGTCCATATAAAACAGGATGCATTACACATACAGCTTTACGAAAAGGAGGTGGTGTCCCTTATTCATTCACCCCCTTGGTTTAGTCTGCCCAAGTTTTTTCATGTCAAATTAAAATACAGGGGCCAACACAACCTTTTCTATTGATCTAACAGAGCCTCTTAGCCTAAATGATGGACAGTCAATTGGAAAGTTCATTGAGTTCATCCATTTCTAACTTCATATTAACAACAATTTTGGCCACTTCTTTGAAGATTTTCTTTAAACTGGTATGACAAAATCTGATCTTCCTGTTGCCTAATATATTCTGACATTTTAGAAATGAATACAAATTAATTTTTTCTAGTGCTCTTGCATGCAAAAAAACCCCTGGATATTTCAAAGTGATGCATGATTTTCTTGTTGAATCTGTCTTCTGCAGCAGATAGTCTGAATTAGGAGTGTAAAGGAGAGAGTCTCCCCAAACTTTTGCCATTCATCTTAAGAGGATGCTTACTTAAAAGGTATGACTAAGGTCCTAATTGAATTGAGAGATGAGTGTCAAAAAATTGCAGCTGAGTTGCGGACAAGCCATGGAAAATTGCAGAAAGGTAATAACGGACCTTATTATTTACAGAAATAAAGGCCATTATTGCTTTTTCACAATTTTCCTCTGCTGGGGGCTCTCACTGTCAGCTGCCCAGTGCTGACAGAAGGGGCTCCCACTCTCAGGTGGCTGGGGCTCCCACTGTCAAAATTGCCGTGGAAGCCTAATATTGCAGAATCTGCAATTTCTGCAATATTGCAAGTTAAATAGGGCCTTACGAATGATCATTTACAGGCTTGTGTGTTGACCAATTCACTGTTGCTTGTTGAGTCAAATATATGAATCTAGGGTAAAATTCTCTTCACTTTATCTGCATATGGCCCATGTGAGAAGATTGGGGAGATAAATCTTACCCCTCTGTCAGGGGAAGAGTATGCAGTTGCTGTGCAGCTTTCCCTGCCGCTGGTACTTAAGTCTACAGGTTGTCATAGCAGCTGCAGCCCGAACTTGCTGGGTGTGTGGCAGAATTGGGGTCACTTAATCTGTAAATGTGGATCCTGACCCAGGACCCTTTTTATGCTGTCCTCATTGATCTTCTGCATCCACCAATCTATGGCAATCCTTTCCATTGAGTGGAGGGCATGCCCAGAAACCTTTGAGTGGCTGCTCAGCAGGTCTCCTATAGGCTTAACACTTACAAGGGAGCGAGTGCTGGCCCTCAGCACCAGTTATGGATTTTACCCAGTTTGATTAGATATACTTATTGACTTCCTTGCTTCTTACAGCCATACTGAATATTTGTGCAAAATTAAGTCAAATGGAGAACCAAGGAAACATGCTCACTTGCACCTCTCCTCCATCACCTGCAGAAATTCTGTATAGTAAGAAGGAATGCCTTAACAGACTTGACTTAATAAACCCTCTCTGCTTTCTTTATGTTGTTACCCCATTTCCATTGTCAGTTTGGTGGTTTCCCTTGCCATAAGACTTCGACAACTGGCAATGATTGGATTACATAGGTAGCTCTCCTATGGCAACATTAGTACCATCTGCTCCCAGAACAAGAACCAAATATCACTGAGGTTTAAAAAGCTTTTATATGTGCACTATTTTGCATTAGTGTCTGCATTTTTAGGGGTGCCAATATATTCCAAGAAAGCTTTTTTCTCATGTTATTTCCAGCTTTTTCTGAAACTGGAGATACTAAAAACCTGACAAGTCAGCCAGTTTCTGCAAGAAATTCTGTAAGTATAGTTTTGCAAACCCCACTGGTTTGGATGTTTGCAACAGCATCTGATAAGCACATAAGATGTTCCTGAACTCCAACCCTTTTAAAAGAACTCCTGTCACCAGATTTGATAGCACCTGCCGGTATGCCTTCATTATATTTATAGGGTCCTAGTCTCTCCAGTGTCTATGTATAGATGTTGACCTATGGACTCTTCTATGACAAAACTTGAAAAAAGTCAGAAAAGTTAAAAGAAAGAAAGATACAGAATTCAAAGCATTTCTTGGTGCAAACATGATCATTTTTATTCTGTTTGGAGTCTTGGAAGCTTTGGGTGGCCCATTTGGAGGTGTGACAGGAATGCACTGCACAGATACTCCAGGCAACACAAAGCCATCTCAGAAAAAAGGAAAATGGTATAAATTTAACTGCAAGGGAATGAAAGAGTCTCAGATGTAAACTGGGAATTTTACATGTGAGTGAGTGGCTAGTCAAAAGGGCATAACTCCAACCAGGCTGCAACGGCATACCTTTTCAAATGCGGCAAAAGAAGAAAAATATTTAGTGCTTATTTGTGCTGCCTCAGAAACATCTCTGATTAGTTAGGGTAAGGTCAAAGACAAGAGAATGAAAGATATTTTCTCTCTGAGCTAGGCTCAAGTTGAACAAAAGGAGAAAATTAACCCAGCTGGCTGAAGCTGTCATGGGTCAGAGCTTGTAATCACTTTATCAAAGCTTAGGCAATTGCCTGTTATACACAAATGCACCTTTTAAATTTTATCTATGGCTGTAATGTTTCCAGGAGTCCTGGCTGTAAAGTTGGTTGGCACAGTGTTCTCAATGCATGGTCAGCAGAGTAAGACTTTGGTTACCCATGTGGTTCTTGGCAATGTGATGCAATTATTTTTTCCTCACAGCTATGATCATAGTGAATGGAAGTTTGCTAATGGGCCTCCAAAGCAAAACTCATTGGGGAGGTAGGGTGGTACTTGCAAAATATAAGAACCAGACCTGGAGAGTAGTGGGGAAATGACCACACAAACAAGAGAATGATGGCAATTTGTAGGACGAAACCTGACTCTAAGTCAAATCTGAGTTTGATTTCAAACCCAGAATTCCTGCAGATTTGGCAAGGTTCACAAACCTTCCAGAAAACATGGATTAGGTGTTGAAGTTCCAGCCACCTGGACCCAAGTTCAAGCAAACCTGAGTTGAGTTTTACAATTTGAAGTGGAGACTCTGCAAGACTCAATGGGTAGGTCTACACTTTATTTTGACACCTGAGGCTGGCCCGTGTCATCTGACTAGAGCTCAGGCTCCGGGGCTAGAAATTATGGTGTAGAGATTTGGCTTGGGTTGGAGCCCAGACTCAGGCACCTTTCCCCCTCGTGGTGTCCCAGAGCCAGGGCATCTAAACCCGGGTATCTAAACTGTAGTTTTATAGCCCTGCAGCCTGAGCCTCAAGAGCCCGAGCCAGCTGCGGACATGTGTTTGCAGTGTAGACCTACCCAATGATTTCACATGACTTGGACCATAAATCAGGCTAAATTTGACAATTTAAGTGGACAATTTCACTTTGAGAATTCACATGTGAATGCATGTATATTGAAAGCAGGCCAAGATTTTCAGGAAACCCCCTCACCTTCCCCTGATCCATGAAAGGAAATTGCTGACCCAGCCACAGTTCTGGTAATGGTATTCATGGCAATTGGAAATAGTCAGTCTCTTAAAGTCATCCAGAATGGAGCTTTGCATGAAACCCTCGGGTGTAAATAATTTGCTGTATTTTGAAGGTGTCACAGTTTGTGTACCCACTACACAAATACCTATATATACAGTACATAATGTATGCATTGTACATATGCATAGATGTACATTTCTAGGGTCAGCTTTAAGCATGAGAAAGACAAGTGACTGCATTTGGGGGAACCTGGGTTAAGTTCATGTAGAAACATGTAAGTTGATATAGCAACATGTAGGTTGACCACTCCTCTGGCATCAGGATAGAAGGGGAAAGCATATCAGGCATGACTGCCCAATCCCTCCATTGATGATCCAGGAGAAAATAGCATAAAAGACCTTCTCTAGTGAAGAGACAAGAGGAGGAGGCCTCACACTTCTTGTGGATCCTGTGGTATCCTTGACAACTTGCAGTTTGATTTCCTTGCATAAGTCCCTACAGAGGATATCACAGATGACTGCACATGCTAGTGTTTTATGACAAAGACAAAAGCTGAGTAAATATAACCACCCAAGAAATGCAATAATAATCCCTTATCAATATAGTGAGATGCTTCCCTGCAGTTATGAAATGGAAATCATAACCAGAGAGAGAGTAAAAGCCATGTGTTTACTAGGTGCTGTCATGAAGGACACTAGCACAAGAAAGTAAGCTTCAGTTGGACCTGAACTTCTATAGCCTATTCACAAGGAACATTAATAAGAGAAGTAATTAAAGATGTGTTAAGCTAAACGATCAAATCAGGAATTCTTTGGGTAAGCAGCTGTGATACCCAGGATGTGACTTTAAAACCCTACTGCAGAAATAGCCAATCATTTGAGTAAGGAGACATGTTTTCTGGGTCACAGGTGTATTTCCACCTTATCCCACAGCACAAAACAGAAGACATCTTGACGTACACAGACATTTTGCTGGGATGGAAAACTAGAGACTGATTACCTCCACACAGTTGAAAAGGTTATGTAGCCAATAGAACTGTGTAAATAGTGTTCCTTATGCAATAGGGTTTTTTTTAATCTATTTTGTATTCTATCCAACACGCTATGCTTATTGCACATAGCTATAAATAATAAGTATATAAAAGAAGACGATACGTTCATTGGTTTTTAAACAAAAAAATATGTCTTTTCAGTTCTGGCACTCTCCACATTCTTGTCTGTGAGAAACAATGTAGTTGATGAAGTAACTTTTAGACCGGTTCAACCCTACTTGCTGCTGAGTTTTTTGGAAAGGTGAGAAATTGACTTGTTTGGAAGATTGTTATTTACAAATAATAAAATCCTGAACAATTGGACTTTTGATTGCTGGGTCTGTTGAGTTTTGGATTTGTAAAAGATTTTTTTCTGTTGAGAGGATGGAAAGTTCAGATAAATTATTGCTTCATGACAGAAAAGATAGATTTCGATTTTTTTAAAAGCTCATTCGAAGGCAGCAGTGAGTACGAGTCAGAACAATGATCGTACTGGCTAACGCAGCAAGCATTCATTAGTGATGGTGTCGCTGGCTGTGATGAGGTGTAATTGAAGGTTGCAAAATGATTTCCATTCTAAAGCCTCAACCTGGCTTCAGGATGTGTTAGCACAGACTCCTGCGACTGCGTTTAGTCAAATTGACTTCAAGCAGGTCCTAAATAGGTGTACAGGTAAAATGCATGACGCCAGAGGGAATCTGTACGAGCACAGGGGTATATATTAGTACAGCTGCATGCAGGATTGAGGTCTGACTACATTTAATGTAACACTTAACTAAATCTGGGAAAAAGGTGAGGAAAAGAAATTCTGGGATCAATCTGTCAAATGCTTAGATGACTCATGGCTCAAAGTCACATTTATGTTTTCAATTTCATTTTGGATTTGTCTTTCCACGTGTGAACTAAGTAAGGTTTTGTTTCAATGGCTGCTTAGGGGAAAGATAACATTTGTGGAAATGTTCTCCTTTGTGCAAGAACAGGTACTTCCCTTGGGACCACTTGTGTGGCCGTGGGAGGCGATATTTGGCCAGTGATTAGGGCAGATTCTGCACTGAGGACGGTAAGAGGTTAAAAACATGAAGTGAGAGAGGTTTAAAAATAAATCGATACATTAAACAACATAGTTTGATGGTGAGTGAGGAGAACAGGAGTTTGGCACGTGTGCTCCAGGGGAAAGAAACTGGAGAGAAATAAATGCAATACAGAAATAGGACTGTAAACTTGCAACTTCTGGCCAGATACCTAAGCAATTGAACAAAGAAAAAGGAGCAGGATATGTGACTGCGCCTTTTGCAAATAGGACTGTGAATGCACATGTAAACACTACTGCTTTTGGTGAACATCACAAGGAAAAATGAAACACACAGTCTGCTGTGAGCAACCATTAAGCCTTGCTTCCAACAGTTCACCTGTCTGGCCCACAGGGCTATAAGTTGTGGGATTCACACAAAGCCCAGTGTAGGGGACAGTGCAGAGCTGCATTGCTCCATTAGTACAGTGCAAATTGCACTCCCTGGTGTGCTGACCCCACAAAGTGCCATGAGGTGGGAGGTCTGGCTCCACCTCTTCCCTGCTTTATTTTGGGCTATTTGCTTGCAGTGAGAAGAAAAAGGTGAACAGTCCCTGCTCGCAGAGACTGCTATAGTGATTGGCACAAGGGGAAAGGAGGCTTCCTGCCCCTCCTGTGTGAACGCCCCTTGTGAGGGTGGATCTCAGTCTGGCTCTTAGACAGGAAGGAATATTGAAATCTGAGGTTCCACATATGCAGCCAGAATATAATGTTCTGTCTTGGGCATAAGAAAAGTGGTTAACATTCCTTAGGCTCATTAATCCCCTGCTACCTCTCGTGGCTATGAAGCTTCCTGCATTCTGCCAGGTAGAGCAGGTGTCTGCTCTTTTCGATCCTCTCTGTTCTCATAATTATAGGTCTGGGTTTGTTTGTTTGTTTGTTTTTCATAAAAAATTCACTTGAAATGAGGAAATGGCATTCTCAATAATTGTAGCTACTCATCCAATCTAACATGCACTAACACAAGAGGTGACTCTGACAACCTTAGTGTCATCAACAAATTGCAGCAGGCCTGAGTAGCGCATTCCTGACATTGGAAAAGTGGTCAGGCAGGTTTTTAACTCCCCTGGCAGCAGCTGAATAGGCTAGGAGTTCTTATTGTGCAATATGTGATTTTGAAGGTTCAGTGTTAAATGTTCATGTTTCTCTTCTTTGTGAAATGCCTGTTATGTGTAAAATATTGGCAGCTGCTTTGGCTTGTGGAAGTGTATGCAGTTCTACTAATAAAATGGTAAAAAAACCAACAAAACCCTATAAAAAGACTGGGTTCTTTTAACTCAAGGTTTCTGTGCATACTAAAAATTAAATGATAATGCATTTTGGTAAAGTGGTTTACACAGCTATTACGACTGCATTTTTTGGTCATTTGAGTCAATCCTTTGGGACTGTCTCCCCCAAGCCTCCTGAGGTGCGTAGTTATGTGAACATGCCTTGTATGGTCACATGTTTCATCTAACCTATTTTGGACATGATTTTCAGAGCTGCTGAACAGCCACAACTCCTTTTGAAATAATTGGGAGCTACAGGAGCACCCCAGAAAATCAGCATCTTAAAAGTTCGATTTTCAAAAGCACACAGCGTTGACCTAATTCTGTTCCTAATGAAATCAAAGTTAAAACTTCCCCCGATCTCAGTGGTGCTTTAGTTATGCCAATACTGCATGCTTTGGAAAATCTCACTCCCCTATTTTAAATAGTAGTGTAGTGTCTTTACAGCTGTGCACTGTTAAAGATCTCCCATGCTCCATCCTAGTGCTGGGTGAAATAATGAGGTACCACCTGAATGACCAAATCTGGATCCTGATTTTGGACTCAGCAAGGTTCTGCTGTTTTTGGATCAGGCTGTGGGTCTGGTCCATTATGTATCTTCAGCTCTGGATCCAGATTCAGATTTACAAACTCTCCCTAACTCTATTCCAAATTCAGATCTGGGAAGATTGGTTTGCATCCATTGCTAGAAATGATTTCTACTCTAGATCCCTTATCGATTGCTTTTCAGCTTAAAAACTTTACCTACCCTCCAGTGAGTGACAATTTGTAACCACAAAGCATATAGCTATCTACATATTATGCATCGCATATAGTTATTCAGGAACATAAAGTTGAAGTCGACTTAATGTTGCAAAGCTCTGTGAAACATTTTAAGCTAATCCTTGCCATTTACAGTGCTGCCTCTTGAATTGCCCCATGGACCTTCCACTCCCCACAATGTGCCAACAAAATGTGTAGAAAATTCAGACTCCAAACTGGCGGCTGCTGGTGAAGCCTTAAAAGCTTTTATTCAGCTGCAGAAATCCACTGTGGTTATAGGCAATGCTCACACTAGTGAAAATTAAAAGGCAAAATAAACTGTCGTGTTAGCTTAACTTTAACTAAGAGTTGTTGGGTTTTTCTTCACTTTTGTCCTTTCAATAGATTGAACTTGACATAGGAAAATCGTGACACACAGATTACTTGCTGTTCATAGAATTTAGAAAAGGAGAAAGACCTATTAGATCATCCAGTTCATTCCCCTCAAGGCCAGTGCAAGATTATTCCCTATACTATAGGACATTTTCTGCTGTTTTGTCCAGTCTAATCTTAAAAAACTCAAGTGATGGAGCTCCCAGCACATCCCTTGGGAGATTATTCCACAGGTTAATCTGTCTCACTGTGAAGAAAATAACCAATCCTCATAACACCCATGTAATGTTATATCCCCATTTTATAGATAGCCTAGTATTGTAATTCTCATTGTATGGATGGGGAAACTGAGGCACAGAGCGATTACGTGAACTAACCAAATCACCACAGGGAATAGCATGATAACATTAAATACTGGCAAATAACAATTGTAAAGAGTTTAAATTGCAGCCACTACACCTTATAGGATAATACTTAATAGATGTTAAGATAACAATATAATTACTGTAATGCTATTGATTATTTTAAGATGAGAGTAAGAGCTGGGGGGAATATCTTGTTGTTAAGGCAACAGGCAAAACTAAAAGAAATGTTAATGATCACTGCCTCATGGTAGGTAAGGATAACATTACAATAATATTGCTATAATATACAGTAATAATCCATTGCTTTATAGCACTCTATTTTACAAGTGTACTGCAATAAATGTTGGAAATAAATGATATTTTGTGGTTCTAATGTTTTTAAATGAGATTGTAACTAGATGTGTCATCCTTAAAATCATCCCCTGATATTGATTAGATTAGTTGGATCCTTCAATTTGAAGGACTGAATATAGCAAAGAGCAAGAGGCTCTATTAGATTAAAAAACAACACTAAGAAAGACAGATGCTAAGCAACCCTAATTTGTTTTGGACAACTGACAATCTGCAGTGTCATGCTGCATCCTGTATAGAATGAACATTTCATCTAGACCCTACCTCAATTCCACGACCCCTGGCAGTGAAGCCAATTAAAGATGCTCAGAATGAGATATGGAATGTACTTCAAATATGCACCTTCTTTAAAGCAAACAGGAGCAGCATGTACTTTGTTAAACAGGCACAATCTATCAGCAGACAATTTTGTTTCTTCTCCCTATCATTGCTATTTGTGAGGTCCAAGTAAAAGAATAAATATGCAGTGGAGAAATTAATCTGTTTCCTCTCAAATGACTTGTCTTTGGAAGCACTCGGACACCGTGTGATTTGCTGCAGCAGTCATCTGCTCCACTGCTCATCTAATCCCTCCGCCGCCCTTGTTACCAACTCAAAAATGCAGCATAACAAGGATGGGATAGCTCAGGAATCATCAAAAAAGGGCAGCTGAGAACAGAATGGAGCAGCAGACTGATCCAAACCATCATCACCAAAAAGTAGAGAGAAATGGAGTGGCAGCTCTCTGTTCCCAGAGTGCATTGACAACACTGCAAATCATAGAATATTAGAGTTGGAAGGGATCTCAGGAGGTCATCTAGTCCAACCCCCTGTTCAAAGCAGGACTGTTCTCAGCTAAATAAACGTCAAATGTCATAGGACTTTGAGTCCAGTAGTCATGAATGAGTAGCTGGTGCCCAAGGTAAACTCAAAAGTAAGAAAATTCATTCAACATACCTATTTTATGTGGCCTCCAGTGAACAGAATTGGTATCCGTGATTTGCAACAGTACACACTCTCTGTGCGCCATTGAGTGCTGAGGAAGGGCAAAGGGAAGAAAATGCGGTGAAAAGGGAAGAACAGGCACAAGAAGTAAAATGAAGGTTAGTGAAGAAAAACACTGCAGCATTTTTTCTGAGATTTGGTCTAGGCAACTTAGTCTATGTTCTGGGCTAGTGGCAGCTCTGCTATTGGGGCACCTAAGATACGGCTCTCCTCAGAAAAAATGAGAAAAGAAAAGCATTGTAAATCCTTGGCTGAGTTACAAATATGTATGCATTTGTGTCTGCATGTGTGCACACAGAACCTCCGCTGGTGTAAATCAGCAGGGCTTCGCTGACTTCAGTGGAGTGTTGCCATTTAACGCCTGCTGTGGATCTGGACCGGACCATATTTCTCTGTAGTAACAATACCAGCGATTTCTAATTTGTTTTCACTTCTTTCCCTCTGGGAAACAGCAATAAAAATAATGTTCCCTTCTTCTAACACCAGTGATTTAAAACAGCTGCAATTCTATTCAAAAGGGTGGTAAAATGGATCTTGCCTCCAGAGCCTTGTCTGCACCATATATGCTAACACCTGTTCAGTGGGAAATTTTACCAGTGTAGTCAAGGCCCTCCCAAAACCAAATTAGAAATACCTGATACTGCTGCTATAGACATGTTTTCTTTTCCAGCCCTCGAATGAAAGAAGCAAGCAAGGTTCACTTGACATCTCTTGATGTGTTGGAGTCAAAAGGGTTAAATAATCTCAGTTTGCCAGCATTACTTGTCTTCAGAATGCCTAATCGAAATTCAATACAGCACAGTGGGAGCTGGCTTCCTTAATCAGCCTGTTTCAGAGCAGAATGTTGTTCAACTTTCTCTTGCTCTCTCTGTCATGGTGCTCATTCCCAAAATTGTTGACCACTTGCAAACAAACAAACACAATAAAAGCCCAACGGGGTGCTCCTGAAAACAGCTCCGGAGGAGTATTTTTTGAGTTTCTTGCTGAACAAGGAAGCATTTAAAAGAATCAGCTGGAGATATAGCTGCACAAGAGTTCTAAGTATGTCTCCCTCCCCCTCCCATCCAGCACGCGGTGTGCTGGTGGGCTGACACATTTGGAATCTGGTCAGCTTTCCTCTGCAGCTCAGTGGAAAAGGGCAAGTAGCTGAAAAGCAGAACAGAGACATTTCTGTGCTAAAGCACAGGAGAGGTCTAGCCAGGGCAACAGTGGGTGCATTCTAATTAAAACCAACAGTCAGTTTTGAGGCTATAGCAAGAGTACTCCTTGTCTGATGTCGCCCTTGGCCCGGTGAAGGCATAGAGAACTGATATCTTTAAAGTGCAGCCCCCCCACACACACACACACTCGGGGTAGAGAGACCTTCTTTAGGGAACCGTAACCCCTCTGGCCAAAGGAGGAGTACAGACACTTCTATGGAAGTGCAGCAAACTTCTCTACACATGTGCTAGCCTTGCAAGACAGACACAAGTCACAGCACAACCTTCTGACTGGCAGCCCCCTTTGGAGTGCTATGTAATCATAGGAGGGTGTGACAGGAGCACCTTCCTTTCCGTCCTCCCCAGTGCAGGAACTGCAGTCGCACCTGGCCATTCTGCAGCTCACTCACGGGAGTGGGGCTTGTGCAGTGCACCTGTGTAAAGGCCAGGCACCGTCTTGTCCTGAATTAAATTAATCAGCCAACCTCCTAAGGTAAATGCGGTGGTGCACTAGAAACCAGATGTGAAAACTATGATTAAAAACCAATGCTGTAAAAAAATTTCCAAAAATATTGGGTTGGTTCCTCTTTTGCCTGAGCCCCGTCTCTAGCTGTGCCCTCTTCTTATTTATTGTATATTGGAAACATAGATAGTAGCTTTGTTTTTTTCCCACCCAAGTTTCCACTCTGAAAGCAGAATGTTTTGGAAAGTCCCCACCTCACTTTTAAATTACATTTGCTTTTTCCATCAATTAGGAGTGGGTCCTGAAGTGTGGTTCACATGTATACAAAGCATGTGAACTGCTTTGGAACTGTATCCAACCTTGCTTCAACACCCAAAACCACCTCCAACTGCTTGCTGTCTGAAGACTGGTGGTGAATGGATGGAAGTTTTAGAGTAGTCTGTCCCTCATTCTGATGTAAGTAAAAACATGCCCTGAGTGATAACCCTGTTTTATGCCCTCCTCTGCTGGCTATTATTGCTTTGGTATGTGTCGTAAATAACTCTTTTCTCGAGAATTTGATCATTGACAAATTTTTGTACATGTGCAAACAAAGAGCATAGAAAGACTCATGATCAGACTTGTTAAAAATGCCATTTTTACATGGAATGCTGAAGCATGAACGGTGACTATGTATTTCAGATAAGCCAGCCAGAGCAGTAGCAGAACAGAAATGGTTCTGGTCTGCGCACTTTGCCATGGAGGAAATTTTCTGGCCATACCTTGACATTGGATACATGGCCACCGAAAGTACCTCCACTCTGCCACGCAGCCGCACGTACATGATGCTTCTGTGCAAGCTTGGCATTCTGGAGCATGAGTTTCACGGGCTGATGTGCAGTGATCAATTGGCTGTCTCGCCCAAAGAGTATCGCCCGAGTACCTTTTTGTGACGGAACTCTCTGGTGCTTCCCAGCATGAAATGGTGCTGACGTGCTCCATACATTTCACAACGAGAATTGGTTAGGCCTCCGGCCAGGAAATCTTACCTATAGAAAAAAGTGGGGAGCCAACACTTTATTCAGCTCACAGGGCCACACAAAATAACACGCACTTTATTTTAACAAACACCGAGTTAATTATTTCATACAATGCTTGAAGGTGCTTGCTCACCGCCCCCTGGCCCCTTAATGTTCCATTAAGATTTTGTATGCTTGGATGTAATTTGTCATTCGTTCTTTATCTTGCTATTTCGTTTTGCATGGGTTGTTTTATTTTTGTATCAATAAAGCATTTAAACTGGAAAAGAAATACAGACTTTTCAGCATATTCAGCTTTTGGAGCTATCTATCTAGCTATTTATCTATCTATCCTCTTAACTAGAAATGAATGTGACCAAAATCCAAATAATAACCTCTGAGCATAGCCTAGATGGATAGCTCCATTCCAAATAAAAGGACCATTACATCTCCCCGCCTTAGCATACAAAGACGGAAGCGTTGTCTCAAAATCTAATTCCAGCTTTGAACTTCTGCCAGTGATCAGACCAGTAGCCTTCCTGATCTGATCAGTCCAGCCTGCCAGCTACAGATGGGCCTCTATCACCTCCTGTCACGCTGTGCATTAGTAACATTGTCAGCCCCAATATCCAATTAAATGAACTCCTTTGGGGCAAAACAATGTGGGACACGACGTGCCTGTGATACTTCCTTCCCATCTGTACATGTGATTGTTTGGCATCAGGGAGGTGGATCTGGCCTCCCCACTCACCTGTGAGAGAGAGGAAAAATAAATAGCATAGGCCAACTCAGGGCCTAATCCAAACTCCGTGAAGTCAATAGGAAAATCTGGTCCTCAAAACAGAGCAGCAACTTTCTGAGAGTGACTACTTTTTGGCTGAAAACTTACCCACTGACAAATAAAAGTCAGTTTTTAACCTCTTGCCCATCTGGTGTTCTTTGCTTTAACACCCTATTTCCCACCTAGGAGTAGTGCATTTCCTCTTTCTTTTTCTCCAATCAATGGATACTTCCCTCTGCCCCCCCCAGATTCTTCTTCTAAGTGTTTAAAAGTGTGAAGCAATTTCTTACATATATTAATGGTACTGAAGCCTGCATAAAAGAAATCATTCAGATAGTATTAAAGTTGCTTGTGATCTCTTTCAGTTTCCATTCTAAAGAGGATTTTGAATGCAACTAAATAGGAGCTGCCATTAACATAAAAGCCTCGGAGCGCCAAATCATCTGGTCTTATTGGGAGCAAACAAAAAAAAAATAAAGTAGATGCAATATCACTTTGCACATAATCGTATCCTCACTTTGAAATACATTCATTTCTGAATAATGTTCACAATTTCTGGCAAAAATTGAGCAAAACTGCTATCCAGTTACCAACTGGCTACTTCTTTTTAGTGCACTTAAGAACCATGCTTGCACATCTACTTTTCCCCATCAGAAGCTCATCCTTTCTCTAATGGGAGGAGCGGGAGGGAGAAAGGTCTCTTTATATAATATTTTTAAGAGGTGAACAAGCTGTTTGTAAAAGTAGCAGAACGCAGGAGACCGTCATCTACTCATAGAAGGAGTACAGCATGGACAGAAGTAGCCTACGATCTTCCACACAAACCTGTCCGTGCACCCCAAAACCTGACCTGGTGCTCAGGACCACATCCAGAAGGTCAGAGCGTAAATTCTGGGAGTATGTCTCCATTGCAATTAAAAACCCACAGCTGGCTTAACGGTTTAACTGCAGTGTAGACATTTGGCTCAGATTGAAGCCCAGGTTCTAGAACCCTGTGACGTCTACACTGTAATTAAACAGTCTCTGAGTCAGCTGGCACTGGCCAGCTGTGGGTGTCTAATTGCCATGCAGACCTATCTTGTGTTTGTTTACAGCTTCTCTGCAATTTTTATTTATTTATTTTTGTCTTCAGCCTCCTTACTTTCCTCAAATTTTAATCCCCTCTCCCAGCTGATGGAAGTTAAAGAAGGAAGAACCTTATGAGGACATCCTGTGTCTCTCCTTGATCTTTTTTTCTTCCTTTTCTTGTCAGTCACCATTTCCCACCTAATTTAGTTTTCTAGCCCAGCTCTCACCAACAACATCACGTCAACCCCCCATGGTTCCTTTGTTTCACTTATGCTCTGAGTTGGATGAGTTTGGAAAACAGATATCAGACCTTAATGGTATTTATATTTGACTAAAAATAGCCTCCAATTAGGAAGGCCAGTATGGGCTGCCCTTCATTGTTCTGAGAGACTTTACATCTGAGAGCCCAAATTCAAAACAAAACACATAAAAGTTGTTCCACTTCTCTGAATTCAGTGCTACTGAACAACTCTAAGTCCCTGATGGCCTCTTAGGATTTTTCAAGTCAAAGGTAAAACATAAATTTCAGGACAAACATTTTCCTTCTGTTATTACTTTCTTAATCCAAAAACTTTCCTGTCAAGGGTGTTCAGCAGATGTGCTGGGAAACCTTATTTCCTGGGTCTGCCAAGTTGGACTTCCCCTACGTCACTTTTATTAGCCTCCTCTGGCTAGCGTCAGTGGAGTTATGGATTATTTGACCCTCAGCCACATACGTGTCCACTCCTTTTCATTGCTGCATGGGACCCTCCATAGAGTAGGGCTGAATGACCAGTAAGTTGCACATTAACCACTGGTAAGTATGTGTTACCAGTCCCTTTCTGAACCCAATTCACAGAGGTTGTGAGTCTGTTACAGTCCCAGCTAGAGAATATTGGCTCTTTTGTTCATGCTGTAGAGGCTCCTGTTGTTAGCTCTGCTGGTTCCCAGTTCATTCCCCGGCCAAAATGGCAACTGTCATACAAGGTATCTGTGAGGGTCCCATGTATGTAGCGCCTGCACTGCCACTTCTTGCAGTCTTAGCTTGCATTAGTCCAGGCCTTCAGCACCCATGGTCTGAAGAAGTTGACTACCACTTCTGTCAGCCACTTCGGAAGGCTCAAACCATCTTTATTTAAACACGTTAGAAAAAACATGGATAGTGTGAACTGAATGGATGCAAATTAGGAACAAGACTATGGCATGTGGCGTCCCCATGTAACTATAGTTTCTGGTTAGGGTCCCACTGGGAACTTGTCTGCAAGGGGCCAGGATTCTAAAGGAGGGCCAAGATCTTTACAGTGAGCAATGCACTCGGCTTCCTCTGCTATGGAGAGTATATATTCCTGCTTTCTTTGTTGTTTTCCTTAAGCTAAACTAAAAAATAAATCCCCTGGACTGAAAATAGGGGTGTTTATTGTGTATAATAAACATATCAAGTGAAGGATGTTTGCATGTGTGTATGTTTGTGTGTGTGTATAGGCAGGCCACATTGCCTGTCATCTTCTTATTTCCTCCTTTTAGTTACTTTCCCTGATATGCCTTCTCCTCCTCCCCTGATTATGAATTACATCGATGTACTATGTGTTGACTGAATGATCTGTAACTCATCCCACTAGCTTCTGAATCTGGCCCATTATCTTTAATTTCATTTGATGAAGACATTTAAAAAAATATTAACCTGGTTTCTGCTGAGCTTAAATGAACTTTCTTGTAAAAAGAAACACAAACACAAGTCGTGGGTTGAGACAGTATAAAACTAGCCAGGTGGCAACTCTAATTAGGCTAGAAAATTCTGTAATTGAAGAGCTGAAGTTGTCTGCGCCAGGTACAAATGTTTAAAGTCTTCACAAAACTCTAGTGAAGTACAGGGCTGTATTTGTTCTAATAGTATTATTGCTACACATCAGGAAGTGGCAGTTTGTAGTTAATGTTTGTTCTAAGGTAGTTAAATGAAGCTAACTCACCTGTTCATGTTTGCCTTTCAGCAGCTTTGACTGTAACCCTCTATGCTAATTTTGGCAAATCAAATTAAAAGATAGGAAAATAAAAAGTAGTTGGGTCCTGAAAAGGACTTTCTCCACAAGCCAGGTAAAATGCTGTGGCTGGATTTTAGCTTGCTAAGTTTATGATCAATTTTTTTGAGTATGTAAGCTAAGATAAGGCCACTTAAATTTCATGCTTCAGGAGCTAAGCTGATTGCCAGCGGGGGCCCAAGAAGGATATTTCACCATATACATACACAGCAGTGCACAACTGATTATGGCCCCAATTCAATAAAACATTTAAGCAGATGCCTAACTTTAAGCATGTGCTTAAGTGTTCGGCTGAATCTGGGCCTAAGTACTATTTTTTATGTTGAATAATATTCAGTATTTATGTAGCATTTTCATATTCTGAATCCTTTAGAAATACTGAGCCAAATTCTAATCTCACTTGCACTAGGAGAAAACTAAAGTTACTCCATTCAGTTCTTTGAATTCTTGCTGGGGTCCAACTGTGGTACACAATGTGTGAGAAAGACCCTAAATGGGCTTACACACACTAAATTATTCATGCAGGAAACTTAAAATGCAGTGCGACTCCTTACTTCATTGGAAATAGCTTATTCTATAACCTCAGTTTCATGATTTTTTAATGTAAATAATTTGGAACAATAAAAATATAGCAATACCAAATCTGTGTGGAGTCTATGAAACTTGAGAACTAAAATGAGGGACATTGGACAGGTATATTGTAAGTGAGAACAGAATTTGGGGAGGTTGCACAGGTATAACTAGAATTTAGCCCAGTGGGTAATTCTTACAATACTGCTATAAAGGAGATATGTATTGTATTCTACCCATTTTACAGATGAGGAAATTAAGGCAAAGAGCTTAAGTGACTTGTTCAAGACCACAGAAGAACCTGTGCCACTGCCAGAACTAAAATTGGAATATTTCTGGCTCCCTGTTTGCTGCTGAAAAAAACTGTTTGATGTTGCTTCTCCTTTTGTGATGCTTGATGCCTCTTAAACATGTGGTATTGTTCATTCCAAAGGCAGGAAACAAGACTGGATGGACCAGTGGTTTGATCAGCTATGGAAAATGCTATCTCTGTTCCTATGACCTGTAATCTTTATCCAGATGGTGGTATTACACAAAGACAGAGGGAGGTTCTATTGCACATAAGATAGCTCCTTTCTGGGTAGTAAATATTTTTGCAATGTAATTTACTTTTGCATGGTTCTGAGTAGAAAGTTATAACAATTTCACTTCCAATTTAAATTTGCAGGAGATATTCTGATGTTAGCATCATAAATAAGTCCTTTAACCAGATATTACCTGCCTATATTTCCCCAATGGCCGAGATGGCTGGCAGATCTCAGTGTTTGCATTCTTGTGTCAATCAGCCATTAGATGAAGAAAGCCGCCATCTTGGCACTGGAGCTGGATTATATGTGCGCCTATCACAAGTTTTGTTTGATAGAAATCCATTTAGTTTGTGATGGACTGTTTGATGTTAGATTGTCGTTGTAATTTGTTGCTTCACCCACATGGTTTTGCCTCTATTCCCCTGTGCTCCTTCACGCAAGATTACATTTTAGCACTTACTCATTCTATATATCAGAGTGTTGTTAAAACCCAGTGTTTACACATTTTACAAAGAGAAGCTAGGTAGATTAGTGGCATTAGAGTCTGACTGACAAACAAGCCAGATGTCACAGAGAGAGAGATGGCACATGTTTGAGCCCTGTCTCTGAACAGTGGCATAAGGATAACCCCTGAATGGAAGACATTTACACTCCCACTGACCTTCGATCAGCCTCTGGATGCCCCATTCTCCTGTCAGGATGTGAGGTCAATTATGTGATCAAAACAATGCAGCTGAAGCTTGCGACCACAATAATCTGAAAAATCATCCCTGTAGCCTGCCAGGGAATTGCACACAGTAGGAATTTAACTATTCCAAAACTATTTCTGAGTATTCTGTGGCGCAGATCGTTATTGTCTTTCTGAGCTGTGGCGGTTGAAGAAATAATCCCTTCTTTACAAAATAATATCAATGCACGCATATATATGTTGCCAATATACCTGTGTATTTTGGCAAGAGTGAGGGTGCTTGTGAGCACACACTGGGGCATTTTCACAGCAGCACCTCTCTGATAATAAATACCTACCTTCCCTATGTACTTATTTTCCCTACATTTTGAATTGGAAACTGACAGACTGACACATCTCTCACTGAGCCGTAACATACTCCAGAATTTCTTGTGTAAGAACTACAGATACAATGTTTTCAAGAGACTATAGGTGACAGTCTTAAATTAAACCACACAGAGAAATTAGTCTGACCAAAAATCAGTGTCGCCCCAAATTTGTTGATTCAGGCTGGTCCAATTTTGAGCAATTTTCTCAGTGACTGGCAGTGTTATTCTCAGTAGTGGTCGTTCATTTATTCCCATTAGGACAACATGGGTTTTTTGAGCTAAAAAGTAATAATGTGACAGAACCCAATTACCCATGGCATGCTTGGCTACATGGCCAGTGGGAAACACATGCTATCTATCTAACCGGTAATTTCACTGACCAATTTACCCCCAGGAAATAGGGATATAAAATGCCCAACATGAATTCCTTTTTAGTGAGCCCTATTTTTAAGTAGCTTTATTGCCAGCAGCCTACTGTGACTGCAGTTGGGTAGTTCTTTTATTATTATTTTTTAGCAATGGCTTTCATTTTCATATGGTTCAATATCAAAATTTCTTACTATACCCTACATTTAAAGATTTATAAACTACCTGAGATTTTGTACAGAAAAAAAATATAATTATACATAATAAAATAAGTTGCAGCAAGTTTGTGGAAAGCAGCTCTTAAAGGTTCAGCTACCAAATGTGTAAGGAATAGGCACTCCGTTCTTATCATTGGCCTTATTACGCCCATGTTACAGACAGTGGAACAGAATGCTAGGTACAGCAGCTGCAGAGATAACAGACTAAGTGAGAAAAGAGACTTTCATCTTCTCAGTAGAATCAGTTGCACACAGTCCCAGAGCATTTCAAGAACCACTCATCAAAAAAGCTTAATAGCTAGAACTGTTAAAAATCTCTCTCTCACACTCTCCTCTGTCATCTTGTCTATTCTTACTGCCTCCCTCTAATGTTTAAACTGAGTTGTTCGTATTTTATATTGCATATCTGTTATTTTATCCTTTTCCCATTAAAAAAAAAAAGTGTTTTATTCATGTAGTCCCAGTGTTGTATCTCAGAGTGCAGCATCCCGGGAGGGACTTGGCACTTACCCTATGTTATATTACTTCATGACGTGATATAACACAGTTTGAATCACACACTCCAACTCGATGCCCTAGAGGGAAGCATGACTAAATCACCACTGTAGAAAATAAGGAGATTTCAGAAAGTGAGAATTAATTAGCCCACTGGGGGCCAAACTGATTTTCCCATCATGCACTATATTCCAGTAATAAATACCATAAAAAATAAGCCACTGGTGGCTAAATGGTGCAGTGTTCTATGTACCAGTTTTGTTGAGAGAGACTGCTAGCCTTATAATGACACAAACTCAAATCAGGGAACACTCTCTTCTATTTAGACTCAATCCGCCCCACTTTGTGGTTTATGACACTGCTCTTTCCAGAACCTCACCTTGCTCCCTGACTTGCATGCAACCCAGCCACCACTGGCCCACTCTTAGTGCTGCTGGGATTGTGAGGGGGAGCCTGCTGCTATAAAGCAGCAGCATCCCTCCCTTGACGTAACATGCGTGAGCAATGCCTCCCTGACTCCACAACACAGGAGCTGAGGAAGGATGGTACAGTGATTAGAATACCAGCTTGTAAGGCGGGCGACTTGGTTTTCCCTGCTCCTCCATAGGCTTACGATGTGATTATGAACAAGTCACTTAACCTCTCTGTGCCCCACTTCCCCACCTGGATAATGAGGCTAATAATGGGTCTCTAACTCCCAGGGATGTGATGAGGATAAATACATTAACGATTGTGAGGTGTAGAGATACTACGGTAATGAGAGGCATATAAGAAAGGTAGATAGCAGGGACGGAAAGCCAGCTGTGGAGGTCCTTTAAGAAGTCACATTTACATTCCACTTGTCAGGTGGTAGAGGGATGGACTATCACTTCGCAGACTGTACTCCTCTCACCTTCTTTTTCACTGGTGGAGGGTTTGCTGCAGCAAGTCCTGCAACAGAAGTAAAGAGACAAGCTGAATGGAAAGTCATTTAGGGGAAAGGAGCAGCTTATTTATATGAACTCTCTGACAGACATCCCCAAGGCCTCGATCAAATGGCACCCCCAGCAAGGAACATCTTTAGATCCCCTTCCCCCCACCTCCATTTGTTAAACTTTTGAATTATTTTTGTTTATTTATTATTTTGATTGCATTTTTAGTCCTTTGCACAACTTTGATGCACAATTTGCATGCATGATTGATCCCTATCATATAAGATGATAAATTTGCACACTGGGATCTGTAAATCTGTATTTATTCATGCCATATATAAGCAAATAAAAAAAATTAGTTTCCTCTAAGCTTATAGAAACTTTTTAATATTAATAATAATCAAAATGCACTAACATCAAAAGATTGAACTGCGCACCAACACTGGGTGGACCAGTATTAAATAATGTTACAGTAGGTGACAGCCTTAGAATGATAACCCTAGTCCTTTAGTTCAAAAGGTTGCTCTTCTTGCTTTTGTCCTTGCGAACTTAAGCAAAGCATCAGAGAAATCCAAAGAATGGCCAAACGCATTTTCATGCAATAAAATAACAAGCAATGTCCATCTCTCATTGGCCATCATCTATCAAAGATAGGTTTTGATGAGTCTGAGATTTGAAAAGCTGTGCTTACCTCTCACAGCTGTGACCGGCGGTGTGAGCAGAATCCTCAAAGCTATCTGCACATTAGGAAAAGTGTCCCATAACTCTGCATCATGAATGAATTGGAGAACTTGGATTGGCATGTGCTTCCCGGGTGGCAAAATGTGATGGATGTTGTCCAATTCGACATAGAGGTGTTTGTCACTGATGTCCCAACATTTCCTATATGTCAGTGTCCGGTGAAGGTCTGCACAATTGTTCAAGAGTGTTTTTTCTGTCCATCAGCAGCTTACTAAGGGCATACAAAAACCCCCCAGGTCTTTTCGTGGTGTTGCATTTTCTGAATATTTCTTCGATGGACATGCGATCAGTGTCAATGAGTGAACAAAGAAACTCCATCTTGAATTTTTCTTCTGAGTTTCCCATTACCTTATCTCTGCTCTCATAACCAAATTGTTTCTTCTTCCGATGAATATGAGTTTCCTTAAAGACAGGCTCATCTCCTAATTTTCCGCCATTTCTTTGGCAGCAGTGATGGTATCTTCACTTCCATTGTCTCTGTAGGCCACTACAAAATCAAGGCAGCTGCTCACCAAGTAGTAGTGGTCACGATGTCCATGACTATGTTTGTAATGCCTTGCTTACAGTGTTTATTTGGAATAGAATATTGTGCCAAACCACAACTGAGACCAGATATTTGAAGTCAGTGATCTGGTTCCCCAGGCTTTGCACCTCATGTCAGATTCTGGCCTCGACTTTACTCAACTGTGCCAGTTCCAACAGGGCGTCATAAACCACAGTCACTTGGTACCTAACTGGTCTTATGCTGTCAATGCAGCTCCCCCAGTGAGTGTCACTTAGCAGCTTCATGGACAGATTTTTAATATTGTCTGTGAGGATTTTCCACCTGATAGTGAAGGCTGAAAACAGGACATATATCCTCTTCAGTACTCCAAAGAGAGATACTGAATCTAAAGAAGATGACACTGCATCTGACACAACCAGGTAGAGGGACTGGCAGCCACAGGGCATGAAGAAAGGTCTTGGATTCAACACAAGGATCCTTACCTGGATGACATTTTCTTCCCTTTATGTTCACACCGTTGTCATAGCCTTGGCCGTGCCAGTCCTGAAGCTTTATTGTATTCTCATTCAAAACATTCATAAACAGTTCTTTTAGGCCGTTTCCAGTAGAGTTGTCCAGAGACTGGAAACAGATAAAACATTCTTCTACTTGGATATAGCCGTCCTCATAGTCAACAAATCTTACTGTAAATGACATCTTTTCACTGTGACTAATGTTGGGAGATCAGTCCATTATTACAGCGCAGTACTTCACTTTGCCAAGCTGTAATAATATGTTATCAAGCACCTTCCTTGCCATAAGGTCAATCGATTTATTTTGAATTATTTTTACTGCGGTAATGGTACATAGCTTCTTTATAAACTACTTTACATAGGTGCTCACACATGACAACATTGTATTTCCCAAGGAGCTCTACCAAACTGAAGAAATTTCCATTATGTTCATTGAACAACTTATCCAATGAGCACTGGAAAGCCAAATTATTCTTTGCAAGAAAGAGGGTAATTGAGGCTCAACCATATGCCTTCAATGCTGGGTTTCTACATTAATAATGCAATGGTTTTCTTCATCTATGCATTTATTCAGCTTGACCTTGGCCTCTACCACCATCCATTTGGACTAAGCCATAAAATGACCTGGTGACTTTTCAGGTTGCTTCAGAGCATCAGCTAAGTTAGGCCAGTAATTATACCCAGAAAGCACAAGCAATGATTTGGCATTATTGTCAAATATTTTGCAACAAAAATAAAACCCTTTGTCAGTTGATTTCAAGTAAACTAGCCAATGCCAGTTCTGTTTCTCACCATTCTTTAAGAAGTGTCACTTCTGCTCATTTACTGGAAATGTCATATGCTCAATTTTGCCCAGGCTATTCAAACTTGTACGATCAATATCGGCAGAGTTTAGGATTGCTGGCCACAAAGCAGGATCTGGTGTATCGATCTGTGTGTGCAATTTTTCTCACTGCTGTTTCTGTCATCATGTGCAGCTGATTCTTTTTTATCATTTCTCTCCTTTTCATGTAAAACAGATTTTTCTTTGTCATTAACTCTCCTTTTCATGAGAGCCACATTCTTCTTTATCATCATTCTCCTTTATGCCTGCCAGGATGGACAATTCTCCATCTCTTCCCTTACATTTCTATTCTTTATCTTCAGGTAAATCTACTCATTTCTTAGTAATAGGACTTCCATCATTTATGCTTTGCTCCTCAATTTCTTCTTCACTGGGAGGATCGCTACTGCCTAAAACCCAGCCTATGTTGTTGTTTCACATATTTTCCTATCAAATTTGTCCCTTACTGCAAATTAGATTGCAATTAAGCTTTTTGCTTCCATCCTGAGCTCCTGAAGGCTTCTTTGAGAGCATTTTTTATTTTCTATGGTGCAACAGACAGTATCAGGAAGAAAAAAAAGCCTATGTTCCACTGTCTTAGAAAGTCATCAAACATTACGTGTCAAGCATGGCAAAAAAAGTAACAGTATTTCTTTTATATTGTTGCATAGATAGAGGTTTGATAGATATCTCTGGAATCTCATTAAATATGTCCTTTTTTAGTCGCTACTTACACTCTTCAAGTCTTAAAACACAAGTACACTTTCACCATTTCAAAATAAAACTAGGTTCACAATATCGCAGTTGGGCTCTCACTTCCCTTCAGTTTATTCTTATATCTCACGGACTGACTGGTGACACCCCGCCTCTTATGTACCCACGAGGGCATGGCTGACAACATTCTAGGAGATGTGAGGAAAAAGTAGTTCTCAGAAAGTCTGGCATGTTCCATGAGATTCTACATAGGTCCAGAACATTCTAGGAGATTAGTGAAAAATTAATCCACATATGAAATATCTGAAACATTTTACTTCAAACATTCAGTTTTTCCTTTTTTGGCTAACAACAAAAACAGTGCCCCAAGCTCAGTGCACCTCCAAGCCTGGCACCCCAGGAGGTTGCCTAAGTTGCCTGCCCCTAAATCTGGCCCTGGACATTCACAACGCCAAGCTGTTCCTCAGAG
Source organism: Mesoclemmys tuberculata (assembly GCA_007922155.1). Classification (NCBI taxonomy): domain Eukaryota; kingdom Metazoa; phylum Chordata; order Testudines; family Chelidae; genus Mesoclemmys; species Mesoclemmys tuberculata. The sequence goes on from ML675610.1 coordinate 3,531,213, forward strand.
CGTGCATGCCCCGACTCCAGATTTGTTCCAAACCCGACCTGACTTGCTCAACATTGGGCAAGAATGCACGTGTAAAGCTGGCTTATACACTCCTTACTTCAACACAGTGTAACCATGACTCGGGATCTTCCCTTTGGTGTCCTTTTAAAATGAAAAAGGTAATTTATTTTTCTATAATGCCTTTTATGACAAAAGATCCTTACCTCTTTCAGACATGTTATACAACTAGCACAAGTGAAATACAGCCAGTCTAGGATGGAGGCTGGCAACCAAGCAACACAGAGCACAACAATCAGCAGGGAGAAATTTTGACCAAAGCTATTTTGGGGAAACACCTTCTTTTATGAAAAGTGCCATGGGATCTTGAATCACTGGGCTACAAAGAAAATTATTGCCAAATGTATACAAAGAAGAATGTGATAGGAAAAAAACAATCCTGAATCCTTTCGTCTTGCTTAATGATTGTAAAATAAATACTGCAAGAAAACAGAGTATCAGTTAGGCTCTTTTGAAATATTTGTGTCCACACACTGACGCTTGAATGTAAATAGTTACCAGCAAAATCTCATAAAGTTTAGAAAAAACTAAACAAACAGATTCTATTAATCTGTTAATGCTCCTCAGTAAAAAATGGCCAATTGCGCTGCCTGAAAGTGTGTCTTTGTAAAGAAAGGCAGTTAACAATTATTACCTATTCTTTGGCTAGAGCATTTGCAAAAGGGCTTTGGGTTAAAGCATTTTCTCTTCCACCTCAGGGGGCCTAGATTCAAATCTCACCTAGGTTAGGGGTGCACAAAATAATTAATATTTATTTAATTTAAAACAATAAAGATGCCTTTCCAAGGCTCTCACTGCCATAACATAATTAATCATGCACTCAATAAAATTAAATTGAATCTCAGCAGTCTTAAAATCCAGTCCACAGGAGCTCGATGGCCACCCACTCACCCTTTTTATAATCTAGGAAGTACACCCTCTGCTTTCTCCAGAGACCTTCTCAAACAAATGTTTATTTCAGCATGCCTGGACAGTCACCAAATTTGGGCTGTTCTGGACTAAGGTAGGGAGCAAATCTCAGAGGCCTTCTAGAGAATGCCTTGGCTGCCACCCGCTCTCTTTTATAATAAAGGAATTCAACTCGCATGACACTGAAGCAATCAATTGTGACAGAAAGGGTTATATGATTATTGTAACAAATAGATTTAAAAAAACAAACTACTATGCAATCAAAGATAAGTAAAAGTCAGGCCAGGAAAGGCTTCTATTACAGGGTAGTGTTGGGTAAAGAAATTAATTTATTTGTGGTACAGCAGCACACTGGGCCTCAGGCAAGACTGGGGACCCTGTTGTACAAGGCATTGTATAAACACATAGTGAGAGACAGTCACTGCTTGGAATCGCTTTCAGATGAAAGTGAGAAGACAAAGGATGGAAGAGGAAACTGAGGCACTGAGAGCTGACATGGCTTGTCACACAGCAGGTCAGAGGCAGAGCTGGGAATAGATAGCAGATCTCTTGAGTCCAACACCGGTGACCTAGCCTCTAGACTATGCTGTCTTCCCTCAAACTTAAGGTCTCTTTCTTGTACTCTATTTCTCTTTTGTACAATGTTATGATGAGAGCTGGCTACATGTGTTGTTGACATCTATAGAAACTTCCAGAATAAGCTTAAATGGCAGCTTGCTTTTTGAAAAACACAAAAAACAAGGAGAGAATTAGCTGGCTGACCCAGGTCTGGGTAATAATTGGATACAGCTGGTCTCATTCTGTTCTTACTCAAGGTAGTGTATGTAGTTGGGTCACTGCTCCTGCTGTACATGTTTTGGGATAAACAGTGTACTTCAGAGTATTCATTCCCCCATCCCCAAAGGACTTAAATTAAAACCCACCCAGCTGATGCAATGTAATGGAGCTATAGGTGAATATATCAGCAGTTACTTATAAAGCCTAATCGGTGAAAGAGCTTCATCTTCTCTCCACGATGCTTTTGATGACACTTTGGTTAAGACATAAGACAAGGCTTGGGAGCTTTAAGAAAGTAAGGGGAGTACTTGTGATTTAAATGGATCCCTAGACGTAGCTTTATTATTTTATTTAATTGATTTATTTATCAAATCAACTGGCTTCTCCTTTTCTTTTGTTTTTTTCCTATATAATGTGTTCAACATTTAAAAAAATTCGAAACAGCAGTGTTCTTTGCTTACTGAAAGATAATGATTATTCTTTGACTCAAAAATCGACTGGTCTCAAACCACTGAATTCAGATCCCATTCCAGATCTAGATTTCAAATATTCTCATATTCAGATGTGCCAAGATCCAGGGATTTGGGTTCAAGGTTCTGTGGAGACAAAGACTGTTGACAAAATTCACTTCTGCAACTGAGTTCAGAGTTTGAATATGCCCAGAATTTGAGGGTATTCCAATGTATGGTTTTGGTTCAGATCCATCTCTACTCATAACACATTACTTGAGACCTTTACTTGCCATTACTCTCATGAAAATTTTGGCTTGCAAGCCAGTATCTCACAGTGAGCACTGCTGGCACTCTGGAAGGAGATCTCAATTCTTATTTTGAAGCTATGCTAAGCTCTACAGTGAGCAACTTCTAACTAGGAGAATTTTGCACATGACTCATTAGGTCTCATTCGAATTGGAGACTCACTTTGGTCCACCTGCCAGATCTGATCCCTTCAGACTATCATCTCAGCTGTAACTTCAGCCACTCATTGGGATCTCTGTCAGTTGGTTTGTCCTTCAGGCAGACACAATGGATTCATGTGGCCTAGCTCAGTGGTTTTCAACCTGTGGCCCGCAGACCTCTGGGGATCTGCAGACTGTGTCTAAAATTTCCAAAGGGATCCATACATCCTTTTGAAATTTTTTCAGACTCTGCAAATAAAAAAAGGTTGAAAACCTCTGGGCTAGTTCAATTTAATTCTGCCATCAACATTACTACTTGTGTAATCAATCAGGCAACCACAAATCTACATTACTGACATTTATACATCAGTACCACACATCATACCACACTCCTTCCTTCCATTTAGTCTTTGGAACTTGAAAGCAGTCATGGTCAGCATAGTAATGATGAAAAAATTCACACCAGAAAGGCCTTCTAGGCCAGTTTTTGTGCCATTTGCAAACTTTATCAGTGATGATTTAGTGTTTTTTTCCAAGCCATTAATAATAATGTTAAAGAGCATAAGTCCAAGAACAGATGCCTGCAGGAACCCACTAAAACCCACTGTTCTACAATGATTCCATTTACAATTACATTTTGAGACCTATCAATTCAATAGCTTTTAATCCATTTAATGTGTGCCATGTTAATTTTATAGCTTTCTAAGATTTTTAATCAAAATATCATGCAGTACCAAGTCAAATGCCTTACAGAAGTCTAAGTATATTACATCAACATTATTATCTTTATCAACCAAACTTGTAATCTCACTGAAAAAAAGATACCAAGTTAGTTTGACAGGATCTATTTTCCAGAAACCTATGTTGATTGACTTTAATTATACTACCCTAATTTAATTCTTTATTAACTGACCCCTGTACAATCTGCTCTATTACCTAGCCTGGGTTTAATGTCAGATTGGCAGGCCTAGAATTTGTCATCCTATTTACCCTTTTTAACTATTGGCTCAACATTAGATTTCTTCCAATCTTCTGGAACTTCTCCAGTGCTCCAAGACTTATTGAAAATCAACATTAATGATCTAGTGGGCTCCTTAGTCAGCTCTTTTAAAACTCTTGGATGCAAGTTATATGGACCTGCTGATCTAAAAATGTTTACCTTAAGTAGCTTCTGTTTAACATCCTCCAGAGATACTAGTGGAATGGAAAGAACATTATCATCACCATATAATTATGCTATGTTATCTGATTTTCTGTCATTAGAGAACAGAAATGTTTATTGAATATTTCTGCCTTTTCATTGTTAATTCTACTATTTCCATTTAGTTATGGAGCAGAATCATTGTCAGGATTCTTTTTGTTCCTAACATACTAAAAACAGCCCTTTGTATTGTAACTCTCCTGGCCATAGATTGCTCCTTATGTCCCTTTATTTCCCTTTATCAATTTTCTATAGTTCCTAGTATGAGTTATATTCATTACTGTCAGCTTCCCCTTTCTTGCATTTGTTATATATTATTATTTAAAGCTGTCTTCACTTCCTTGCTAAGTCAGTTTTTTAAAGCAACACGGTCTTCTTCCTCATTGTAGAATTGTGATATCTAGTAAAGCGTTCTTAAACGATTTCCAATTATCATTCACATCATTCTGATTAAATTCTTCCTCCCAGCTGATTTGGCTGCTGTTTTCAGCTTTGTCAAACTGGCCCTTTTAAAGCACCAAGTATAATACATATATTACTGGTCTTGACTTTATTCTGTTTGCACATAATCAATGTAATTATCACTTGTACCCAAGTTACCATTAATTTTTAGCTTTGTGATCATTTCCTCTTTATCTGTCAAGACAAGATCTATTATACAATTCTCCCATGTTGACTGCAACACTTTTTGAGTTAGGAAATTGTCATCTTTAGTATTTAGAAATTCCAAGGATGTTTTAGTACTGGCAGCAAGAGACCTCCAGCATATGTCACTCAATTTGATGTCCTCCAGGATCACACAGCCCTTTTCCCTACACATTATAGATAGGTGCATAAGGGGCTGCTCATCCTGTTCTCTAGTGTGATTTGATGGTCTTTAGCAGACACCAACTAATACCCCATCTCATGCTTTATCTGTTAGGACATTGATCCAGAAGCATTCAATATAATTTTTTCCGAGTTGTCAGTGACTCAGAAACAGGTAATGCCATTTTTGACATAGTGTGCCCTTCCCCCTCCCCTTTTGCCCACTCAGTCCTTCCTAAATGGGTTATAACCATTGATTTTAAAATTCTAATAGTGTGAATCATCCCACCAGGTTTCAGTAATACCAACTAGATCAAATTTATGTTCATAAATGAGCAATTCCAATTCCTCTTGTTTGTTACCCAAGCTCTTAGCTTTGTTTTATAGGCAATTAAAGAATTTCTTCTCTTCATGTACTCTTGTTCTTTGATCAGTTTTGCTCCCAACATCTCAATATTGTGATGAGTGCTTATATCTTCCCTCTTTTTACCTTCCCCCTTTGTTATTTGTTTAATCCTTTCCTAACCACACTAGCTAGCCTGTCCTCAAGAAGATTGGTCCCCCTTCTACTGAGGTGGAGATCACCCAACTTGCACAGACCCCCTCTTCTCACAGAAGGTGGATCAATCTCCCACAAATCCACCATCCTCCACCCTGCACAATTTACCTAACCAGTGGATCCCTTCCAGAATCTTCTGCCGTCTTTGGTCATGAGAGAAGAAAGAACTCAAAGAAGCTTGCTTGGACATTCCTATTCTTCTTCAGCATTCTTCTGAATTCCTTAAAGCCATTTACCATCTGTGAGATATCCCATATTAGTGTCATTAGTGCTGATATGAGCCATCACCAATGGATCCTTTCCTATCAACTTCAAAAGTGTATCCAAGCCTAGATCAATGTCTCATGCTTAGATCTGGGAAGGCCGCACTCTCTATTGTTGGCTACCTGCTGTTTAGCTGATTGTTTGGTGTGCTGCAATGTGTCAGGACAAGGAGCCAGGCCAACCTCAACATTTATGTTAGAGGCAAAGAGGGTCATGAAGGCATTGCTGTGAGTCTCCAGGGATGGGTGAGCAGACGAGAAGCTGCATTACAGTTGCAAATAAAAGGAGACTGATTGGCCTTTTTGATGTAAGAGTAGTTCTTCCATACAGCTGCCAATGCTTTGGGGAGGGAATGGGACTACAAAGGAATAAGTGAGGACCAAGAATAGTGGAAGGGGCTGGAGGTGAGCTATTCAGGGATTGTCTACATCGTCCCACAGTGAGGGCTGCAGGGGTGTGAATTGCAGAACTCATCAAGTGTTGTGTTGTAACCACCTCATGTAGATACTCCTAGTACACAGAAAAGGGAATAAGAACCCTTAAATCCTGAACTTTAAGTAGGACTCTGTAAAAACTTTGCAGAATATTAATCCCAGTAAAGTATTTCTGAAGGGGAAAAGATCATTTAACTCCTCTGACTTGGAATGTGTGGAGTTCTTTTTGCTGTTCTTTTGCCTAATTCATTATCATTTTCCTTATTATGCCAGACACTAAGGAGTTATCTTGTAATAAAAAAAGAGAACGAGATATTTTTTAGGTTAAATCAGTGATACTTCTAAAATCAGTAACAATTGTGAGGTATAATTAAGTTGAAAAGGGTACAAAGGAGGAATTTCTAATTTTAACACTTAAAATACACAGCCTTACTTTAAATTAAAAAAAGAAGAAGAAAAAGAAGAGCTTGGCAAATTTTAAAGAAAGCAATTGTAGTAATTGCAGAAGACTCATTAATATATATCAATTTTCAATTGCATAAAGATTGAATTCTTGTTAAGGATTCTGTAAAAGCATGCTTATCTCTGAACAAGTTTTGCTCTTTTTTTCAGCGCTCAATTTTTTTAGTGTGTTGGCTATTTTTCTTGACCTATGTTGTTTGTTTCAGAAAAGCTGACATACCCCATTTGATACTACTTTTGTTTAATTATGGTTTTAAACCTTGATCGTTTGAATGTTTAAGCACATGATGACTAACTCTACTGACAAAAGTAACCTCATTAAATTTTATGGGGCTGTTTACATGAGTAAAGTCACCCGTGTGCATAAGTATTTGCAGGAATAGGGTTTAGGCTTCAATCCACAACTAGATGTCTGGAATGTTTATATCTATGTTTTGCTTTCCTAAATTAGATTCTGATGTGCCAAATGGATAGTAAAATTGGATTTTATGTATGCTAGGCTTATACTGAAAAATCATTCTGTATATGCTATGTTCAGCCACCCCATATCTTTGTGAAAGATACTGACTGACCTTGCAAGTCAGGTATGTTTGGGATGGATCGGGATTTGGATGGGAGACTTCCAAAGAGCTGCTAGGCACCATAAGAGGTGGCATTCATGCAATCTTCCCTTGGAGGCATTGTCCTGGTGCAGTGTCACAAAGTATATGGTAATATTTTTCCTTTGCAAGAGATGTAAAACAACTCCTTCCTGACCACTTTTGGTCATGAAGGATCCATACCTTTTTTATTTTTCAAAAGTAGTGTTGACAGCCAGTGAGGCCTGGCCATTGTCTAGCATAAGTAACTGCATTCTGCCTGCCTAAAATTCCCTCTGTACCTCCTGTTGCACACAACAGGCCACCTGATCCTCTCATTTATACCAGTGTCAATCCAGATTAACTGCAGTGGCATTAAACTGGTGTAACTGAGGTCAGATTTGACCCAGTACCTTTTTTTTTCTTCATTTCCTTATCTTAACTATAGCGTACAGTGGTTGTATACTGTTAAACAGCTGCTGCATTTCATGAACATGAAGGGTGATGATATCCTTACATAGCATTTTGACATGCAGGACATTTTGTAAATTATACAATTTTGATTGTCAGTAAATGGTGTTCAATTGGCATTAATTTTCTCAGCATGGATGCAATTGTGCAATTGAACAATTGGTCAGGTGCAGGGATTGTAGACCTGTGCAAGATTACCAAACTGAGATAAACTCATTTGTTTTGGCTCAGGTAAATATTTTCTATCAATGCAGTGATATTTTGGCAGCAAAATCAGATCTTTTTCTGGGGAAAACAGAAAGGTGACAATAGCATAGCCAGTGCAAAGTACCAACAGCTGACTTAAAACCTGAACACCAGTTAAATGAACCTCTGGGCAGCTTTAATTTATGTGACCAGCACTTACTGCATGTGGCAGTTTCAAAAACCCTGGCTAGCACTGATTTTGGAAATATTACAGAAATAACATTTTTCCATGGCTGACAAGTTCCTGAAAAATTTATCCAATGTACTCCAGTAGAGACAAACTTGCACTCTCCTTCATTACCAAGTGAGTAGACAGCCTTTTGATGCCCCTCAAATTTCTTGGCTAAGACTATATATGGTAGTCAGTGCACTCTTATTTATATGCTAATCCCCTTATACCAATGCAGCTCATACACTATTCCAAGACAATGATGGAAACCCAGGAGAAAGTTCTTCGCCCCAGCACAATTCCTTTCCAGTCCTACCAACAAGCTACCTTTCCCATCCCTATTCCTTTCTCCTCTCAAATACCCCATCTTTATCCTGTTCTACCCATCAACAAAGCCTTTTCCATCTTCAGTTCAGGTACCCTGAGATCCAGCAACTACTGCCTTTTATCTGTTCTCAGCAACACTCAGGTCCATACCACTGGTGGGATCTAGGACCAACTTATTTGATGGAGAGTGAGATTGACATTAGACCTTCATTGAATGTATTTATGAGAACAAATATAAATACACTGGACCAAATTCAACTTTGGCATATGTGGCCATGATTCCCACTGAAGTCCTAACATTATGGAAAGCCTTGTAGGAATGAAAATAATACTTTTACCAGTAAAGTAAACACATATTACAGGTTTGATCCTCATCTGGGGGTGAGATACTCTGACCATGGCCAGAGGCAAGAAAGATTGATATCTACTGATCCTAGGGACTGCCTGACACCTACCAGAAATAAGACTAGTCTCAAGGATGCTCTAAATTGCACCCAGTTACCCATAGCTGTTGCATCAGCTAAGGTTCACATGAGAAGTAGCATGGCTGGAGCTAAATTCCCAAGAGACCGGGGTTTGACTCCCAACCCTGCCCATACATGCTGTGTGCCCTTGGGTAAACCACGTCACACCTGTCACCCTTTGTTTATCTTTAGATTGCAAGCCCTGTGAGACAAGGAGCCTGTCTCAGTATATTTGTAGAGCAGAATGGGGCCCCAATCTCAGTCAGGACCTCTAGGCATTATCATAAACCAAATAATTACTATGACTAATAGGGCAAAGACACACCATTCAGGCTTCCATTGCAAGTGGCTGGTGAGAGTGGCTGATAAAGAGGATCAATTCTACCTGAGGATTCCTTGCATGTTGAAGAAGTTCCTGGGGGGCTGGATCTCGTAGGTTCCCGATTGCTTGATATCATCAGAGTCACACAAAGCATATGGAAAAGGAGATAGATCTTACACTCAGCATTCAAGCTGGGAAAACTGATCATATGGGGCAAAATAAAAAAGCAAGGACACCATGAGGTGCAACATTTTTTCTCTGTTTCAGTCCGCAGTTGTGAGAATCTGGGATTTAGCTGTCTCCAGCTAGAACAGTGTGTACCTTTATTATAAGGAAAAGTTTTGCATATGCACAGTGCATATATGAGTTCTGTACTTCTGTAATACTTTTTGCATAAAGGCCTCCAAGTGCTTTATAAATATGAATTAATTTAGTCCCCCACCATGCAAGAAGATTGGCATTAACCCCACTTGAAAGAAGAGAAAACTGATGCACCGAACCACTTACACCTTTTTCCAAGAGAATACAAAAGAACCTGACAATATTGCACAGTGGAGGATTTGTGAGTTTATTACAAAATATGGTGACTGTGCTTAAATGAGAACTATTAAAATAATAATTACACAGTATAGTAAAGCAAAGGGAAAATGGTTTTAACCAGCCCAGGGAATGCAGCCTCATCCAGATTCTGTCTCTTTCAGAAATTAGTCCCTATTATCTACTCTCAAGCACCCAACTATCTGGAGAAGGTCCTAGCTTCCCTTCTTTCATTGGTACAAACCACCTTCTGGGCGGGGCTTCGTCTACAAATAGGCTGACCTCCATTTTGTAACCCTTTTGCCTAACAGATGCAGTTGTTGATGCACAGAAGCAGCCAGAAGTAGGTAAATTTAAATCCAGGGAAGAGAGCGGGAAGTGGGAAAGAAACAACAGACCATGAAGAGAGAAGGTAATTGTCTGAATATTTTCTGCCCAGCCTGCCTAGTTAAAAAACAATGTAAGGGAGGAGGAAAAAGACAGCTCAAAACTGACTCTGTCTTGAGTTCTCTGGTTCAAAGGCTGTTTTAAGCCCCCACTAAGGCACCGGTAGTAGAGGAACTATTCAAGGCCCTTTTCACAACACCAACAGTAGCATTTTCTAATCTCTGAAGTAGCAACTGGTGGCATCAGGATCATCAGGCTTTTCTAGGAGAGGGTTTTTTTGCTCTATGCTATGAAAAAGATTAATTTCTTTGCACTGTGTGCTGAGAGCTGCCTTTGAGCTGATAAATACCATGTAAATTATATAGCATGAGTCAAGTGTTGCCCCTCTTATTTATGTCAGTAGAATAGGGGGACTCCCTCTGCCACTTGCTCACATTCAAGTGTGTTCTCTGTATCCATGTGGTCTGTGAAGAAGAGCCTGTGCATTTTGAGTGTTCTGCCAAGTTAAAATTCCTGTGCACAGAATGTAGAAGTAGCAGTTGGCTGTGTTCTCTCACAGTCAGCACTGGGAAGTCATGACAAAACAGTGCCTAGCATCTGCTGTAAATGGTTAGCACCTTGGTTAGATGCTCAGTGAGGAAGAGACTTGGGGAATGCAGCCCTGTCAAGGCTAATCTGCTCCAAATAAAAATATGAGGTGGTTTTGGTCAGTCCTTTGAGCTTGACTTTCATTTTAAAAGAGCAATCACATTCTACATTAATTCCAGCTTCCAGGAGTTTTACTACAGTGCTCAGGACCATTACTACTACCATTTTATAGCAGCAGCCCAGTCAGCTTTGTACCATTTGCATGTAGCTAGGAAGATGCAGGCTTTCCTTTCAGACTGTTGCAATGCACTATACATAGGGCTACACCTTAAAACCATTCACAGACTGAAACTAGTGCAGAACACAGCAACTCCCTTATTAAAAGGGACATCTCACTGGCAGCATGCGGTATGGGTGCTCTGGGGTCCACCCTGACTGCCTGTGGGTCTCTGGGTGGAGTTTCAGATGTTGGTTATGACCTGTAAAGTCCTAAATGGCTTGGGACTAGCCTACATAAGTGTTTGCCTCTCTCCCCATGCCATCCCTCACAGCGATGGTCAATAGAGGTGTTTATACTAGAGCCCACAACATATTCTCTGTGAGGGCTTCAGGATTATGGAACTTGCTCCTTCCTTGGTCCAGAGTATCTTGAATTTGGTGACTTTCCGTCATGCTGCATAAGACATCTGCTTGAGAGTCTGTGAGGGTAAGCATCCCGCCAAGATGGAGAGTTGGAAAGGAGTTTTTGTAGGTGGTTGGCTACAATGATTATTTGAGTGTGGCTGGGATTTCATTGTATTTTATAATTAAGTAATGTGTTAGGGAGCTTAGAGACTTGGTTCGGAGTCTTTTCATCATTTAAAAGCTAAATAAATACTATGCATCCTGCAATATTTTGTATAAGTGGCAAGGGAAGTGGTGAAATGGAAAAGACTACCGTCTGGCTACCAGATGGAGACCAGACATTTCAAAGCACTGTTCTTCAATCATCTTAGTTTCAAAACAAAGTTCCTGTGTCAACTATACATTTTAGTTTCTACAGGCCAGTGGGAATTTGTCATAGCCCTATCAGTTTAGTTAACCCTTAAGTGCCTGTGATCTACCATGATCCTCCAAAAAAGTGCTATGTCAGCAATCATCAGGGGGAGGCCTTAAAAAGTGTACTTCTGGAATCCTGCCTGTCCAGATAGTGAAAGTCAAGAGGTTCAGTTCACCTTTGCCTTTCATCTTAAGTAGCCATTTACAGCAGTACAGTAAAACATTACCACATCAAAATGATATTTTACATGCCGTTGGCAGTGACTTTGTTCATGTGTAACTGATGACAGACGCTGAAGTATAATGCCAAAAGTAGGTAGGTCTCTAAAGAATTCACTTATGGTTCAGATGGTCCCCAACCAAAAAAATCTAGTGTTTGCAAAAATGCCTATTGATTTTCATTCATCATACTGTGTGTGCATCATGTTTTTTCATGAGTTGACTAGAAGTCAAGAGGATTGGGGCCCAGCTGCACCTGATTCATGCTTGTCTCACTTCCTTAGGTGGGGGAAATGAGTAAAGTCCTGTAACTTGTGGGTCATGTGGCTATATCATGCCTGCTGGGACAAAAGGGTAGACAGTAGGAAGCCAGCCAGAGAGGAGCCCCGCGGGGAACTGAAAAAGAAGCACTCTGAAGGATAACAGATCTGGGAGTCAGTGGTCTATAAAGGAACCGGAAGGCAGCAAGTATATGGAGAGGCTCCTGGAAAGAAAGAGGATGATTGAAATGATGGGGGAAGAAAGCCCCGTTGGTTAGTGAGTTGGGAACCTATAGAAGAGGATGAGTGCCCTAACCACCAGGCTACCGAGTCATTCCCACTCTCTGTACGTGGCCCAATCGCTATTCACTGTCATCCATAGTAGCAATTGGGAAAGTGAGTTTGAGTCTATAGCCTGGTGGTTGGGTGCTCACCTAGGATGTGGGAGACCCATGTTTATACCCAGGCTCCAATGACTGTTTGTGAAAAGTGAAACAGCTTCAAGAGCAAAGTTTGAGAAAGTCCCATACTAGACTACACCACTGGCTAGGGCACTCTCCTGCAACATGGGAGACTCAAGTTCAAATCCCTTCTCTCCATTAGGCAGAGGGGGAATTGAATTCATGTTTCCCACAATTAAGGTGAGTGCCCAGATCACTGGGTTAAAAGATATAAGGAGGACACCTCCACCTCCTCTGATGGTATTGTGTGAATCTAGTCCTTCTTTGCTTTTGTTAACTGTTCCAAATTGAATAAACTGTTTACCAAAAAAAAAAAAAAATTCATCCAACTCTAGGAGAAATATCCCTTTCCATTGGTGAACTCTGAGATCTGATGTGGGGGGGTTAAAGATTAGGCATATTTCCATTCATGGCCCCAATAGAATCTGGGAATTCCAGCCATACAAATCCATCAGTAACCACTTGTGCATTGCCAGGCTTTATGAGCTGGGAAGACAGCACTTTCCTGATGGCCTTATACACTTCCATGACAACAGCCCCACCAGTTGATATACCAACACCAAACTGGTGAGCTACTCATTGGTAGCAATAGGGAATGGCAAATTTCCAGATGGCCACGTGGTTCTGCCATTCTAGAACTGGGGTGACTGCTACACTGATTTCTAGGAGAGTGGCCCTTGACATCCTAAAGTTCAGCCACCACTGCTGGTCATCCCAGGTCTGCAGCACCATCCTGTCCCACCAGTAAGTGTAAAATGGCCAAGCCCAGAAGTGGCATTCCTCAAGTGAAGCCACTCCAGGAAAAATTCATGCAGAAATGACTGCTTGCTTTCAGTCTCCTCCACTTCTTCCTCAGGTATCTGTATCACCTTGCCTCTCAAGTCACTGTATGATGTGAGATACATGTGCATTAGACTGTTCATATTAATAACCATCAGGTCCACAGTGCTCAGCAGTTTTTCCTCTGTACTGCTTGACAGCACTTTGAAAATAGCATTGGGTCGCAAAAGCCAGATGAATGACGGGATGAAGGAGAGGACTCATGGGAATTTTTTAGTTTGACTCCAAATCCCAGAATTCCAGTTGCTCTTGGTAGATATCCCACAGAGAGAAGAATCCCAGAATGCATAGAGCCTAGCAGCAGAGCATTAAGCAATGGGATGTCTGTCCAGAACGCTGTGCACTTATTTTGAAACATCGCAGTGCTATGTGCATGCAATGACTCAAAGCAAAATAGCTTAACCTGGGATATCAAGGAAGTTTGGATGCTTTGCTACAACGATGCTTGTTCTGTATCACTTAACATGGAACAAGATAATCCTAGACAACTCTCTGTAAGATTGGGGTGGAAGGCCATCTGGTTTTTTGTTGGTTTGGACTTTGAAAGCCCAGGAGAGGTGGACTTTTGTAATTTAGGCAGAGTGCCTAGTCACCTCAAACTGTCTGGAAGCTTGAGAAAACCAATCAGTGTGAGGGATCAGATAGACCTGAAGCCAGACTGGGTAGGTCTCATGTTACAATCCAACACTCCCTTCTTTTGTTCCATGGATTGTTTACTTTGCCTATGAATAAAAAGATGAGGATAAATGTCTGCAGTAATATTACCCGGTATTACTCCAGTTCTACACACACCACAGCTACACGGACACTGTAAAGTTAAGTTGGCAGCAAACAGTATAGGGTGAGTGAATGAAGCAGAGGATAAATAACCAGAAAGGCTACTGGCTTTGGTACAAAGGTCATGCTGTACCTCCTGGAGTGAAAGTACTGGTCAGATTATTTGACAGATGTAACGCATGCTCCTGTATTGGACATGAACCTTTGCACTTTTCAAATCGTCCTTGCTAGCGTGTGATCTCACTGTTGAGTTATTTAAAGAAAAGGGACAAAACCAGTCACTGTATAAATCTGTCTATCCATTTTACCATTGTTTTCTCTCTGATGCTTGGAGTAATTTTGAATTAACCAAACTTGATAGTCCTCTCATAATGCCAGTTCTACACAAATGCAGTACTTTTTACTTCAGTGGATATATTCTTGATTTGCAGGCCCTATATCTTTATATTCTCCAAAGTAGGGTTCTCCCAAAAGTTAGTTACATGGACTTCAGATGCAATTAATAGGACTGGTTCTGTACTCCTTTTTACTGAGAAATAAGGTCCCAAAGAGTTGCATTAGCAAAATAGAATAATATATATATAGATCTGGAAGGAATTTCAAGAGATCATCTAGCCCATCCGCCCACTCTGAAGCAGGATGGACTATACCTAAACCATCCCTGACAGCAATTACACCAAATGAAAAAATTAACCGAACAATATGTTTCTGAAACCCCTTAAACATGGTACCTTATATCATAAAGGACATATTTTATGATTGTGCATTTCAGATAAGCTGTCAGTGTTTGCAGGATTAAATGCTAAAGGCCAGAATTCTGTTCTTTCTTGCTCTGATTAAAATCTGGAAAAAATTTTCTCTAATGAATTTTTGCAACTAAGATTTATGCTGGTGTAAGTAACAATAGATCTTAGCTCTGAGAAATTATTTAGAAAGCTTATGGGTCTGATTCAGATCTCACTTACATCAGTATAAATCCAAAGCAACTCCACTGAGAGCAGAATCTGATCTTGAATTGTGATGATGAACAGTTGGATTGCTTAGAGCCTTTTGGAGCAGAGAATATTCCATACCTAGTACATCGGAGGAAAAACAAATGCTCTCAGCATCTGTTAAAGGGCCTGGCTTCTCCTATTTTCCAATTTCACTGGATGATTCTGTGGAAACGACAGAGTTAAATGGTTTGCCAGGCATGCCTCTCTGAAAAGAACAGCTCAGCTCCACATATCTATTTTCTCTGCAGATAAACATGATTTTTTTCCTGGCGGGCGGTTTTGCAATTGTGTTGGGGCAGTCAGCTCCGCATATGGCTCACAGAACACCTGCCACTCAAGAACATATTTATAGAAACTGTAAACTAATTAATTCCTTTAAACATCCCCATGGTGTTTAATGACATATCATGATCCTCCATCTAATGGGGTTTACGTCATCACTTTTCTTGAGCTAATTTTCCTTACCTGCACCCCATCCTCCCCCAAATAAAAACCGAGATACAGTTTTCTTTTCTATAAAAGGACTTTCTTTTGTTCCTTTATCAAGTAGAAAGCGATGCCATAGTGAACAAGAGAGCTAGTAAAATAATGCAAATAACAGTTTGGATATTAACTGGGGGATATTAATTTCTTTATTACAGTAGCAACTAAAGGCCACAATCAAGGACTGGCCTAGGATTGATTGCCAAGGGGTTATGGCACTAGTCTGGGACGCAGAGTCAAGCTCAATTCCCTGCTTTATTACAGATTTCCTGTGTGACCCTTATCACTCACGTAATCTTTCTGTGCCTTGGTTTCCTATCTGTATAATGGGGACAATAACACTTCCGTACTTCACAGGAGTGTTGTGAGGATAAATACATTAAAGATCATGAAGTGCTTAGATACCACTGTAATGGAGACCATCTAAGTACTAAGGCCTGGTTTACACTGCTGCACTGGGTTGACATGAGATATGCTAGTTACATAAGTTGCATATCTCAAATCGACATAGTTACCTCTATGCAGCACAGTGTCTTCATGATGCTACGTCGACGAGAGAGCTACCTTCCGCTTTGTGGAGAGATGGACTAATTCAATTGACGGGAAAGCACTCTCCCATTGACTGAGTGGGTTTACGTAGACTCCCTCAGTTGATGCTACTGCATCGATGCCTGCTGCTGGGGCAGTGTAGACATGCCCTTAGATACAGAGATTGTTGTAGGCACTGTAGAAACATATTTTACAAAAAAATCTGCTACCCAAAGAGCACACAATTTAGGATAATCTCAAGATGCAAAAAAGATGAATGAAAGGGGAAAGATAAATAACATCAACATGTTTTCACATAGACTAATAATAGATATGTTAGATAGATTAATAAGGTATTCTACTAGCTATCGATCTAGTTGAATATTACAATAATTTATCTGGTGAATAAATTATTCAATGAATAATTGAACTGTTCAATACAACCACTCTAGGGAAAATAGCCTTATTAGATACCAGCATTGCTGAAAATATACTAGTGCTGCTTTAGATTAGCCACCTACAAAATAAATAATATAACAAAGTGATACCTTGCAGCTTTATACAGAGGAGAAAGTAATCAATTCACAAACTCTGCCATGGGGTAGAACCTGTTCCCGGGGCAAAGCTCCTATTCACTTTCAGTGGGAGCAGGATTGGGACTATTATATATGCTATACTAATATACAGCACCACCGAAATGCAGTTACCTCTGTCAGGGAGGAGAGATGCCAGATGGATAACCAGTATGCAGCATACTGCATAACAGTGGAGACGAGTCTCAGGTTTTGGCCACAGACACTGGGGCAAATCAGTGAAGGAAGAAGAAGGGCTCTTTTGTGGTTATTACTCTGGAGTGAGCTGTGGGAGATTTGGGTTCTGTTCCCTGCTCTTCCACAAATTTCCTGGGTGACTATGGGCAAGTCACTTGATGTTTGTCCATTTCGGTTCCTCACCTGTAAAATGGGGATAATCAAACTTCCTTTCTCCCCATCCTTTGTCTTGTCTGCATGGCAAAAACTAGCTCTAACCGTACATCTGCAGAGCACCCAGCCCAATGGGGCTGTGATCTCTGTTGGGTCTTCTAGGTGGTGCTGTAATAAAAATAATGCATAATAAGAATAATCCCCACTCTGAAATCAGAAGATCTTTACTATCGAGGTGGAGGAGTCAGAACTCTGATTTTTATAGTCTCACCCAAAATATTTCCACAGACTAAACTACGTGGAATTCAATTTTCCTAAACACTCTAACCCTAAAAGTATGTCTACACGTTGAATTAGGTGTAAAATCCAGCTCAAGGAGACAGACCCGTGCTAGCACTGACTGAAATGGTGCACTAAAAATGGAAGTATAGTCGCTGAGTTGTAGAAGGGGCTAACTACCTCAAGTATGTGCTTGTCCAAAAATGCTAGGCATGTACTCTGGGCAGCTAGCCCTTCCTGCTCTATTTTTAGAGTGTTAACTTAATCAGAGCTAACATGAATAGGTCTCCATGAGCTGGAATTTACATATGCAGCACAAAATGTAGACATAGCCCAAATCTAAACCCAGTCCATTTTTAAAACAAGCAGAGAATGTCTTTAGGTTAGACATACTTTTCTGACCCATTGCCTTGAGCAACAATACAGATCTATGGTCTGTGCTCCTCTCTGGTATCTGTCTTCACACTACGTGTGTTTTGTGTCTGAACTCAGAGAACATTTAATTTTGAAAATATTGACTGATGTACTCATTTGTAGGTGTTACTTTTTACCCATTGGAACAGGACACACTGACCCTCTGCTTCATTCTGACTATTGGCAGTGTTAACGGATGGTGTTTTCTCCTCCTTTTTACACTCTCTCTTCCTTGAGGTTTGATTGCCCTGCTTTGCATCTTAGGTCATCTTAGATGGGCACTCTGTCTGAGGGCCCAGCTACCCAGGAAGGTAACTTCTTTGTATTGTGACATGCATCTTTGTTCTCTTCCCTCCCCGCCCCCTTCAGCTGAGATTATTGTTTTTCCTTTATACGTTAGCCAAGTTAAAAAGTCCGTTTCAGAAGGTGTGCTTCCCTTTTCCACGTGTGTGTCCAGGAATACACAAAATGTCTGCTTCATACTTGATTTAGAAGTTATTCTAATTATCAGAATCCCCAACTCTCAATAGTTATTACAGAAATTCTATTATTCTCAAAAACAAGCAAGCTGCAGTAGGTGACACTTCCATATTATTTACGAACATATTGCAGTTCTGGAGCAGCATTGTGGAAGTTTTCTCAGAACAAACAAAACAAGTGTGCAGTTTTTATCAAAGTAGTGGAAGAACTCATCAGTCATTTGGGTTCATTACATTCCAAACTCAAACCCTTCAGACTCCATGTAGTAAGAGAGCAGAACCCATTACAGCTAAGGCAATTCAGATGACAGAGGTTTTCAGGAATAACATTCAGCATGAATTGTCCTCAGCTGAATTCAATAGATTTTCCTATTAGCTTGGTTTGTAAATAATTTGTACCAGAGTAATATTGATGGATATAAATCAAGGTGTACACCTTATAGCACTTAACTGAAAAAATATTTAATCCTTTTATAGTCTCAGACTATAATGCGAAATGACAACATTCACGTAGGGTGATTATCTGAGGGCAGGATTATCCTGTGTAGGCATGTTCAAAGCCATTGCCATTTTGGGCAAGTGCACATACCTACAAAGCATGCAAAATGTGTTGAACTGATAACATAGAAAATATGATGATTTATTAATGATGATATTTACATCCACATGTACCAAAATCCTTGGCCTAATTTATACCTAGGATTTAAAAATGCAACAAACAGCAGATATTGCTTCTGTGTTTCACAGAAGAAGCTTAGATAGCTTAACTGTAACGGCTAACTATACTAAACAAAAACTTTTGCTATCTTGTGAACAGTCTTCCTCTTTCACCCTGTATGCATTAACCTTAGAAGTTCTTAACATGGATTATAGTAGATCAAGCAACTGTTTAATGCAATAACATAGTGCTATAGTTGTATATCACAAAGAGGTGTTGGTTAAAATCCAGGAAACTAGGTGGAAAATTAAAAAGCACTCTATATCAGACGCTTTCAATTTGAGGAAGTTTAGTTGCCATGGCAATCTACGCACAAATAGTCTTGCAAATAGTTTGGACAATGGTGTGTATTTTAAATAGAAATGTGATCAATATACATATCTACCTAACAATAAAGTTGTAACAATGTATTTGTTTCATAGTAAAACAATTCTTAATTGGTGTATTGAGAAGCCTATGGAAAATGGATATCTTTAAGATGATTTCTATCAAATGTTCCAAGAGCCATATGACCACAAAGCCTGAATAACCATTTGATTGGCAGTTGCAGAGACAGTTTCGCATACAACAGGATCCTACTAACTTATTGGTGTTGGATCACAAGAATGAGGCAAATGACTTTATGTTGCTGCATGATGAACTATTAAACAAGTTCAGCACCACAAAGAACATGAAGAGACATTACATATTCTAATCTAGTTTAAAAAAGAACGTTTCATCAAGCAGCTGAGATGGCTCATGGAAAAGCGGCAGTGCATCAAAGGAAAAGGAATCATGTAAAGGTACTCAAAGGGTATGCTGCAAGAGGAACCCAAAGAATGCAATTTACAAAAGTAGGTTGCTGACCAGAGATGAACCAGCAGGTATACAATGAATGTCCCAAGATGTTGTGCACAAAGATCATGGATTATTCTTTGGAGAAAGAGCTGCAAGAATTCAAAAAGAGAAGAGGCTGCCTCCCCTGTGCCTCCTTGTGGCCAGAGGTGCCTCTGTGGTGCCCTGCTAGTAATTTCTTCCTGAAAGGACTCCTTGACTTTTTCTGGGATCAAAATAACCCTCTTTGGGATGTGGGTTTATTCACAGAAATAACTCAAAATAAAACTCAAAGTCCCACAAACAAACATTTCTCTTTCTATGCCCAGGCCTCCCTGCCTGGAGAGCTTTTGCCCTCTTTCTGTTGTCTTTTGGGTCTCTCCTGCATTAGCAGGCTACTCTTAGCCCTTTCTGATTGGAAGGACTCAGCTGGAGCCTTTCCACGCCTAGCAGTCTCTGTTCTCTCTGAGCACTTTCCCACCCTGCAGCTTCCAGCTGCTCTTTCTAGGGGAATCATCTGATCCATCTCAGATGGGGCTCTCTCTGTAATCAGCGTTGCCATAGCACCAGGTTCACCAGTCCCTGGCTACAAGATGCTGTTAAAAGACAACTCAATTTGTGATTGGATGATGCAAAGGGACACAACTTAGAAATTTCAAATCTTTGCTAGATGCATGGTGCACATCAGCTTTGCCAAGAAGAGGAACCAGGCTGTGCCCCCAGCGGAAAATATGCAAAATGCCCTGTTTTGATGCTGAAACATCTGTGCAAGAGATTGTGAGCGGGACTGGTATCATCCAGCCAGTGGGAATGCCCCTTCTTTGTAACAACTCAAAGTTTACTCAGTGAAAAACATCCTATTAATTCTGTTTCTTTGAAGTCTTGCTTCAGAAGACTATTGTGAAACACAGACCTAGAACAAGAATACCGCTGTCAGTGCCTTGAATGAAAATTACCTCAGTGAACTTTCTCTCTATCACAAGAAATTAGTGATTGCACTTGTAAAACTGAGCAGGAGAACATATCATTATGCCAGTTCCAACTGATAAGTAGCAAAAAGAATTGTGTTCTGTTTACTCAAGTGACAACTTGGGCGTTCTGAGATAAATGCTCATCTGAAAGTACACACCTGAGTAAAAACCTGCAAATCACAGAAGTGCATGATGTATATTTTTTCCCACGCGTTTAATGCTAGTTGTCTAATCATTAAGATAAGTCAATAAATGAATGATGATGCTGGAAAAAACTTATTTAAACTTATTACAAATTCTAATATTATTTGTAACAGGAAAGTGCCTTTAGCAAAACAAAAAAAAAGGCAGATAGAACCCTTGAATATTTTCACCCTAGAAATTGCACAGATTTTGTGGTGGTTGGTGACAACTTAGACAAAAAGTAGAAGCTTTGCATCGGCTTGTAAGCAAAAGATTTTTAATGCATTTGAAATTTTGGCTAAAATGGCATACGAATCTGCAGTACTCATGAAATTCCAGATATATTAGAATAGTTTCAAAATCATTGTCTGAATATTATATTCGGGGTTCAAGTTTTGATATGCTCATGTGTATATATGAGGGAACGCTTGGTAATTAGTATCTCCTTGACAGGGTAATATTGAACTGATAGCATTTGTTAAGTAAGCAACTTGTCTACCTTTCTAAATTCTAACTTTATAGTTGTCTGGATGATCTGCCATGATTCCACTGGCATATCAACTTAATTGGCATATCGATAAGGATCTGTAGTTAAAAATCCATAGTTATAAATTGGTACCAAAGTCACCTGTCTATAGACTACGATAAAGTTTTACTATGTATGAGACTATAGAACAAGACTTTGAATTAATTGATTTGATTTATTATCTTTTGATAAATTTTAATTTCCCTTTTTGAGTTTAATCTTTTAAATACTCATAAACGCTATCATCTAACCCTATTTATTTTGCTTTCTGTAATTTCTTATTTGTTTTTAAATTCTATGTTGGCTAATAAAACATATATAATATTTTACCGCGCTGTACTTTGTATGAGGAACATGAATCCAAAGAACCATCAGAGAGATAGAACTGATAACTGACTAATTAACATTATCTATCCAACCTATGTATTAAAATGGAACTTTCTTATAATGTGAAAATTGTCCTTCACTAAAAAACAAGTGAGAACAAATGAAAATATAATACAGTATAGTGAGGTATATAAATAGCATGGCCAGAGTTTTCAAAAGAGACTCAGGTGCCCCAATTTTTGGATGTCTAACTTGAGACATCTTGAAAAGGTCCTGATTTGCAGAAAGTTCTGTATATCTACCTGCTGAAAATCAGACCCTTCTAAGTTGTGTCATGAAAATGTAAATTCGTGTAACTTATTATACTGCAATATGCACTCTCTATATTGACTCCTAGAGGAACAGCCTAAAATCCATCCATTATTGGGTTTTTTGGTTTTGAGGATTTTTTCTTGGGGGGGGGAGTTACCTTTTTGTAAAGCACTTTGAGATCTATGGATGCTGTATCAGCTAAGTGGTGATCAAGTAAAGAGATAAAGTGAGAAAAGTCAAAAGCCAAGTAGAGTTGGACCTTGCAAAAGGAATTAAAACCAATAGTAAAAGGTTCTATAGCCATATAAATAGGAAGAAAACCAAGAAAGAAGTGAGACCGCTAAGCACTGAGGATGGGGTGGAGGTTAAAGATGATCTAGGCATGGCTGAATATCTAAACAAATACTTTACCTCCATTTTTAATGAGGCAAATTATGTTCTTTGGCTAACGGGAATGAGGATATGGAGGTAGAAATTACCACATCAGAGGTAGAAGCCAAACTCAAACAAATTATTGGGACTAAATCAGAAGAGCTGAATAATCTCCATCCAAGAATATTAAACAAACTAGCATATGAAATTGCAAGCCCAATAGCAAGGATTTTTAATGAATCTGTAAACTCAGGGGCTGTACTGTGTGACTGGAGAATTGCTAACATAATTCCTATTTTTAAGGTATTGCCAATACAGAGAAGGATTGGGATATCATACAGGAAGAAGTGGATAACCTTGAAAACTGGAGTAACAGAAATAGAATGAAATTTAATAGCGGAAAGTACAAGGTCATGAATTTTGGGACTAATAATAAGAATTTCTGCTATAGATTGGGGACACATCAGTTGGAAGTGACAGAGGAGAAGGACTGGGCATATTGGTTGATCACAGGATGACTATGAGCCATCAATGTGATGTGGCCATGAAAAAATCAAATGCAGTCCTTGGAGGCATCAGGTGAGGTATTTCCAGTAGAGATAGTGAGGTGATAGTACCGTTATACAAGGTGCTAGTGAGACGCCATCTGGAATACTGTGTGCAGTTCTGATCCTCCATGTTTAAGATAAATTCAAACTGGAACAGGTGCAGAGAAGGGCTACTGGAATGATCTGTGGAATGGAAAACCTATCTTATGAGAGAGAACCCAAAGAGCTTGGCTTGTTTAGCCTGACCAAAAGAAGGTTGAAGGGAGATATGATTGATCTCTATAAATATATCAGAAGGATAAATGCCAGGGAGGGAGAGGAATTATTTAAGTTCAGTGCCAGTGTGGACACAAAAACTAATGGATATAAACTGGCCATCAGGAAGTTTAGACTTGAAATTAGATGCAGGTTTCTAACCATCAGAGGAGTGAAGTTCTGGAGTAGCCTTCCAAGGGGAGGAGTGGGGGCAAAAGACTTAGCTGGCTTCAAAACTGAGCTTGATAAATTTATGGAGGGGATGGTATGATGGGACAGCCTAGTTTGTCAATTGACTGATCTTTGACTACTGGTGGTAGATATGCCAATGGCCTATGAAGGGATGTTAGATGGGGTGGATTCTGAGTTATTACAGAGAATTCTTTTTTGGGTGTATGGCTGGTGAGTCTTGCCCACATGCTCAGGGTTTAACTGATCACAATATTTGGGGTTGGGAATGAATTTTCCCCCAGGGCATATTGGCAAAGGCTCTGAGGGTTTTTCACCTTCTTCTATGGCATGGGGCATGGATCACTTGCTGGTGGATTCTCTGTACTTTACAAGACTTTAAACCATGACTTGAGGACTTTAATAATTCAGTCATAAGTTAGAGGCTTATTACAGGAGAGGGTGGGTGAGATTCTGTGGCCTGCATTGTGGAGGAGGTTACACTAGATTATCATATTGGTCCCTTCTGACCTTAGAGTCTGTGAGTCTATGGTGATATTATTAAATAAGAGGAACTTAGGCCTTCATGTAGCTATGGATAGTTGCCTCCTAAAGAAGTGATTCATTGCGGGTGTGAGCAACATCAGGTCCTGCTTAGCACATCTCAGCGCCAGGCCATAAAACCATTTATATATTGCATGCATTAGTAATTTGGTCAGGCACTGATTACTTTCTGCCTCTCTTTCCCATCCCTCTCTTTCTTCAGTGACTTCTTTTCTATGTGATGTGGGTGAGCTAAAGAGGGAGAAGGATTTTAAGGAAACTTTTCCCCTTGTGCTTGCAAGATGAAATCTCTAATGCCCAAGAGAGTGCTGAAAGAGATGAGCCTGGCTTCTGTGCTGGCCCATACTCCATGATCCAAGCGAGGAATAGTCTGTTAGTCTACAAGGTATGGCCGGTCCTCAGCCCAGAAATACACATGCATGCTGAAGTTTTTAGTTTGTGCTAGACAGGGGCGCACACTTCTCTTTTTAAAGGAGCAATAAGATACCTCAAACTGTGCATGTCTCCGCTGCCTTGACTCAAGCCATCTTGCCCTGTGTGGATTAGGCTACCTTTACTGGCAAATACCCAATCCTCCTCACTCCTCTCCTGTTTGCCTCCATCAGGAAAGGGCAGAATCTCACCCTACAAGCTGCTGGGTTAGCAGGGAGTGTCTCTATGAAGGAATACAGGGAAAGAAACATTCTACGGTTTAATTATCAAATCCTTCCACTTGAATGGTAGCTGTAAAAGGTGCAGGCACAAAAGGTACATTGAGGGGCACAGCATATATATACAGATTTGCATTGCTTTTAATCATACTTAGTGGACACAATGTTGTATGTTGTCTGGGCAAATTCTTTGAATAGGTTTAGCAGGGGCCATCTTCCCTTGTCCAGCTGCAGGGCAGAAACAGTGTGTCAGGCAGATGACCAAATGGGACCTTGGTACTGATCCAAATGAATTGTAATCAATTGGAGCGTGTCCAATCACTTCAAGGGGCATTGGATCAGACCTCACGTTTGAAGGTGTGGTCAAGCTTGGGATGTCTCTTTGCTGACAACCACATATACTGGTAGGGAGCATACTCCTCTTTCTGAAGCAGATGTAAAATGGGTCACATTGCATAGTCCCCTTCTCCCTCCAGCCCATCACAAGTCAGAATGGCAAGGGAAGGATCTTGTCCCCAGCTTATTCTACTTTTTAATTATAGTTTAAAAGGATCTTTGCAAGCCTTCCAGCTAATAATTTTGCTACAATGCAGTGTCCTTGAACAGTTTCTCTCATGTATTTAGTCCTATCAATATTAAGCACGTGCTTTTTTATGCCTTGTTTTAATTGTTAAAACATGTATCGTAGGAAATCTTGCTATTGACATGAACTCTTCATGTGCTTGAATTCTCCTAAGCTGCTACCATAGGGATTCAGCACAGCATTTTGTATCAAACCTATGCCAGCTTTTTACAAGCTTTCCCTTCTAATCTTCCACTAAGAGCCCACTGTATTGTACCAATCAGCTCCAGTCGAAGCTGTGTGCACTCAGCACCTCTGAAAACTGGGTCACTCATTTAAATACTTAGCTATTGATTTACACTAGAGCTGATTGGGAATTTTTCATCAGAATGATTTTCTAATGTAAAATGCAGTTTCCACAAAATGGGAATTTTCTGTGGGAAAATTTTGATTTTTCAAAAAATCTTTGATTTTTTTTTTCTGATGGAAAATTGCAATTAAATATTTCATTTCTGGTTTATTTGACTCAAATCAGAATATTTCATATTTTGAACTGACTTGGCATGCTTAGTTTTGAATCTGCTTAAAAAATGTTCTTAAATAAATGTTCTTAAATAAATGCCTTCTGGGAATTGTAGTTCAGGCCCCGCTTTCTTTCTGATGGGCCCTGATCTCTGGAGGACTACATTTTCCACAGTTCATTTCCTCTGTGTGGTGCTTCATGGGAGTCACTTAACTTTGAGTATATTATAAGAGATATAGTTCAGCCAGGGAGCTTGACCTATAGGACAGAATTGGGAGTAGAATTACCACACTCAGATGGCAATAAGGACATTCCGTAGAGTATTGAAATGGGGTTCAACACACTAAAACAAACCATTTTTATTTAGGGAATATTGACCTTGTGATTGAAAATGTCGAAATACAGTGTTTTCACATTTCTGAAATGAAACTTTTCAGAATTTCTATTCATGGAAAATTTAAACTTCTCATCCCATTTCAGGAGGAAAACAAAAGTTGAAGCATCAGAAATTCATATGGGACGGAAATTCCAAGTTTTGCTCAGCTGCAATGTAGGCAGCCATATTTGAAACTTTTGGCCACACTGGGTATGTCTCCTCTGCAATTAGACACCCAAAACTGGCCTGTGCCAGCTGAGTTAGACTAAGGCTGCAGGGCTGTTTAACTGCAGTGTAGAAACCCAGGCTTGCACTGCAGCCTGAGCTCTGGAACCCTCCCTCTTTGCCGGGTCCTAGAGCCTGGGCTCCAGTCTGAGCCTGAACATCTACACTGCAGTTAAACAGCCTCGCAGTCCAAGTACCACCAGCCCTCGTCAGCTGGCCCAGGCCAGAGGTAGGTGTCTAATTGCAGCTTAGAATACCCACTTTTTAAATCCATAACTAGGCCCGTACATCTGGAAGCAATGGGCAAAACTTTAAAGGTTCAGTTCACTTAACCAATGCCTCTAAATGTGCAGATTATCATCTCAAAATTCTAGAATCTCCTGGCTCCTCATCCCTCTCTAATATTCCCCCAGATCCACCCTGCGATTCTCCTGTAGGGACCAACTCCCTATCTGTCAAATTACAAAACAAAATAGCTTCCCTCATCCTTTATATATATATATACTCCTTTTCTCTCTTTAAAAATCCTGTCATAGGGCGGAGCAGATCTGTCTGTTTTTCTGGGTAAAAGCTTTGAATTCACTGGGGTCTTGGGCTCGGCAGAGAAGCTGTCAAAGTTGTTGGGCTTTCATGAAGGTATCTCCAAAAGTAAAGGGTGGGGCTAAAGTAAGTCTGTTGTTGCATCAGAGGTTCAGAAGATGGAAAGAAGGTCAATAGTGGAGGGTTACGGGGCAGAAGGAAAATATGAATAAAATGAAGATTGTGGTAATATAACATGAGGGAGATGTGGTCATATTGAGGGCCATGGAGAGGAAATAGAAAGAGGTCTTAATTAGGGCTGGTCAAAGAAAGGTAAGTATATTCCATGAACATTTTTTCACAAAATTAAAATTTCCTAATTCCATTCAGAATTTTTCATTTTGCAACAAAAACATTGCTATGAAAAATTTGGCAACAAAATTGCAATTTTTCTCACTTGTTTTTACCCTCTACTCATGTTTCCAGTGGAAAAAAGGAAGGGAGACATTTTTAAGCAGAGAGATTTGGATTTTTCCTCCTCAAAAAGAAAGTGAAAAACTTTTTAAAATTGCAGGCGTTTTTAACTTAAATTTTTATCAAAAAGGGGGAAATTATGAAGAAAATTATGATATCCCCTCCCCCACATGCAAAACTTTTAGCAAAGGCAGACAAAAATTTGTGAGTTTCCTATCAATTACCTTATATAGCCAAAGATAGTGCTGATAGAAAAAATGGAATTCCTGTCCTGCAGGAAATTTGGTGATTTCAATATCTGGTTTTGTCCCAAATTGGGATGAAATGTCAATGTCAGAACTCTTCATGAAATAAAATATTCCAGAAATATTTCACCTTGACTTTATAATTTCAACTTTTTGTGTGTTATAATCTAATCTAAGGGTTGAAATAATAAGGTCAAAAGAAAACATTTAGATAATTTCCCATTAAAAAAAATTAAATGAAATCAATATGTTCCAACAATATTTCAATTTCATTAAATCAGCATCTTTCAATGGAACACTGTTCTGTTGGGAAATTTTTGACCAGTTCTAATTAAAACGAGGGTACTCTGGGAGATCCATTTGGAGTCGTAAGTGCTTTGTCAGCCAGATTCAGCTTCCAGCCAAATCCTTAAAGTATGAGGAAATATTCTTTGAAAATCCCATCAGTGAACATGCTTAAAAAAGATACCCTTCTGACCACATAAAAAAATGTAGAAATGAAATAGGATGGTGAAACAGCTTATTGATCATGCTATTCAGGAGATAATTCAAGAGCAGCAGTGTGCTTTGCTTCATGGTTATGCTCATGTCCCTCAGGTTTATTATAAAATCTTATACCATATTATGTGGTTACTGAGTAAATAACTCCAGTCGCTACTGTTCATGTAAAAGCAATATTTATTAAAGATAATTAAACTATTAATTGAGAAAAATATTAATTATGAATTTAGCCCTTCGTTCCGTTTGTGGATCATTCATGCATCAGTCCTGGTTTCTGTGCACATACTGATTATTTGCCAGTGTTCACACAGTAGTTTCAATAATATAACTTTTAAGCTAAAAGTCTTCCATGGACTGTCTGTTTTGATGTTATTCATTATTTATGTTGAGTGATTGGTCATGTAAGCCATATGATATTGTTTATGCACTGTGGTTGGAAGAGTGAAGTGTTTTAAACCATGAGAAAAACAAAGAATAGCAAAGAACGGGCTTCCAGTAAACAAGTTTTGACTAATATATATTAATTTGTAAAATGAGTAACAGAAGGTGACTCTAGTTTCAGAATTTCATTTTGCTTTTTGTTTTGGTAACTTTGTTCAGATCAGTCAGACTCAGATCAGTTGGTGAAGCAGTTCAGTATCAATGAACAGCTTTCGCATCCCTTGTGTGATAGTGTGATTGTGGTCACCTGGCAGTATAATTCATTAAACAGGTCAATACACGTTTATAATTAAAATCAGACAATCTGCCATGTGTGTGAGTGCTGATTAGTGCCCCTCTTAGGTGCTGAGGAGTTTGCCTTTGCTATGCCTTGTACCTAATTACGTACTGAAAGTGTTCATTATTCAAATGCTGACTCATAGTCACATTAATTTACACATTATTTACTCAGCCACTAACATATAAAATAATCATGACAATCCTAGCCGAAAAAAGAAAAGAAAAAGGCACTTTGAGAGAGATCATTATGCATTGAAATTAGTGGGGATGATTTATTTTTATGTCCATGAAAAAGCAAAGGTGGTCTGTTTTAGCCAAATTAAAAAAAAATTAGTTTCAAATCTAGACTATGAAAGTTGAATAACACAATATTGCACCCTAACATGTGCAGGAACGTTTGACTGAAGGGTTTATTTATGATCATGTAATCTCAAAATATAACACAGAAACCAGTGTAAAAAAATCCATGTGACTTCACAAACAATTGAAAGGTCAAGTGTCCATTACATATGGGATCTACTTCTTTGTGTACTGCTGTTTGGTGTAACTCATGGGCTGTTGTGTTCTGAACTGGTTGTTGGTGCAAACTTAGAATGACATGGCAAGTTCATTAGACTACATGATATTATTTGCCAACCTCTTCCAAGGCGCACACACGCACTCGATATGTTCAGAGATAGCCAGTGCTACAAGAACAGATCTTTCGGCTGTTTGAAACTACCAAAAAAAAAAAAAAACCCACCAATTCTCCAAAGCATTAACTGCCAGCCTTGAAAACTTAATTCAAGGTCCAAACGACTATCTATATTCTTTCTGTTTCAGTCTCACCAGCAGAAATAAAGGTTCTGTGGACAAAATTCTGCCCTCATCTGTGCCAGTTACTACTCCACTGCTGTCTCCAAAGGGCTTCCACAGATGTAACTAAGAGAAGAGCTTTATCTTTACATTGGAAAGTACTAAGAATTATGATAATGATTCATGGGCTGAAATGAATTTGGCGCATTTTCTGGTTTTGATGTTGGTTTTGCAGTGCTAACAGGAGTAAAAGTACTAAAATTTTGTTTTAGTTGGTAAACAAACATGGCTCTCAATATATATATAGTAGAGCTGGTTGGGAAATGTCCGTGAAAACGTTTTTTATATAGAAAAAAGCAGCTTCTACAAAAGCAAAATTTTCTGGAGGAAAATTTCTACTTGCCAAAATGTTTTGATTTTTCTGTCTGGAAAATGAAAATGAAGTAGTTTGTTTCAAGCCAGGTTGTCTCCAATTGAATTATTTTGGTTTGTTGAACTGAAATTTAAATGTCCTCTGTAAGGGTCAGTTCAATATTAATCTGTTTCTCTTTAAAGTGTCCCAGAGCCTCAGAAGAGTTGCAGTTCATGCATCTCATGACCCCGTTTTCCTCTATGGGCGTAGCTCACAAAGCTACATCTTCCCTGGTGCATCAATTCAGGGGGAAAAAAATAAAAAATCTGGACTATTAGAATTTCCTGTGGAATGGAAATGGCACATATATTTGTTTCTAAATTTCAATTCTTTTGTTACTAGGAAATATAACATTACAATTAGATGTCCTTCTGAAGTCCGTGGAATTACTCTGGATTTACATGAGTATAATAACAAAATTTGTCCCAGTGGATGTAGTATACTCAAGTTCTACATGATCCATCATGCATTTGAAGAGTATTTTCTAGCATGCATATCTGGCAAACAGTGGTTGGCAACACACTGTTTTTAGTGACATTCTCTGATGGATCACTTCCTTATGTCCCAAACCAGTGAAGCAAAGAACAAGGACAGCTGGCAACAAGCCCGGTGTGACACCTATTTCATAGAGGCATCTGTAGCAATGTCATAAAGGTTTCTGAAGTTCTGATCGGATGGCACCGTGGTGTTATTCCAAAGCCCATTCTGATACTGCCGCTTTTCGTTGGTATTCAGTTTAGGCATATGGGAATTTGCACTGACAGATTGTGGAGGTACAAATAATGTTTAAAGAAAAAAAAACAGGATTTTATAAGGTCAGTGACACAGTGTATACAGTAGTTCTCTGACAAGCTGAGAGAGACAGAGAAAGATCACAAGGATCATTAGATCATAGTGATATGTATATTTAAACTAGTGCAACCACTGCTTATAACCTGGGAAACTGCTGATCATGGTAAAAGTAGCAAAATATTACATTAAACATACCAGAAACCCTGTTAACAGCGTATGTGTGTGTCATATAATTCGTCATATAATGTATGTGTGTGTCATATAATTCGTTTCAGTGGGCCTTGAAGCAAGCTTTTGAGTTCCAAGTTCCTGGTGCAAATTATAGCTCTCTGAAGTGTCGTACTTAACTCATACTATGTCCTTTCATATTATCGGTATTTTATGTAATTAGGGGGCAGAATGATTAGCTTGTTCTCCTCAGCCCCATCCTAGTCATGTGATGTGGTAAAAGTCCACATCTCTGCTCTATAATCTTCAGTGCCAGTACTTTATTAGTAAAACAGTTTTTTATTTGATTGGTACATGCATTGATAGTTAGACAGCTTCTCCACAGAGGTTTGTTAGGACACCCAGTTTGTCCATCTGCAGAAACACATACCCAATCATGGACTTTAGCTGATTTTTTTTGTTAGTCTTTCCTGGTGTATAGTCACAGAATTTAGAAGACAGCAGTGTTAAATATGCTAAGTGCTTCTTAACTTTACAGTGAGATTGCTCCTTTTCTATACTATTTCTTGTTATTCCCGAATCAGTTAGCTGTCATTTGGGGTGACTACGACTCCCAGTTTTGATATTCAGTTCAATTCACTGAAAATGCAGGTATTAAAAAAACTCATTCCTAAGTAATGTCCATGTGGAACATAATTTCACTGCTTTGTTTCTGAATTCTTAATTCTCATTGGATCAAGAGATAAAGAGGAAATGGGAGAGAAACAATGTATGCAAGTTATTTCACCAGAAAAAATGTAGTGCATATTAGCACTCTAACAAGCCCTCCAGCAGTAGTGTGGGTAAGTAACAAAGGTTGTGGGTGTGGTGAAAGGGTATCTTTGTTACATTAAAATTGTTTCTACCCTGAAAAACTAATTCAATATTGGTATCCACCTAAATCAATAGCAGGTACCCAGCCTGAAAGAAAGTGAATTTTGAAAATGACTTCCAATACATCTTATCCCATTATATTAGGCTAGGATAGGTTATGTTGTGCTTCACTGAGTTATATAATATGCTGAATATAACTCCAATATTACCTAATGCAAGATGACGCATAGGGGGAGGGGAAGACTGCTACTCATTTGCAACTGCACTTTTTGACTACCCATATTCAAGCAGAGAGAAGAATGCACCCCTGTATTGGCTCAGTATGAACTAACAGTGCCAGAGACCATCAAGCTACTAATGACGTTTGATTAGTAGAAAATAGTTCTGAGTTCGTGTCAGAGCGAGGATAAAGCTGTTTGTAGTTCAGAGGCATGCATCAACTGCTTGATATGCTACAGCTTGTTCTGGATGTGCCAGCTTGAGTAGAAGTCTGGGTCTGGCATCCCTAATTATAATGTGAGATTAGCAAGGGGGCTCCCCTGCTGAGTTCTTATTATGATACGTTTTCGGATGGCAAAACAATTGCAGTGAAAATCTATGGCAGTGTCAAAATAAATGAATAAAACTTTGTCACGGGAGAGTATAATACTATTAAACTAATGAATTTAAACACTAAAAACAAACCATAAATATAAATGTGCCCATATTGACTATCTTGACCAAAGTAAGGAAAATGAGTTGAAACTCCCAAAGTATTCTTAAGTAGGTCCATTCTGCCTTTCAGCCCATAAATACATAGTGTGGGTATTGGAACTATGGATTATTAAAACCATCTGTATGAATTGGTCTACACTGGGTCCTCTGGTATAGTAATACCTCACTCTGGTGAAAGACTATTTTGTATACTCCTGCATTTGCACTGTGTTATAGTTAGAACTGGGCCAAACCAGGATGATGGACCTTAGGAATTTACAAACATGGGCATATCTTGAGACCTGCTGGTAAGTAGGGTACATGCTTACCTGACTTGTCTTCCAACCAGTAGCCCTTGTCCATTTGAATATTGTCATTCCAGGAAGTAAATCTCCAGGGACCCCAAAACCTTACTGTCTTGATTTAGCAGAATAATAATAGACACAGCACACATATTTTAAGGAAGTGGTTCAAGGTAAACAGCATGGGTTGCATAAGATCACAACCATGTCTGTGCCCCAGATTTTGGAAACCTGCTCCCATAAAATGCAGGTTTTACATAAAATCCATTGCATTCTGAGACCTTTCAATTCTTTTTTCAGTAGTCTTGTACTGGCATGGACTATACATGTGGATCCAAAATGATAGAATTTTGGGAACTGGGCCTGATTCTCCTCACACAGTAGTTTGATACTGGTATCACTCCTGTCCCTCGTAATTAATAGCACTGTAATTAAAAGGAGAATCAGGCCTATGGTGTTTAGACAGCTATTTAAGGAGACTAGATGATCAATAAATCTGGTAGTTAGTGTTAAGTGAAGTAATTCAGAGTCTGAAATCTGAAGGCAAATGGGATTTGAAATTGTCTAATCCCAATTTAGAATATAGAGCCTGATCCTGTTTGGATTTATATTAGACTTACATTAGTGTGAGAGATCAAAATTAGGCCCATAAACTACCATTTCCAGGTATAGCAGATTTTGAATAATCTGGATTAAATGCTTTCTAATCATATAGTCTCAACTCAGGAACATGCTAAGGCATGCGCCCAACTTCAAGAAAGTGAGTAGTCCCATTGATCTCAATGGGAGTACTCTCAGGTTTAAACTGAAGCATGCATTTAAATATCTTCCTGAATCAGGCCCTTATTTGACTGGTAATCTGGAAAGTACAAATGCATTAAGAGTTAATGGTGTAGCAACTTTACCTAATAGTGTCATGCAACTGTGCCTAACATATACCAGCAGAGGAAACAGAAGATGCAGAACATCCATATTTAACCCATAATGATGTTATTTAACATTCGATCCAACAGCTTACATTATCTAGTGCAGATGCTTTCAATCGAAATAAGTACATAAGACTTGCCATCTCCTAGCACAACTGTTATATTGTTATTTCTGTTAGAAAAATAAATTCTGCACTGCATAGACATTTCATCTGTCACAGCTGTGATCCATAAAAGTGGAATACTTTTCTCTATTGAAAGCTTGTGTATCTGGATAAAAAAAGAAGAGTGCATTTTTCACCTTAATCTTTTGTTCCTAAATGTCTCTCACACATCAACATATACAGTTCTTGGATTCCTTTGTATTACAGTACATCAAATAACATGAACTTTGTGACAATTGGTTTATAATATAATTTCATTCATAATAGGAGATGTGGCTAAAAATACCAGGGCTCTATTCCCCAAGTAGATAAGCCAAATTGCTATGTAATTAGTGCAACATTATTTAAATAGCAAGTGATTAATTACACTCCTATTAACAGAATGAAATACTATAGTTTTTAATCTACATAAGGATGTCAGGTTCAGTATCCTGGACAAATTCCAGCTTAGATAGTTAAACTTTGCCTATCTAAATTCCCCTTGTAGTTTCAAATGAATGAGCTCTTTTTCTCTTCCTCGGCTAAAACATGTTTAATAAAATAACAGTAACGTTCTCCTCCAGAAATGGCTGCATTTCAACTGTGGGATAGGTGAAATATAGGAGCTGTGCAAAAATGTAATTTATAAAGCACTTTGGGATCCTTTTGAAAGGAAGGTGTTATTTAAGTGTTGAAGAGTCTTTTTTAATTATAAGGAGTAATAATAATTACTTGAAATAAGAGTTCATATTTTAATGGACAATTGTCTTATTACAAAATAGCAATAACAAGTTATTTAAATTTAGCATCAGTTAAATGTCAGACATTTTTTCTGTTAATTATTTTGCTTCATCCCACTGGAGCAGCAAGCAGCTGCATTACAAGACAGTTAGTTGCTTTTCGTTATTAAAGTGCCAATGTATTAACTGTTGAACTTCTGGATTTGTGGGAGCTTAATCCAAAGCATATGGGTGAGTAGAAGATAATCGGTGAACAGATCAGTGTAATGTTAGAAGTAATGGACTTTCCACTGCATAAAGGGCGGCTCAGTATCTGGATTCCTTTCGCAGTTTACAACACCGTCTGCACAGGAGATAAAGCATATAAAGCAGGGTTTATCCATATTTCAGTTCTAAATTCTGTAGGATTGAATGGATGGATGACTCCCATCCCAAAATTTACTTTTTCTCATGACTCCAGGAGAGGGTGGAAGTAGGAACGTAAGGGAACTTCAGAGATGAAGAATGAGTAGTAAAAACGGGAATAAAAATAATTTGAAAATATTTGTAATACGACAAAGTGTAAAGTTGTCGTATTATACCCTGTTATATGTAAGGTAACATAGAATATGAAATTATGATCCGTCAGATACTGAGATACCTGGCATCAGTTTGTGGAAATTACACCTAATTTCATGCATAGATTAGTTTACTGGGACTCTTGCCACCCAATTTGAAATGCCATAATGCAAGGTAAGTGTGAAAATTCAGTAGCATATTCAGCTTTTGCCAAATGCTGCCTTTTTACCAGGGCACGTTTGGTTAATTGCTGTTAGTAGAGAAATGGAAACATGAGCTACCTGCAGACTTGTGACAGGAGCTGGAATGTACAAAATGTGTATGATGAACCCCCAAACACAATTCAACTTGCCTAGCATGGGGGCTTGTTACAAAACGAATATTGGCCAGGTTTGCTGCAAAATTCATGTTTCGGTGAATCCGGGCTCAGGTTTTCTTTTGAGTTTTGGGAGTAAGTGAGTGAAATTTTGCATGTAATTTGTCCATGAGATTTGGGGGCATAAGAGGCAGAGAGAGATTTATTGGCTTGAATGCAGAACTATATAAAAACATGGTAGCTTGGGCTGAGTTTCAGTTTAGATTTCTAGATCTAATTTGACTGGTAAGTGAAACCACAGTTTAGGGGGCACAAGTGACCACAGCAACAAAATCCATTAAAGCCATTAAGCTGTCAACAGCTCTTGACAATTCAGTGAAAGGTGGATAACAAAGGGATTGATCCAGTAGCCCTGATGTGCCTGGATGCTCCCAGCAAAGTCTGTGTTGAATAAGGACTGCAGGATTCCTCCCAAATCTAAAATATCCACCTGTCACTACAGTCAATCTTCTCAACATCTGCAAAGGGAAACTCCATGTGTGGGGGCTTCTCAAAAAGACAGAAAAGAGTTACAGGAATTGAAAAGCAAATGTAATTGTAAAATCAATGTTCAGTTACAAATGTGAGTCATTATTTTCTATCATGACAAGATCTTTTGTACATTTTTATTTAATTACTACTATTAAAAAAAAAAAAGTCGGTACAAACCGGATGAGAAGTATGCATCTGGGCTTAAATCCAAACCTCTTCAAGATTCTGGAGTGTTCTGATACAGAGTTTGATTTATCCTGTTGTAGGATTAATAGCTCAGGTCCAGATCCTGAAAGCTATTGAGGCACTTAACTATGATTGATTTCTGTGGGAGTTCAGTGCCTCAGTAGCTTTCAGGATCTGGGCCCCAGTCACCAAGTTCATATCGAGATCCAAACTGGCCAAATTGGATTGAGGATTCAAGGTCTCTAGATTCTATTCTGGACTCTGCCACAGTCTTTTTATCTGTCCTCGAGGAAGTCACTTAAACTCTCTGTGCCTCCGTTCCCCTTCTCTGAAATGGGGATAGTAGCACTTATCTTACCTCTGAGAGTTGTTGTGAAATTCTTTTCATTATTCTTTGTCATATAGTGGTGAGCTCTATAGAAAAGCCTATACAAAATTTAAAACAAAACCCTAAAAATCCTAAAAACAAACAATCTAGACTTAGAAGTTTTATTTTTCCCTTTTGGAGATAGAATTTTTCAGCTCAGATACTTTTAAAATTTTCTCCTATCCCTATTTCAGATACACTCAGGGTCAGTTAGTCTGGCAGATATTCCTAAGTGAGATTCATAAAGGAGCAAAATCTATCACCTGTTGTAAGCACGAGTAGCCAAGGTCATATCTTCCAGGACTCAAAGCCCCTCTAGCATTGCTACAACAGCCTCTGGTCATTTGTAGGTTCCCTAAGCAAACTGAGGTTGTAGTAGCAATGGGAAGCCCTTGACTTCTAGTATCAAGGGGTTAAAAGTTTCCTTTCCCCTTCAGCAAACTTTAACAAGCAACCTTGTTTAAACTTGGATGCCAGGATAGATGCATATTTCCATCTTCTAATAAGCAGAGGACACAATCAGTTTGATCACTTACTGCTTTTATACTTCCGGGGATACACTAATTACAAGGATGTTGTTATTGTTGCTGTTAGTATGTTTACCTAGATGTTCTGATAAATGAACCAAAGCCAGCCCATATGTGTTGGTTTTCTTTGGAAGAGATTAATATTTTTGTATGATTAGAGTGAAGAGCTGTTCTTGAGACTGAAGACTGAG
The DNA here is from genome assembly GCA_007922155.1 of Mesoclemmys tuberculata. Taxonomy (NCBI): domain Eukaryota; kingdom Metazoa; phylum Chordata; order Testudines; family Chelidae; genus Mesoclemmys; species Mesoclemmys tuberculata. Next base: position 3,568,438 of record ML675610.1, read on the forward strand.
GTTCTCAGTTTACTCATAGCCATGCATAGGGGCATGAGACGCATGTGTCCTATGCTTAGAAGTAGTTCAGTTTGTGCTAGAGATGCAATACAACATGTAGTTTTGTAGAAGTGCAACAACAATAACAAAACGGAATGTAGGGTGTATGTATCTATCAATGTGTCATCTAAAACACCAACACATTGTCTCTCTAGCAATGATGAAAGTGAATCACTGATGCCTCCAGTTTTATGTCTCATCCAAACTGTGACACCTCCAGCAGCAGAGTTCTCTTTAACACTGTGCTGGGGCATGCTTCTAAGAGTGACTTAGGGTATATCTACACAGCATACTAAGCCTTGTCAAACACAGGTTCAAGCCCAAACCCCACTTCTGTCCCCACAGAAATGAGTCTGGCTTGGGCCAGTCTGACTCAGGCCCAGAGACCCTGTTAGTCGGGTGGGCCAGAGCCCCAGTTCCCCTGTGAAGGGGAGACTGGTCAGAGGCCAGACATTTTGCAGTGTGGATGCAGCTCAAACCCGAGTCACCGGGTTTGGAGAGTCTGCCAACAGTATCCCACAATCCCCTGGGGAAATTCCACTATACTCAGAGCTGAACTGTGCTCAGCCTTGCATGAACACTTGAGATGAGAAGGCAGAAGGAACCTTCCTTTTGTCCCTGTGGAATGCTAGTCACAAACTCAGTGAGGCATGTTAGCAGTGCTCCCTCTAGCACTGGATGTAGTCTTAACCTCTTGAATGGACTTATGTATCATCTCCATCTCTCTCTACCATCCAGCACAGCTGGCATGACCCATAGACTAACACAGACTGAAACTATTTAAAGGTGATGACATGTCTCCTGAAAAGTTGCATCAGACTCTACAAGAAATCCTGTTTGGGCTACCTCTGCAACACAGATCCCTTAGCCCACATCAAGGCATGCCAGCGCTGAAAGGCCACAATCTGGCCTGTATTACTTAGGATCATCTTGAGCTTCTGGGTCACCTGGTGGATTTTCCAGTGAGGTCTCCTCATTTTAAGGAAATTTCACACAGAGCACTGGGCACCTCTCAAAAATACATCCAGTCTGAGTGTCCATCATGAGTGGCATAAGCCATTATCAGGAGAAATGCAGACATTTGGTGGGGAATTGACTTGGGCTGCTTCTTTGCTCTTCTTGTCCTTTCTTGCTCTTGGTACTAGATTTTATTTGCCTTTGCTATTTTCCCCCAGTTCCTCCCCCAATCTTTTTAGTTGTTAAATAATTATCAAATGGACAGGGGAATTTTCAGCACTTCGGTTGCCATGGTGACTGGATTTGAGGGCAGGGGAAGGAATAGAATTCAAGTGTCAGAAAGAAAATTAAATCAAAATACTTTTTTCTGTAAGAACTTGTGTACAGTGCGGTTATTTTTATGTGAGGGGAAAACTTCCTCCTCATGAACGGAATGAGAGGAAAGGAACCTTTGGCCTCCTTTTCTGCATCTAGTTCTTCATCTCTGAAAAATGTGGTCAGGGAATTTTTCAACAAACACTTGGAGCCAGGTCCTTCAATAATTTTTTCAAAGTCAGATTCCGATGTCCCTGAGAATCGGGCATTTGGAGAGGCGGCCTTTCATTCTGCAAAGTGAGATTTGTACATGATGGTGGGGGAGAGGGAAAATGTGAGGTGCTGTAAGTCAAAGGGTAAATTCCACATGCTGTGACTTGTTTTTACAAGCTAAATCAATAGCCATATAATCAGCTGTGCTTGCACTCACAACAGGGAAGGTTTGGAGGAAGAAAAGACTGGAGAGAGGCATTGTGAAAAGTTCCGCTAGTCCTGGTGAAAACCACTGTTATTTTCTGTAGCTGTTTGTTCTCTTGCTTCTAAGTACGTCCGCCTTGGGATTGAAAGAAAGAACAAGAAAAAATAATTGGAGCCCTATCTTTTATGAGCAAATGGGGAGTCAGAGGGCAGAATCCATTAGAATAGGCAAAGATCCATCTCATCAGTGGGTGGTGCTGCCTGCAGGCTGTGCCAGAGAACCCGAGCTATTTCTAGAGGATCCTGCTCCTCGTTCTTTGCCCTCTTCAGACTCACCCTTTAGGGAGTGTTTGTCCTATTTCAAAAGGGTTACTTACTAGCACTTAGAGCTGGGCAGTTTTTATCCCCTAAAACACTAAATTTGTCAGAAAATGCATTTTTCTCTTCTCATGAACGAATCATGAATTTGGAGAATAGTTTGTGCAAAGAATAATTCAGCTATTTTGAATTGGAATGTTTTGACTTTGTTCCAAAATGGCATTTCATTTAGAAAATTACTTTTTTTTCCTTTAAAAAAAAAGATGGTGGCAGGAGGAATCCCTAAAATAACCCTAAATGACACAAAAAAACTGAAGGGAAAAAGGTAGTGTTTGATGCAAAACACTTTTAGGTTTTTTTATTGGGCAAAACAAATACATTCTGTTAGTTTGAACTGAACCAAATTTTTGGTTCGGTCCCTAACTGAAAAATCAAGTATTCACTCAGCTCTCCTAGCAATGACTCACTGTGCAAATGTGCTACCTCTACAGAGCCATACTTGCTCTTTTTCCTCTCTTTGGAGTGCAACTCCAAATAAAACTTCTGAAGTTGGGGAGGACCTCAGGGACTGTTATATTTAGCCCTTCAAACTTGGCACGTAGGACTCAAGGGATGCGTGAGCTTGTCTCTTAACTGGCAGTTTCAACTTAAAGAGGTTTCATGGCTGCGTTTATACGCACACAGCCCCTACGGTGTGGCTGTGAGGGGGCAACATGTTTGATAAGCAAGAGTTCGCATCTCACAAATAATGCCTCCCTTAACTTTGATTTCCTTGAACGTTGAATTACTGTAGGTTAAATCATTTAATGACATTAAGAAATTTAAACATTAACATTATCATGTCCTGAAGTCATATTTCTAAACAGTTCAGTGATTGTAGTGTTTCATTTCAAGAAGAGTAGGCGTTGGCTTTTCTTTTCAGTAATCTCGCCAGAGTGTGTGCTCACCACCTGTAGCAACTCCTTGTGTCAAGATGCCATTCTGCCAGCGATCCTCATATCAGGCACCCCCTTGTGTCCCCTTGCTCACTCCCATGGTAGCCTGTCTCTCTCTGCATCTTCTGTGGCTTAGTCCTCCAGCAAAGTCACCTAAGAGTTCAGACTCTTTTGGGGTAACAAGTTCCGACTGTGAGTCAAAATCAAAATATCCAAACTTTTGGTCCCTTGTAGAGCTTCCCTTAGCTTGCTTCTTCCCTACCAGGATTATTCCATTGCCTCTCTTCCCCACAGTTCTGGCAACTTCCCTTAGGGATCTCCATGCTTTTTGTAGGACCAGTCTCAGGAGCCTATCCTTCTCCCTGTGGATTCTCTGACCAGCAGGAAAGTCTTTCCTTCTCTGCAGTCTCTCCCTCAATTGAACTTCCTCGGGCTTCTTACAAGGCAGCAGTGACTAATAGCTCATCATCTAGCTCCAGCCTCTCTGGCCAGGAGAGAATCAGTCAATCACCCCATAGGTGGAGCATGTCTCTAATTTCTACCCCTTTTCTAGCAGGTGATGAGGATTGACACCATCACACACCTGTTGTACAGAATTAAACTGGTGTTTTTAATACACCTGGATATAGATTTTAAAATATACAAATGTCGCTAGGTTTTTCATCCTTTTCTTTCCATCTTCCCTGATTTTATTCTTGTGAGCTCTTGGTGGGTTTAGTTAGACCCTAACTGAGCCCATCAGGAGTTTGGAGACTTGGGCCCGGTCTACACTTACCTTGGCGATTTGGCGGTAGTCGACAGGAGATATGCAAGTGACGTAAATCACTTGCGTATCTCCAGTTGACTTTGCAGCATCTCCTCCGCACGGCGTCCATACTGCGCTGCATCGAAGGGAACAGTGCTCCCTTTGATGCAGCGCTACTCTGCTTACGAGGGTGGTTTTCCTGCATCGCTTCCTGGATCGACTGAGCGCGTCTATACAGACCGCTCAGTTGATCCAGAGCAATCGATGTGACGGTGGCGTATTTGCTGCCATCAGTGTAGACCCAGCCTAAATGGATATATAGTTATCCAGTCCTAACTTCCAGTCTACTTCTCCATTTATAGTTCCTGTGTGACGCCTGTGTCATGTGTGCAATGTTGGAATATTCTTGGTGGCAGCAAAATTAATTGCATGCTTTTCCCTCATGTTGGAAACTGTGTTAAATTTAGCAAAGAGGAATGGGTGGTTCTAAGGTTGAGTACTTGGCAGTTTTCAGAGAAATATACTTTGAGGAAAAATGCTAATGTTGCTCTTCCTATGGAAACCTTATTTTGCTTTATGTACTGTTGGTTCTCTGACCAACCAATCACTGCCAAATACTATTTGGTACCACACTAATCACAGTTTGTGAAAATATGTATCAACTTCTCAGATGCCAGTTTGTAGGAAATGTGGGTGCAAAGGTGCACTCTGCCATATCTGGTGGAAGTACCCCAAGAGAAGATTTTAGGCCCAATATCTGAATGAAAACTTCATGGAGAAAACATACATTTATACCCAACCTGTGGTATTGTTTGGTCTTCTAATATAGGGTGTTTATCCTCAGAGAAGTAACAAATTAATCTCGTCCCGTAGTAGTCATGAAAAATGGTTGCTGACAGAATACTGGCAAAGGAAAGGAACAAATGGCACAAGTGCCTGTTCCTGGTATTGTGGGGTTCCTTCATTACTGCAAAAGGTAAGAGGATAAAGAAATAGGGACAAGGTTCAGGCAACCTGACTCTCACTTCTTTAATATGAATAAAGTAATGCCACAAATGTAAGCACTACATATGATGGGGATGAAGTTTTTATCTGACATAAATGTCTGTATTTTTTCTGTAACTATAACTACAGATTGTCTCCTTCTTTCTCCTAATGCCGTAATACTGCAGTAGCCTAGTTTAAAGATGTTTGATGTATAATAACAACCTCTTTGTCCCTTACTTTTCTCTGTCTGTATCGCTGATGATTCGTCTCACTAAGAAAGATGGAACTTTTTTTAAAGAAATGATCTGATATAGGGAAGGGGGCTTTTTATATCAATACTCCATGGTAAAAGGCTTCTTTCAAGAATACAAATTCTATTGGCAAGCATGCAACCATACCCATATTCATTCTTTGCATTCATCTGATCCCCAGTAAATAGAGGCTAAGTTTCTTTGAGATAACGTCTGTTACCAGTGTAGGGTTTGCCATACTTGGTTGGACTGCTTGTCTGCAAAATCCAGATTCCTGACCGTGGCAGTGACCAGTCCTTTCTGCTTTTGAACATGGCATCCCAGTAATAATACACTTAAACTCTCATTTACAGAGGCACTGATCACACAAACTGTAACTGAAAGAATTGTATGTCCTCACCACTTTGGAAAATAAGGTCTCTCGGCTATTGTCCTGCCTCTTGCCGTACATGAGAAGGGATAGCTGCTATGACCCATGTATTTAGTGACGTTAAGACAAAGGTAAGTGTACATTGAGGGGTTTTTGTCATAAAGTTACTCAGCCATTTTGAAACTTGGCTACGATATTTGACTCTGATTTCCTGCAGTGATGAATTCCAAGCACTAGGCTTTATTCACCCCTGTAGGGGACAATTTGTTAAGTCACTGTATTTGCAAAGGCAGTTGCACAAGAAACATGGTTATCCCCATTACTGATAGCATCCCATTTTACTCCAGTATGCACTGGTGCTGTCTTCTTGATATTCGGTCTCAGGATGCCAATTTTAATTCAAGGGCAAGACTCAGTAGGAATCCTGTTTCTGTTTCTTCAGTGCTCTAGCCTCAATCTCTCCAAAAATTCTTCCTCGCTTCCTGGGCTGCACTAGCTGGCTCTGTGCCTCCTAATCCCCCATGGAGAAATTAGGGTCTTATTCCCAGATGAAAATAGGAGTCTGGTAAAAGAAGCTCATAATAAGGACACTGACCAGCTTTTGTATCCTGTAACGCTTGCAACATTTGCCCAGTTCTTGGGAATTGTTGGTTAAAATTGTCAGCAATATCTTCCTGGCCCCGATTGCGAGCTACCCAGAATACATTCGAGTTTATCTGGCAGAAGTTGTGGAGATAGAATGTTATTACATACCTGGCCTGGGAAGTTGGGAGTCAGTAGTGTAACTGTTTGGCTGACAGAAGCTCCTTCTCATTTTATTACTGTGCTTGCAACCAGAATCTCTGTGTGCAGCTGGACATTGGATGTGCATAGTTCTGTCCTAATTTCAACCTGCTTAGGTATGCATGTAAATCCTATAAAACAGACAACATGCCTGCATGCAGAAGAGCATGTGCCTGTGTAATCCACTGAGTGTACAATTTTCTCTGAAAATTTTGACCCCAGTTGTCTAGGAAATACCTAAATAGCTACAGAGCAATCTGTAGCTCACTTGTGATTATATGCATTTTGAATAGGGGATTGGATATTTCTCCTCCTCTCAACTTCCTACCAATGGGTCATCTTGAGCAGGAGGTTGCTAAAGAAATTGAGCACTGAAAGCATGTTATCACATGTCTTAATACTGTAGGTTTCAGACAACGATCCTATTCTACATCTTTATTGCCTCTCTTTTCACAGGTCAAAACAGCAACAGAACATTGCCTTTAGTGACAGAGAGAAATTATGTTGTATTGCTCTTAGTGTGAAATGGAGTGGCTATAATGTAATATATGAGCTTTTTAGAAACATTAACCAATTCACCAATGAAAGATGTGGAGATGAACATGTGGAATTAAAGTAAATGGCCTCATGTAAGCAATCAATTATATGAAACAATAAAACTTTACCATGTGAGTCCTTATAATCTCCACTTACTCATCCCTTAGAAAATTAGTTTACCACTCATTCAAATTCCTTGGGCCTAAAAGATTTTCTTGATCTCTTTTCCAGTCTTTCCCCCAACAGACTACTGCATACCTACAACTTAATTCTTTCCATTGCCCTCAATCGCTTTCCCTTCAAAATAAATCACATTGTTTTCTTGCAACTCAAGTCCCATTTTGTATGCAGATCAAATATCCTGTGTACCTCCCTTGTATTTTCATATGTACAAGTTGATAGCTTATAAAACAGTGGGAGGAGAGGGGTTCAATTACTCCTGATCCATCTCTTTGATTACATAAGAATGTAGGAATTACCAGACTGGATCACCCCATATTCCAACTAGTCTAGTATCTTGTGGAATCTTATGCATCAGAAAACCCATTCATGTGGCAGAAATAATTCAAGATCTGGCCAGAACCAGATTCTTCAGAGGTAGGTGCAAAAAAGTTAGGCAGATGTAGATTACTCTGCCTCACCCATGAATATGAAGGTCTTATCTGAGTTACTAATAGTTAGAGATTAGTTTAAATGCTGATGCATGGAGCGTTATATTTTTTCTAAAAATAATTGTTAGTGTTAACTCTTAGAACTCTGGGTAGTCTCATTATCTATCTAAAAGTCTGATAACTCTTGAAATCAGGATCTGGAAATCTCATAAGACACTCTTCAGAAATGTTCTTATGGCAAAATCTAAATTCTACTCCTATCTCATTTCATCTACACTACCATTGACTTCCTTTTCCACCTACCCACTTCACCCTTTTCAGCCTTTCCATTTCCATGGTGGAAAAATTTGCTTCCTCCTTTCATCCAGCAGATGCATTCACTTGCAAAATCTCCTCCACCTCCAAATGCCTCCTCTTGTTCCTTTGTACTGATTCTCTTTTTCTTTTCACCTAAGCTTCCTAATATGTCTGTCTCTCTGCTGTTTGTTAGATAACTTGGCATTTGCATTATTTTCAATATCTCCAGAAAGCAGTCTGGAAAGGACAGATGCTCTATGGAATTGTAATGATGGCCAAAAAGAAACAAGGCCAGGTATTGATGCAAGTCCAGAAGCAGAAGACCTTCATGCACAATGTGGGTGAGCTCTATTTCTGTCACATATTGGCTCTAGGCCAACATTTAAGACAGTTATTGGTTTGGTTTTTTTATTGGCCATAGTAGATGGGGGAATCATGCTTTTCTTTTAAGCATAGCATTCGTGTGTTCAACTGTTTTATTAAAAACAAGCTTCACTGCTGCTAAGAGGATGTGAAAAGTGGTGATCTAAACTTCTGCATGATTCTGAGAATTGAGCTTTGCGGAAACCAAATGAGAAATAGCTGGATCAACTGGGGATATGCTGTGCAATATGGATGTTTGCCACAGGCTGCAAGCACAGGTTATTACAGTCCTATAATGAAAATTGTTCTGTGGTCAAAGCATAACTGCTGAAAGATTATGATGGGTAGGGGTCTGAGAGGCTACAGTTGGAGAGAGACTTGAGACAAAAATAGCAGTGAACAAACCACCCCAGACTCCAAAGAAGATGCCTCAGTGTAGTGAGGACCTTTAAGGGCCTAGGACTGGAAAAATAATACATCACAGAGAATAAATGAATGTGGAACAGAATCCCCCACCAGATGCATGGACAGAAGTGAAAAAGAAGGTCATGCACAGTATCACACAGCATAATGAGAGCACTCCGCCACCTAATCAAAACCCATTCTCCTCTAGCAACTCAGTTAGTGACCTGAGAATAATACAGATTCACAGCCTTTTCTCTCCTGCTAGCCTGGCCAGTGACCTTACAACAACATCCTGTAATCCACTGAAAGAAACCTGTAAAATGCATTAACAATTCCACCCTCTGAAATTAAAGCATGATTGGAGAGAGCCACAAATAAAGGGTCTTCTAACCTGAAACAATCATTTTAGTATTCAGTTTAGAAGACAGGAGCTGAGGAGCTAAAATATTCAGCATACCTAAGTTAAGTACAATGCATAAATGACATAAGGTACGGAATTGGCTCAATTTCAGTTTATTCCCCCTTTCCCCCATGTGTTTTTACAAGCATCTGCTGAGTTAACAACATTTCCCAATTGTCCATTGTAATGAAATTCTCTGATACAGTTGAAGATGTTTATAATTGATCTACCCTGTTCAGGTTTGACTTGAATAAGCATCAAAGGATTTCTTTAGATTAGGATTTAAAGGTATATTTTTAGAAGCAGGGGTGCTCCAACAATTTTTATAGTGGGGGTGCTGTGAGCCATTGAACCAAACTCTAAACTCTGCATATAATGGTAACTTCTTCAAACCAGGGGGAGTGGTTAGCACCCCTAGTTCCAACACCTATGTTTAGAAGGTGTAAACTAATTTGATCTAGCTCAATTTAACTAGCACCTTCTAAAACTCTAGTCAAGTTGAAACATGAGCACTTGCTAAACTGGTCAAGTGTTACAGCTTAGGAGCGGTTTTTGCATCACATCTTTAAATCATCATTAAGACAAGGCCTAAAAATGTGGATGCTTATCCGAACCTAAGGCTGAAAGAGAACTGAAATAAGAGATGGGTCTCATGGAGCAAGGGTGATTTCATCAGTTTCAAATAAAATTCTTCTTTCAGCTCCCCCTTTTCTAATGCAAAAATGTATTGACTTCAAAGCTGTGTGCTTACTTGCTTTGTTACCAACCCCATTTCTTTATTTCTCTTTCCATTGTCCATCAGCCTGAGTGTTTCATTATGCTTTGCATTTTCTTCTCTTCTTCTGTGGTGACAATTTTACTGTTCCTCTCATCTCCTGACGTCTGCATCTTATTCTTTTCTTCTGTACTTTTCCTCCTTTTCTCCACAACCTTTCTTCACTGGCAACGTCACTGACCGGGGGGACCAAGTTATCACTCTCTGGTGTTTGCTTTGGCTAGGTCTCTGACCCTTATAAATAAGTTAATTAAATTATGATTTGTTTACACCTCTTCCTTTTTCATGTTTGTGGAACCTAAGTGATCATTCAGTGATAACTATGAAGTTTCACTGAAGATGAGCATGATTTATTTATTTTTTAACCAATGCCTCAATATCAAATTTCATTTTAGCATTTTCTGGTGCACTTCTGTTTTTCAAACTGGGTTGACTCAGTCTGTGCCGTGTATTTTTAAGGTCCCTAAGGATTTGATCCTGCTCCCATTGAAGTCCACAGCAAAGTGATCATTGTTTAGCGTCAGTCTCCATGTGTTGTTTTGTTAGTATAGTATAGTTAGTGACATGGTATTTCTTCTGATTGCTTAATTGGCTGAACTGACCCCTTTTGCTGTGGAATGCCATCAGAAACCATTTTTATTTTGCTCTTGCATTCTTTCACCTGAGTACATAATAGGTAAAATCCTGGTCTTATTGAAGTTGATGCAGATAGTATTGTCATTGGCTTCAGCAGGGCCACAGTTTCACCAAAAGTCTGAATTTCTCTCCATGCTTTCAATTCAAAGTCTCCTAAGAAGAATACTGGTAGGGTAAGGGAGATGTTCACACACTCCTTTGGAGCTTTTATCTGAGTTTATCCATCTGCAGACTTAACAAGGCAATTTATGTTGGGACTGTTTTACCTAGGTAGGTGGGCTGGAAATACCTTGCTTTTTAATGAAAGATCAGACTACAGCATAATCTTCAGAAAGATTTAGATTGTACCCTCTTCAGGGCAGAAGCTGTCTTTGGATATGTGTTTGTATCAAGCCTAACACAATGAGACCTCAATCTGTATTGGAGCCACTAGACGCTACTTTGATACAAATAATAAACAACAAGAAGGAGATTCAATCTGTGGATTTTCCAGTTCCATGGACTTAGATTGTTGTTTCGTGACTGTGCTCTATGGAGCTAATGATATGTCAAACTCCTCAATCAGAACGGGCCAAATTAATCTCTGGTGTTATTCCATTGCATCAGGGATAAATGTGGCCCAATTTCTTTATTTCACATTTATCTCTGTGAGTTGTGCAGTGACCCATATGTGTAGCTTGCTTCCACCCAGAGGCAGTGATAGAAAGAAGCTCTATGATAGATGGCTGCCTGGCTACACACTACATTGGTGTCATAACTGAATTGTGTCTGAATGTTTTATACTAAAAAATATGTCTTTTGGTTGTTTTTAAATTGAATGTCGCACTAGTGACAAGTGTTGCTTTGGCAGCCCTGATCTCCTCTGCATACAGAACAAGCATTGCACAGACAGAAGCCGTGCAAGTGTCCTCCAACTGCCGTAGGCCTAACCTAGAGGTCCCGTTAGTGAGGAGTTCATGAGGAGTTCAGTGTAGAGCTCGGTCTCCATCTCTGTTAGGCTTTGGTCTCTCGGTTGAGTCTGCATATAAGGAAGAGCATTTGTGATGAAAACATCAAGCCCACTAGAATTCTGTAGGATGTGGCCCCAGGTTAACTTCAAACAGACCCCACATGGCAACAACTGTTAGTTGCCGTTGGGGAAATGGTTTGTTTGTTGTTCCCAAATCCCCTCAGTGACTCAGTCTTTCTGTCCCCAGTGTAGTTTAATTATGCAAGTATTGCTCACTTAAAGGAGTGAATAATTTAAAAGTTAACAGAAAATTTTGTTTTGATGCTTCTAATACTTTGAGGTAGTTTATAAAATGAGGACTTTTGGACTTGCAGGGCTCCTTCCTCAGGTATGCCAGAGCTGTTCTTAGTGAACCTATGTGACATAAAGAGGGCTCTCTATATTTTCCCCTGCCCCTCCAGAGCACAGCGTGGTACAACTTCATCCTCCTCTGCCCCTAATACATCTTCTATGCCAGGGATTTCGGCTTAGTGTGGATCAAGTTCTAGCCCATAGTGCTTCAGAAGTTCTGAATTTTCAGAAAGGCAATGCAAACAATTTCTCCTACAGAATAGAAAGTTTTCAGTAAATAAAAACGATTTTCTGTCTGGTAAGGTTGCTGTGTATATATAAATCCATAGCATATTCTCCATTTGGTTTTTGGAGGGACAGGTCTCTATATTGGAAACATCACCAACACATGTGACACTAATTGGCAACCTTGTTGGAAGTGTCAGAAGAGAGGCTGGGGACCAAATGTCCCATGGAGACTGAAATAGCCTCTCACTTCCATGTCTGGATCATAGCACATTTACAGAGCAGTGTGAAGAACCATGTATTGCTGCTGTGCGTATGGCGCACTTATTGTCTGGTTAAACTGACAGCCCTGGAGTCTGAATTGGTCTTTTTGGCCCCTTTCACACCACACCAAACTTGCTGACTATAAGAACGCCCTTCCTGACAAAAATATAATTATTTCTAAATAAGTTACAAGTTACATTTTGAAAAAAAATAAAAACCCTGAGTGCAATTAAAGCCAAAGGCAATCTGTCCCCAGCCATCATTTCTTCCCTATAGGCTCTTGTGTCAAAAAATGTTTTCAAAATAGAATATTTAACATTGTATCTACTTAGCAAACATTTTTATTGTTCATTAACAGAGTCCTAATTACCATAAATATTGACACCGTCTTTTTCACACCTTTTTGATAAGTTAAGTATTTTGGTTTATTAAAAAGAAATCTCTTTTATTTTTAATATTTTCCATAATCTGGAATCTTTATTCAGTCTCAGATTTACTTAAAGAGATGAAGCTAAATTCTGACCTGTGCAGAGCCCATAACTGCTGACGACTTGATCTAAACAAGAGCTGCAAGTACTCCTCAGGATTTGGCCCATGGATTGGGATAGGGAGAACTGATAAACAACCAGTAGGTCTGTATTATAAGAAGTTTCACAAGAGACTGAGTAAAGATCAAATGTGTACCTGATTGGAACTCTGCTTAAGAATGAAAAGAGATGTTCTGGTAGTTTAAAATCCACACAAGCCAATATTTTTTACAGTGACCATTTCCCTTGTCCCCCTCTCCAGCATTCTTTTATAACACTTGATGTGATCTCTCATTATACCAATTTGCTGACCAGGTATGTGAATGAAGCACCAGGCCTGTGCTTTGGACTGGGGAAAGCACCCCTGCTGGCCAAGTCATGCAGTACGATTAACACTGAGATGAGAAAAAGTTGCCTGTTTGGTAGGTGTCTTAAATAGAGGAGTATATCATGTTAAAAGAAGGAAAAAAGGATCAAAGAAGTATTGGTGGCTCTAATAGTAAGACATAGCAGGAAAACTGAGACTGGCTTTTACACCAGTATTGAGATAAGCCTTTTCCAGTTGCTTGCTATTTATGATAAATAGAACATATGATTCTTTGGTTTTCTCCTCCCGTCTCCCCCCCTTCCCCGCCCCCGATTCAGGTGGTATAAACTGGGTGATATATATTCTTATTACTGTATTGGTTTAAATCAAGCATTTCAGTTTTGATCATCTTTGAATTGTATAATATCTACAAAGAAACAAAGACGTAATTTGCCCAATTACGAATATTATGGTTCACTTACACAATCATCTGCTTTGCCAGAGTTTCTTCATTCACTGAACTTCATTCTGGCTGCTGTATGTATCTGAGCTTGCTCAAGCTTCATTCAACATCTGTACTTCCACATGGCATCCTTAATTTTACAGCAGCTGAAGTTAACAGCGGGAAGCCATTTCTAACATTTCTCCAGAATTGTAAAACAGGAAGTTCATAGTTTTCAGGTATAGCTTCGGCAAAGCAATCATTCACTTCTGACTGGCAACATTCTTGTTTTGGGATCAAATACCAAATGTCTGTGTGTGCAACTGGATTCTGAGTTGTAGATTATTTCAACTATGGGTCAAGAATCATGCTTGTTCCTGCAAATTCATGACTTTTCTGTGCACATATATGGCAATTTTTGCTTACCATTTAGTGCACAGGACATCGGAGAATTCTTTAAACATAGAAATGACATTTCATATTCCTGAGTTCTTTAAGCCTGGACATATTTACACCACCTTAGCTATATTTTCCCCATTTCACTGTGCAAAAGCTGCTGACACCAGAGGTGAAATGGGTAGCAAAGAAAAAAGGCTTAACATTAGAGTAATTTAAATTAGTTTTCTTATTAAATTTTCATATGTTATTGGGTTTAACTGTAATTATGAAACCAATATATTGACCTATATATTGAGAAGAAGAAATTGGGGGAGTGGGGGTCAGGTCAAACCCTAACTTTATATGCCCTAAGTAAACAGAGAAAAATATTTTTGCACAGAAGTCACAGACTCTGACACCCATACAATCTCATTGTTTTTCAATATTTTTCTGGTAATTGTGACCAATCTCAGAAAAGAGCGGCAAAAATGGTTGTAGGGCTGGAAAGATGAGGAAAAATAAAACCAAAAATATGTAGACCTTGCTTAAGCAATGGTTGAGTGGATGCACAAGTCTAGATATTTTGGAAGGCTATAACCACCAAGAAAGGAATTATTTGGCATAGTAAGGGGGTATAACTAGGAGTAATGGGATGAAGCTGAGTGGAAATTTAGGCTGAACATCATGGAAAATCTTCCTGACAGTGAGATTTATTACCCTAATAATGTCTCTTCTAAAGGGAAATGGTTGAAGCCTTATCAGCAGACGTGGTTAAAACTAGATAGGACCAAAATTAGTAAGCATACCGGACACTTCTGCGCAGGAAGAAAAGTGGACTAGATGACCCATATCTTTTCCATATCTGGACGCTGTGACTACGACTTTTAGGCTGCATCTACAGTTGTAGGCATGCCCACGCTAGCTCTGCTTGAGCTACTGCACTGAAAATGGCGGTGTAGCTGTGATAACGCAGGTGATAGCTCTGACTAGCTGTTCAAGTATGTACTCGGGCTCAGACGGGTACATACTCAGAACTTGGATGGGACACCTTTAATGCAATCCTAAAGTGCTGCAGGAAGTGGTGTTGGTGATGCAGTGGGTTGAATGCTTTCCTTTGGGTCAATGCTTGGTTGGAACCAATTCCCCTGCATGGTGTGAGAGGCAATTACACAATCGCAGCCCTAAACTCAGTCATTGCAAGAGTAATATACTAAATCTTGAATTCTAGTTTAATTGACTGCGTTCTGCATCTCTTGGTCTGCCTGTTGTTGTTTCCATCCCAAATTCAAACAGAACTTTTACTGAAGTTGTTAAATATTAGGATGACTTTTCCCCCCTTTGTTGTTTATCTTTATGCCACCCCCACACTAACCTACAAGGGATTAATGAAGCTGAGAAGGAGCCAATTAACTGGACAGGCCAGAGCTGAGGTGAATTAGGTAGCCTAAGTAATCCCTTGAATGATGATAGAGTCCAGCTCAGAAAGAACGTGTGGGGCTAATATGAAGCCAGGAAACTGCCGATAGAAGGGGCTGCAGTAAGGAGCCTGTATTCACTCTCTAAACATCAGAGAGGGAAGGAAGGAAACCTTGGGGAGAGGGTGTAGGAAAAGGCTCAGGGAAACAGCGGCAAGGTTTAAGAGGGAACAGATCTCAGAGCAGCTGATTAGAGGGTCCCTGGCCTGGAACCTGGAGTAGAGAGAAGGAAGGCCTGGGTTCCCCAATCTGCAACTGGGGAAGGGGCACCCTCTGGAAAGTGAATGGGAAAACTGTCTGCGACAGTTTGTACAGAAGGACTTTGTCACTCTGGAACAGGAGAACTATGGTGACCTGTCCAGAAGGCCAAGCCATGAAGGGAGAAACCCTGAGTCACAGAGAGTGAGAGAGGCAGGGAGCAGGGCGTGCAATGAGCAACAGAAGGGGGTATTGGTCGTGGAAAAAGCTAATCCCTAAACTAAGCAACCAGGAAGAGGTGCCCTAGTGGTGACACCCTCTGAACTTCCTGGCTCCAGCTGGGAATGGAAGGGAAGAGACAGGCAGGAGCCTGCTCTAACTGTAGTCAAAGTAAGCAGCCACCTAGGGCAGCAGATTTCTGGCAGCTGCTTCGGGTGACAGATTTGGCCTGGGCATTCCTCCATCATGATAGTGGGATGGCTTAGCCAAATTTGAGTGGCACTGCAAGCTACTTCACCAGGATGCAGTGCCACTCATTCAAATTTGACCATGACGGAGAAGCAGCCAGGCCATATTTTAGAGGTGTTGTGACCCATGGTGGTGGGGCAGTTTGGTCAAATCTGCCATGCTTAGGCCTATGAGGAGTGAGGCAGCATACTGAAGTTTTGCCTAGGGCAGCAGATTGTCTTGAGTGACCTCTGGTGACAGATATAATAAGATGCTGTTCTTTTTTGAAAAATTCCCAGCCAAACCAAAAACTGGAATATGCTAAAATATCACAAGAAATTGCTTTCTCGTGAGACCCCCGCTCAATTTTTCAGGCACAAGAGGACTAACAGTATAGATGAGAAAGCGTCCAATTTCAGGGCTTCTTCTCTGATAAATTCAGAACATTTTAAGGTTAACCTTTCATTAAGCACCCAATCCTGTACTACTTAAAGCAACAGGAGTTTTACTATGGACTTCAAGAGGAACAGGACAGGGAGCATAATTCTCTTATTTGAGAATTCAATATATTTCATGCAGTACGTAGCACTGTTAGTTGCTGTTTCTTGGGTTCTTGTGTTATTTTGTTTCATAGGCTACACAGCATGCTATGCTGAACATCACATAACGCAACCAATATGGAACATTAATAGGAAGGCAGATGAGAGAATGTTGCTGGTACACACAAAGAAGTTGATTTGTCCACTATTATTAGTATGATTACTGAGCACCGTATATCTGATTTGGGTAACAAGTCAACTACTGTTTAGAAAGTAAATAATAAAATTACCTGTGAAAAGACTGTAATATACATCCATATTTCTCTGCCAAATGGTTTACAATGAAGGCTAGAATTCCTCTAATCAGAGGTACTGTAGGAGGTTACATACAGTGTACTTCAACACTTAGTTTTCTCTTTCATGGAACTGCTGCCGTTACAGAGAAAAACAGCCTTATTATTACAAGATGCTGTGGAGAAAGATTTAAAATAATCCAGTTTTAATAATAATCCTATTTTTTAGACTGTTTGAGGAATGTGTAATCAGCTACTACTGTATGTAGTAGCTTTCCCCTTTCAGAACTCCTCTCAAACTTCGATCTTCCCAGCTGGTAATATACTGCTCAGTGTGTGAAAGCAACTAAAAGAATGAGCATGTTTCTTTCCTTTTATAGATTTTGATGTCTGCCCCCACTTCTTTTAAATCCTATTGAATGTGTGCACCCTAAAACTTTGGAAGAACTTTCTCTTAACAGTGATTTCACTTTTTCATTGCGTTTAGTGGTATTGACTATTTCTCTCATTGAAGCACTCTCATTAAAATCCGCAAACGCTACATTGGCTTCAAATTTCAGCTTGTGAAATTTTCAAGCAGAAGGGACCCAGGATCTGGGGGGGTTAAAAAAAATTTTTTTTTTTAACATAAGATTCAGATACAAATGTACAAAGTGTGCCAAACAGAGTATGGAGACAAACCTACCATCATGCACCATTCAGTCAACAGTGGCCTCTTGTCTTGGTCCACAAACCTAGAATCAGGAGATGGGAGCAGATCAGCCAGGCATCAACCTCCTCCCTCAACTCATTTAACGGGTTACATGGAGATGTTGTTTTTTGATAAACTACATGTACACAGTGAATTTCTCAGAGGATGAGAGAGAGAATGAACCCCATGTTGGTCGCTGTGACCAATATTAATCACTTTTCTCCATTTGACTATCAGTCACTTTGCTTAATGCACTACTGGAAGGCTCTCAGATACTAGGATGATAATGGCGGCATACCGTATAGAATGGTGTGTCATGCTGTTGAATGCTGCAGCTGCTGCTTCAGTACTTGACCCTCTTTTTCTTGTTTTTCTCTTCTGATGATGGCTCTCTGACAAACATGTATTCATGTATCTGACAGCTGGACCATCTGTGTTGTGTAAGGTGACCCAACTTTCCCACACACCTCTTCCCGTCAACAGATTAGAACACTGGTAAATAGTGCCAACAATTTTCTCAGCTTGGCATTTAGCTCATGGTGGGAGTGGGGAGGAAAGAGGAGAGATTCGATTCAGGCAGATAGGCAGGACGTAGAGTTTAAATAAGAAATCACACCAGCAATTCCACACAGAGAACTCAGCGACAATAGATACAACAGCAACAGAGATCATTGCCCCTGTCCCCACTATTGTTAATGCAAGCTCTATTGAATCTGTTGAGGGTCACTGAAGATTAGCAAGCCTTATCTGCTGATGATTGATGCCACATTTTAAGTGCTTTTATTTTCAAATAGACTATTTCACACAGTTCTACTGCTGTAGTACTGACCCAGTTATAGGCCTTCTATGCCACTGCTCTAACCTTGCTAACTTTCTATCTCTCACAGAGATTTAGGTATTCTGTAGATGCCTTCATGTCTCTAAAGCTGATATAGCAAAACTGCAGTAGCTGGAGCTGCAACAGATGGAATGCTTAGCCTGGGATGAATATACAGATGGATGCAGATCAGTCGACACATCCATACAAATTACATTTTACCATTTTGTGTGGTGCATTCACCTGCAGGGAGTTGTAAAGGCTCTTGGATGTCATGTGGGAGTCTCACTAACCTTGTAAAAATCTATTTTTTCTATAAATATGCTGTACATATATGCATGCATACAGACACAGAGACGCACAGTTTGTGTGAGAGAGGATACATGATGGTGAAGTGTGATATCGAAGTCCTATTAGCGTGAATTTGGAATGATTGCATTGATCATGAGTGGTAAAACTGTTAGTGAGTTATCTGAACCTTTCTACTACATCCACATCATCATTCTGTATATGCGTCATATGTTACGGAAAAATGATATTAGAAATGTTTTAGCACATTTTAAAAGCATTTATTTATACATCTCGTCTTTTGGTAAAACCAGATTTCCTTGGTTACCATGGGAAGCCAGAGGAGGGGAGAGAAAAATAACAATGAATATATTTTTTTATGAATCCTGTGAAAATTAAAATAGCTTTTCTAGACATAAAATCTGTCCCTTCTCTTGTCTTAAACTGTAGATTGTAAGATCCTTTCTGTGTATATGGGCAGGTCTACACTTAAAACGACACAGTAGCACAGCAGCAGTGCTTCAGTGAAGGCTGCTGGGAGGGCTTCTCCTACTGGCATAGTTAATGCACCTCTCCAAGAGGCAGTGGCTATGTTGACAGGAGAGGTGTCCTGTCTATACGAGGGGTTAGGCTGGCTTACCTATATCACTCAAGGATATGGATTTTTCACACCCATAAACAATGTAGTTATGCCGACCTAATTTCTTAGTGTAGACCTCGTCTATATGTATACACACATGCGTGCATAGCACAATGGGGCCTCAGTCTCTGCTTGGGTCCACAAGGTTATTGTAATGCAAATAATAAAAATCACTGCTCCTGGTCAAAAATGTGTGTGTAAAGATTTTTTTTTTTTTAAATAGAAAATGCTTTTTGATGTAATGGAAATTTTCCTTGTGGAAAAAGTCAGTTTTTGGTTTACACATGCACACGCGCGCACACGCACACACACAAATCTTTGTTTTTGTTTCTAAGTAGAAAATATTTGGAAGGGCAGAGGGTTTGGCAAAGAACTGAAATATTTCTTAGAAACATTTTCAATTAAAATTGAAATATTTTGTTTTTTGTCAAATCTTTTCATGGGGAAAAATAGCATTTCCTAACTGAATGTAATAATAATGGTGCATACTGAATATTGTCCATCTGTGGCCTTGGATTAGTGTAATTTTTTGTAGGGGAAGAAATCATCTCTGGCATATTACTTTTATTTTATTGATTGGCAGCTGTTTGAGGTTCTCAGAACTTCAAAATTTTAGAAACAATCCTGAAATAGAAAATTCGTGAGAGAAGTTAGGCCGAACTTTCATCTTAAATGCAATCTGCCACATGGTAATTTGTCACATGAATATGTGTATATTTGCAATTTTTAGATAACTATTATTATTATTATTATTATTTGTTTGTATTACCAGGACCCAATGTGCTAGGCACTGTAAAACACAGAACAAAAAGATACTTCCTGTCCAACAAGCTATACACTAGGTGTGCATGGCACTATACAAAAACATGGTCCCTAAGTTGAGGAGTTTATAACCTTAGCTAGAAATATATGATTATGTAATGCAGAAATAATGAAGTACAAAGATGCATGGTGAGTGGGCAATAAAAATTTTAAAGGAACTTATTTCAGCCAATGTTGGGTTTTTTTGTTTTAAATTCTAGCCCATTGTTACTATCAGGAGAGCATTGCCAGAGTGGAATTGGGAGTTTTCCATTAAATATTGATTTTTCCCAGTATCTCACAATTACAGCAACACCTGAGCTAAATAACTTTTTACTGATAGGCTGTGGAGATTTCATGTTCAGTATATCTCCTTCAGAGAGACCGACCGACCGGGAGGGGAAGGGAGGTCTATACTGCCTTTGTAGCTGTACCAACATATCTATCTTGGTCTTTTATACTGTGCTCTTCACTGTGTATTTCTACATTCCTATTAAGCATACTGTGTTTAAAAAGAGAGAGAATGGGTTTGAAAGATGCCTCAGGTACACATATAACTACTGTAGAAGAGCAAAGAGAAACAGCGTTTCTATTCAGAGGTTATGAATCTGAAAATAGGGAGTTTTATAATGAAGAGGCTGATAAATAGACTCTTGAGTATGACAGTGCCACCAGGTGCTGCTGCTGTACAAACTAGAAGGGCAGGAATAAAATTAAAAGATCATGTAAAACCAAAAATCTGCCAAAATTGCCCTTAATTAGCAAATGATGTAAGAAACACTCCCCCAAAATTCCCCTTGCAGAACAACTTACATCCAAAATGCTTTACAAGCAGTCATTAATTAATCCTTCTTCACAGCACCCTTGTGAGAAAGGTAAATAATGTTGTCAGACTCGTTATACAGGTTTAGCGAGGTGAGGTGATTTTCCAAGGCTGCACAGCAAAGCAGTGACAGAGTTAAGCACCGAACCCCAGTGTCCTGAATTCCACTTCCCTCTTGAAAACACTGAACCACACTGCCTGACTGTACCAAGCCTCTCACATTGCCCAAACAGATTACGATGCAGAATCAGAGATATAGATTACTGAAAGCCTAAGTCACGGAGACCTCTGAAAGCCTGGTTGGGAATGGTGGGGACAGTGCTTCTCTATCAACAGTGTGTTCAACCCATGCTCCACCATTGACTATTCTAGCATGTGCTAAGGGCCAAACTGGCATCTAGTTCACCGAGCACTGGGGAGGCAGGAAGCTATCCGCATTGCCCAGGGAGGGGCAAGTTCTGTTTTAGCACACCTGAAGATTCAGGCCATGATACTTATATGTGCTCAGAGAAGTTACCAAGCACTTTTGAGATGACCCAATAGTGACAGGAAGTTGTATGAACGACATTCTGAAGAAACAGTCCTCAATACCGTAGGAGGTAAGCACATAGATCTAGCAGCTTTCCTGGTATATAGGAAGACATTGTGCCTCTCATCCATTGAGAAGGAGATTTTTTTGTCAAAACTATAGATTCAGAGAGTAGTCCAAGGTATGAGAATAAGTATTCTTCCACTGTGTTAAGATTGATTGGTTTATTTGCAACCAATTGTTAAGGCACCCGCAAATAAAATTGTTGTTTTTTTGTTTTTTTTTAAATTACAAAGTAACGTAACCTATGTGAATGCAGGGAACATATATAATACCAAAGCTCTTCTAAAGGTTTCCATATTTGGTTTGAATTGCTCTCTGGTTTGGAAATGTATTAAGATTTAGAAGAGCACATTTCTTTTGGGAAGACCTCAGAAATTGCAAAGGACAAGAAACTAACTTTTAGCCTAACGCTTCCAACCAGAGCCCAGACCTAATCTCATGGTGAATTCCAAAAGGATCCTATAAAATAAAGATTTTAAAGCCCTGCTTTAATTTGAGGCTGTCTTGGGGTGCCAAATTGATTTTGTGTTATGGGTCAATATGTTGTATTTTGAAACAATAAATGATGTATTTATTTGTAAATACAACTGGAATTTAGAATTTCAGTGACTTTATTTTTACATATTTATTTATGTTTATAAAGCTCCCACCCAGTTGGCTCCTGTGATCAGACATGGCCTTACAGGCAGGAAACATATATCTATTTATGTATGCTCTCTGGTCTGCGTCTCTTCTGAGTAATTGCAAAGTACTGTTGTGAGTTTTTTGAGTGCTGATACTGTGAACCACGAGTGAGCTGTTCTTGGCACTCTCAGACAGAGAACCACAGGACGTTGCTAATACTCAAAAAAGCTTGAGAGTGAGACTAGTTAAATATGCTGTAAAACTCCCTCCCATTCATTGATTCAGTATAATATATTTATATTTAGTATTTCAAACAACTTTCTTGATTGAACATTTCTGGATGCGTTTGTAATGTATCCCTTTATAAGCTGAGTGGAATACTGAGAGATGGTTCAATCAGTCTGACAAATGTACAGGGGGTTAATTCTCTTGTAATCCACTTCACAGACAGCTTGAAACTGTTGCCCTTAAAATCATATCCCTAAAATTATTGAGGGCTATTTTTGTTTGTTTATTTTAATTTTCAGTTTAATACTTTTCATGTCTAGAGCATCTCTTCATCCAACTCTTTACTATCATTAGGTGATTCACTATCACTGCTCTGAGGGATGATGAATAATAATAATAATAACAACAATAAATATTTCACACATACAGCATAAGGATCATTTCACCTACCACAAAATGAATATTAGTTTGGAATGAAGTAGCTGATTAGTAGACACTACACTAGAACCACCATAGAATGTTAAGTTAAAAAATACTGTAAGCTACTGAAACTACAGGGGAAATTTACATGGGCAAAATATAGTAAGTCAAACTGGAATCTGGCTGAGCTGCCCGAGTTAACAGCCTGTCGTAAAGAAAGTATTATGGGAACTTGAATAAACTCAAGTAGTTGAGCTATCATGTTCAAAAGACAGCACCTTCAGGTGCACAATATCTCCCCCAGCAGCATGCTGAGATATTGGTTCAGAACTGACTCAAAGGGAGTGTGTTCCCACCTGTTGAATCACCAACACCAGTTCCTGCACAACTTAGGTACCATGTTCTCTGAAGGCTTCTCATCAACTACTAACCAAGTTTGGCTTGTGAAATCTGATCGGATCCTAGCATCTGGTGCAACATCTGCGGAATAAAGCCTTTAGGACACCCCCAGGCTGTCCCTTCATTCTCACTGGTCATTACTCCATAGGAAATAACCAGTGTCTCAATCTGCTTAATTCTACAGTAGAGTGAGTAAATAATACAGTCATCTAAAACTTCTGGTGAGTGTTTCTTTCATGAGCTGCCTCTGTTATATCCTGTGTGTCTCCTCTAATATTCCTACCTGCTGGTGCTCTCTTGCTAGTTCATTATTTGAACTGTTCTGGTTCTGTGTGTTTATTCTGCAGAATTCTGATAATATGTATTAGGAAGGTATGCCTGGTGTTTAATCAAAAAAATTCAGCAATGGCAAAAATAATACTCGGTGACGTGGCTATTTTTGTACATAAAACCCAAGCCTGGGCGTCAGTTAATTTGAATATTAGTAATGGTGTTTGTCTCTTTTTCTTCTTAGCTTATCTAAGCCACACACACAAAAAGAGAGAGAGACCCAGTTAAAGGGAAGTGGCTCAGGGTAGGAAAAAAGGCACCTTCCTACTTAATATATTTACTTCTTATAAGCCCTCTTTTCTGATTTCGAGACTGTATATGTGCAATTTTGGACACTGAGTTCCCTCACTGAAGTGCTTAAGTGTGAAATATTGAACCTGTGTGTGTGTGTCTCACTTTATTTAACAAATATATATTTTCAATTCTCTTGTCTCAGTAGAGCTAACCTAATGATGGGAGAATGATCTGGATGCTATTCTGCTTCACGCAACACCAGCAAAATTGTGAGCTAAATTCTGATTGCAGAATTTTTATTACTGATGATGGTGTAATTGACTGCAAGAGAACAGCTCTTTTCAGATCACTTTACACAGATCTAAATGATTATACAAGATATAAAGCAATAGATAATCAGGCTTATGCTTTTTTAAATTTTCTGAGGTTTTTGAGCTAGGTTTGTCACTCTTATATCGCATTCATTCAATAGTTTGCATTTAATGTCCATAGCATAGGGAGGGAAGATAAATTGTGACATACTTAACAAACTCATCCTTAATGTAGGAATCTTTATTTAAGGCATCTTTAACAAAAACACCTTAACAAAGTTGTGCATATCTGTGTTGACCAACGTTTGAAACTGATCCAGAATTAAAATCAGTGTTGGACAGGGCAGAGAAAAAGAACAACCAAAAGAAAAAGTTTTATCATGTGTACAAATATTCAGCTATAAGCTTTACATGCATGTTTTACTGATTTTTTTTCACGCTTGAGTTGATTTCCTTCCTCAGTGAAATTCCTCAAATTTTACTCATTTGGAGATTATTCAGAATATATGTGTATTTCCCCCTCTTTCCCCCCCCCATTATATAACTCAAAAATGGATAATCTACTTTGTTCAATTTTATTTTCAAATAAGAAATAGAGTTCAGACATGCACCTGTAATGTTAATCTGCTCTGGGGAGTGCAGAAACCCCAGACAAAAGCCCTCAAATTCAGCACCTGAAAGAGATGTGATTTATGTTGAAATAACATGTTTATTTTTTCTTGACATTTCATTAAGCAAAACATGACATGCAAAAGAAAGCACAAGATATACACATATCCCTGTTCCCACCCACAAATCTATTTCTGTACAATATCTTTGCTCTATATATCTACAGTATCTTATTAATGCATCCTTTTGTGGTGGCATCTATGCACTAACAACATTAGGCAGAGCATCAATCTCTTTAAAGGACTCTAACCTCCTTCCCTTCTTTGTACTATGTTGTTAATCTATTTAGACTTGTTTGTTTTAAAACATATTTTAATTGTTTATATTAGTTTCAGCATTTGAAAGTTTCTGAATAGTCTCTTCAGCAAACTGCTTCTGGGACCATCCTTTAAAGTTGTTACTACAGGAGATGACTTTGCCAAAATGTGAATCTTGTGCACTTTTCTGTAGCCAACCTGATTTTTGGTAGAAGGTAGTTCCACAGTTCCAGATCCTCTACCAAGAAATCCCCTGTGAGGTTCACTTGGGACTCTGCCAGCTCTTGGTTCCTGTTGCTATGGTATCCTGGAAAAAGTAGAGAATGGGGCAGCCCTTAAGAGAGCCAGCCCCCAATGTTGAGATTCTACACTCATGCAGATCCCAGTACAGGACTGGAGCCTATACTAGGTGAGACAAACCAATATAAAAGACCAGCTGTTGGATGTCAATCAAGAGAGGGAAAGCACATGCAAGCTACTGTTGTTGAGAAGGACTCCTGAGAGAGGAGGCATTCATTTAGACCACTGCTTTGATATGTAACTGGCAATTGCATTCTCCTTCCCAATCACCCCAATTTGTGGGGCTCAAGTATTGGTCATAGATTTGGTTTGCTTCAAACTGCTAGTCACATTAGTATAAATGCTGGCTTTTTGATGCTAGGTGGACTGGATGAGCAGGAGGGAAAGGAAAAAAAGAAAATCCTCCAACCATAATCTCATATAAGAATGTCTATGATTGGGTGTTGTGAGTAATTTCTTGCTAGTCTTCTATCAGTGTGACTTGGGTACACCGCAGTGGAGAAGCAGCAGTCCACATAACCCATATAGCACACCTGAAGAAGCTGAACACACAAATTTAGTGGATCTTTTTATAAATCAAAAAGATTACTTACAAGGTGCAGCTCTAGAGCGGCACTTAAATATCACAGGCCAAATTCATCCCTGGTTTCACGCCATTGACTTCAGGGCAGGTACTTGAAGATGTATCTGGTTTCTCTGTATATAAGGAGAAAAGGAATGTTCCTATTTAACCATTGACAAACTTTGTGACTTAGTATCTTTTATATGTTGTCCCCTCTTACATACATTTTTTAATTATTCTTAATAAATTCAAATTGGAGCAATATTTTGGAGTGCTAGGAAATAAAATATAAGTTATAGTCCTGATCTATGCCAACCTTTGGAGAGCTTGACAGCCTAGAGTTGGAAGTGGCTGATGGAGACCTCCAATATAAAATAAAGAGTTAGGGATTTAATTTAAAAAATGCCTATAATTTTATATCTTTAATGTATTACATAAATTATTCACCACATTTTGTTCGGCATAGTATATATTTTTATGGATCTTTTCCACAGAGGCCCCATGCTCTTTTTCTCCACTAATTTCAGAAGATGTATATAGATGTCTTTATCATCCTGAGATGAGCATAAATGGCTTTATATTCCACTTAGCCCTGAAGTAGCTCCTCATACCTCCATTCAACAAACAATATAACCATTCTCACGCTAGAGATCCAAACTATCATTTTTCGTTCTTTGAGGTCTCTGTCAGTACCATGTTCTTTTCTTTCTGGTGATATATTTGTGTTGCAGTACACCTGAAAGGTTCCAGATTTGAAAACCCTGGACTTTTAAGTCCTTTGATTATCCACAGAAAAAAAAAATCTGCCATAACAGCCACAGTGTAAGTTTTCCTATATTGTTCTGCTAATCTGTCTCTCTGCTTATCTGAAGGGACCATCCCTAAGTGTGATTTCATCTCTGTGATCCAGTTGATCCTCAGTCTCTCTGCTGAGACAGTCAAGAAGTGTGCCAGGTAGTGGGGCTGACTCTAGAGAAGTGAATCCTTGTTCTAGAAACAATGAATTTGAATGACAGGAGTGACTGATTTCACAGTCGCTCTCTGAAATGCCATCAGGTGGTAACTGTCGACTCAGGCTAGATTTGAATTTGTAACAGGCTCCATATCCTATTACCAGTTCTATTTTATAAAGTAATAAAATGAGGGTAGGATCAGATAACGTAGGGGTCATAAAATTTCTGAGGCATAAACATTTTCAACCACTCATAAATCAGCAATGTAAAAGGGATTGTAAAGCTGCCTTAAGACAGCAGCTGAGTATTCCCCCATTGTAGAGGAATCCTTAACTGACATAGGTCTGGCTATTCCACACCCGCTGGAATTTGAGGTACTCCAGAATGGAACAGAGGGGCTTCCTGGGATCTGTTATCCATTGGCACAAGTTAAAGCAGCCCTAAAACTTTGGTTTGTCACCCAAGTGTTGGGGTTGGGTGGAAAAATGGTGTAAAGCCACAACTGTCCCCATGCCCTCCCAGGGGGGTGAGAAGCATTGATCTAGTGTACATGACGTTCTAGTCCTCTCATCTGGTTTCCCCGCTCCCCTTCCACCCCCAACAGCTCAGCTCCAGCACAAGGGTCCTCTGTAATCTCTGTACTTGTTCCTTACAGAATCACCCTAAGCATCTCAGTTTACCTGGGCTAAAGTCACTATGGCATTTGACTTCCTCCCTTTCCCAGCTCCTAGTATATTTTGGCAGCAACATGACTGAAGGATGAGTGCAGTCTAATTAACTCAATTGGAACAGTTCCTCAACCGAGCTGCCACTACTTCTACCTTGTGCACCTTTTGTGTGGAGGTAAGCTGTGCCTGGAAGCGTAACATGCCTTCAGAAACGCTGAAGCTAACAACATCCACCTCTGGTATCATTCCTGCTAAATTATGCTGTCATTCTAGTATATTCATACTGATATCATTCTGCTTCAATGTGAGGAGATCCATTTATTATGAACAAATCCTTCTCCCGTACACCAATTATTTTCACATAGGATGGATTGGAAGCAGGTCCCATTATTATACCCCAGTCAACCAGTCAAGTCTATGAACAAAATCTTTCACTTTCTTATTATCTATTTTCCTTCCATCAATAATTCTTTGCATGTTTACAAGAGTTGTGTGTGTGTTTTAATCCATCAACAGCTATACATTTTTCAAGCCCAAATGCCCTAAAATGGTGGATATTT
This sequence comes from Mesoclemmys tuberculata, assembly GCA_007922155.1. Lineage (NCBI taxonomy): Eukaryota > Metazoa > Chordata > Testudines > Chelidae > Mesoclemmys > Mesoclemmys tuberculata. The sequence continues at coordinate 3,596,141 of ML675610.1, forward strand.
TTCATGAGGTTTCCAAATGCCCTTCCTGTTTACTTCTACTAACAGCCAGAGAGAATAAGCCATCATAACAGGCAGCAAACACTAGACACAAATTATATTGCTAATTAGCAGAGATACTTGCCTGCAATGGTTTCCGCAGCCATTACTGGGAAGGAAATGCAGTGGGTATTCCCAGGCACATCTTTTTATTCTATTGCTATACTATCTGCAGTCTGTCTGTCTCCCTTGGTATTCGGTTTCTATCCGTTCAAATACAGCAGATTAATTTTATAGGATCAATGCTGTCTTTGTCAGTAAAAGGTCTAGCTCTTTCTAAATGCGTTCTCCTGCACCGCTTCATTTTTTATTCCACCGGTGGTGGTAGCTTCAGCTACTTTCCGTACAGTCGTGCCATCTTTGGCAGCAAACCTGGATTGCTTACTGAAATCCACTTGGCACTTCAGGCAGTCCTGTACATTTTGTACATGGAACTTCGCAAACAATGTCAGACCCTGTGGTCTGGAGGTCAGTAACAAAGGGCTCTGCAGGCATTGGCCTATGGAATGAATGGATGCCAACCAAGAATATTATTTCCAAGTCTACCCCATGTACAGTATGTACACACGGTTCCTATCCTCAGCTCTGCTGGGCTCACTTTATGCCAAGTAAGTGCTGAGTGTGCCTTGGAGAAGTGATTCAGGATGCTGGAAATTTTTCCCCCCTTTTTCCAGGTGCTGAGCAACTCAAAAGGATGCCCACTTGAGACCGGCATACACAAGGGCTTGAATGTGACTGCTCTTCTCTCATTAGCAATTCTTATCCACTCTTTCCTGTGTGCCTTTCAACGCTGAGCTGTTGACCTGTCCGTGAGCTGGGTGCTGCTGCCGTTTCCCATCTCATAACACACATAGCACACTCTTCTATAATATCTTTACCACACTCATGGGGTTTGCTAACACCATTCTCAGAATAATTCCCAGTCCACGTTCGTCAAGAAAAATGTGCTAGAGCTTTGTTAGCAACAACCTGATGTATAAATGGCTCAAGCTACCACAGTTACTCCCCCAGTGTGGGCAGAACTTACATGATATGTGGGTGAAAGATGCCTGTTGTGAACCAAGTGGCATTACTGGATCTTCTAACCTGCTCTTTTCTATAGAGCAATGTCCCTATCCCAGACAATGCTCAGAATTTATGTGAACGGAGTTGAGTTCTCAAATGAGCATGTCTAGAAAATCTACCTGATGTCTTAATGCAAGCAGTGGGTTAAACTCTGGGCTGACCAGGTATCAGTTACTAAGTGAAAAACTTCAAAGGCTTCCACAGCCTGATATTTGTTTCTGAGTGCTTCCCTGAATGACAAGTCCTTTCCTGACATCAGCCAAGGGGAATCTTTTTTGTCTTACGTTAGCCTTTATTTGCTGAGCTACTCATGGGGAATGTGGAGATTAGTAATTGGTGCAAATGGCTCTCCATGGCTGATCTCAGGAACTGATGTATATGCTAGAGAACAGAATCAAAAGGCCAAAGTGTTTGAAAAGAGAGTGCTAACTATTGAAAGCATTCACTTTCCTTCCCCTCTAGTATTACCCTTGTTTCTAAGTCATATTTTTTCATCATTATATAACGTGTATAAGATGGGCCAAATTTGGAATCTTGAATTGGAACACTTTGAGTTTCGGAGTGGGTTTGGATTCAAATTCCCAGATCCTAGCATGTCATTCTGGTTTGGTTCTGGGTTGGCTGCAAATCTGAAATGGGCCTTGTTCACTTTTGACCCAAGATGGAGGAAATCTTGTGAACACAACTCATGAGAGCTCCTTGCCGTCACATCAGAGCAATAGCACTATGTCTGGTTCAACCGTGAACCTGAAACCAAAATGCTAGCTTCAACCTGATCCACATCTGTTCCTGACCAATGTCTCCTTATCCTAACTCTGATTCTCTTACATGTATTTCCATTACATTCATAATGGAAATGCTTTGGAAATAGCTACTCTTAATAAAAGCTCCATCTATTCTGATTTAAATTTACAGACAACATTCCAAGGAATAACTATTTTTACTTAGCTGTTTATTTTAATATATTAAGTTCTGGTCTGCAAGCTAACCCAATCATCCCAGCTTCTCTCTTTGTGGCCACATGAAAGAGTTCCCTCAGTTTCATCAACTATATCTCCCATACACAGCAGAGGTACAACACAACTGAGGGGGTGGGCAGTTGAGTGTGGAGAGAAACAGGCTTTTATATGGCTCTCCAAATTGTGGAGATTCCTTAATGCAGCCCTTTCTTATGCAGTAGACCCTCAGCACCTACGCCATGATTTAGTAAGGTCCTTGAGCATGTGCATTACTTCAAGCATGTGAGTAGCCCCATTGATGTCAATGGGCTACTCACATGTTTAAGTATCTTGCTGAACTGTGGCTCCTGAGGGAAACAGGTAGGATTTGGCTCACTGTGAAGATCCCTGCAAAGTCAGAATGTTTTACAAACTCCACTACGTATTTTCCTAAGCTCTGGCAAATAGCCACAGAGAAAGACTTTATTCTCAGAAGAAAGCCCTTAAGTGCCACAGCTCGGTGATTGACAGAGGAACTGCATCCACCTTTCAGAAAGGGGCAATTCATCTCAAAAGAGCAGCCACAGAAAAGCAATAATGTACTGTATCTCCTTCGCAGGCCATGGACTCCTTGCTTGGCATATGGGCAATTTTAGAATCCTCGGAGACATTCCTATACATACCAGCCAAAATGTTCAAACCAGGTCGCCAAAAGTTAGGGTCCTAAATTTAGAGACAGGACTGGCCTTAGGGAAAATGGCACCCTGGATGAATGGAGTGTGGCGCAGCTCCCAGTACAGTGACTTCTCCCCCCATGGCTGGGGAGCATTGGGGGCAGGAAGCAGGGAGTGGGCAAGGAAAGTGAAGAGCTTCCAGAGGAGATTCCCGGACGTGGGAGTGGCCCATGTGGGGGAAGAGGAAGTCCTGTCCCTCCCCAGCCTGTCCATGACTAGCAGCTAGACTCTGGTGCACAGCTGTGGGCTTAGGGCTTAAATGACTTTGTGCTGGCTGTGTGTGGGGGGGGTGGGAGGGTGGAGGGGGTGTTGACTCCAATGCCCCCCCTCACCTCCAACCACTGAGCTCTGGGTGATCACGCAGATCACCCACCCCTAAGGCTTAGAGACCTAAATAAAAATAGACCAATTCCCAGGGGGGTTGAGCACCATCAACTCTTATTGACTTCAGTCCAATGTATTGGTGCTCAACACATTTGGAAATCAGGCCATTTTCATTTAGGGGCCTAAATATGGACTTTGGAGCCTAACCTTAAGCACCCAAGTTTGAAAACATTGGTTATTCTATAGCAACCCACCCCCCACCAACTTGACAGTTAACCAGTTGACTACAGCTGGTCAGGAATTTTTTGACAAAATGTTTTTTCATTGGAAAATGGCAATGTGTTTAGAGCCAAACTTTTCCCTCTGCCTGATTCAGAACAGGGGTGTGAACCTGTGTCTCCTACAGCCCAGGTGAGTGCCCTAATCACAAGGCTAGTGTCTGGGTGGCTCACTCTGTCTGTCTGTCACTCTCTCTCCTTTTTCAAGCTTCTAAAGGCTCAATTTTGTCCTGATGTGGAATTAAACCAAATGCTTAAATTTTCCGTGAAATGTTATTCTTGCTCTCTGGCAAGCCCTACATTTGAATTGAAGAGAGACTCCAAGGACTCTCTAATCCCCCTGAGAAAAATTTCCCCCAACTCTGAGTAGCTTGTTCCTTCTAGTGTAGGCTTCAAATGTTGTTTCCCTGAATACTAGCTTGGGTAACCTTGATGGTTGAAATCCTCAACTGATATAAATATTGCACTTTAAACTAAAATTTCAGTCAAAAAAACCCATTTTTTCTTTCAGTCCAAAAATTAAATAAAAATAGCAGTTTGGAATTTATAACATATTTGTGTCAAGTCTATATTTCAAAAAGCTTTTTAACCACTGAATTTTTCAGTATTATGGATCTGTCGTTTCTTGTCTAAATGAAAAACAATTATGTAGCTCAGTGATTAAAAAAAGGGGACAATTTAATAATGCAAATCTCTGTGCTCACTGATTTGTATCCTTGCTGCCTCTTCTTTGTCCTTGAAGCCTTTGACATGTCTGACTGTCATTTAATTAGTGGTCCTCGTCCTTTCCCTCCCCCGCTTGTAGTTGTAAATATATATATAGTTCCATAGTAGTAAATTTACCTGTTAATTTTTACAGGTCTGAAGCAGCTAGGTAAAGGGACAAGTAAGTTTATCCAAGTATAATTAAAAGTGCATGAAGTCAGTTTGAAAACATTTATGTCATGCAGAATAACTTACCGAATCACAATCTTTCTGGCTCTGCATTATTTATTACTTCCTGTTCATACAGTGCAAACCATGGTGTTTATTACTTTTCAGGACATGATTTATAGGGATGACTGATGAACCACAGAATATGCAGAATGCCAACTTCTCAATTTATTGGATTGCAAAATAAAAGATTTAACTAAAGAAGGGCCAAGCAGGTTCAGAGAAGATAGGCCATAACTTGGAAATAGAGACGGCGTCCAGTGCTGTATCATTCCCACAAGAAGCCTGGGAGTCAGCATTAATGCAATGAAACATCAATTTCTTTTGAACCACAACTCAGCTGGACAATTGTGTAGCTAACTAAGACCCTTATAGTTTTGTCCCACCAAGGTAGTTTCTAATTTGGTTGTTTCAAAATCTTGGAGCAATAGGGCCTCCTCAGTTTATGTAGGTGAAGAGCCCTAATCCCACAAGGTGCAAACATGTTATCTTTTCCCCTTTCACTCACAAGCACTGAGTCTGTGTACCACAAAATAAAACTTTTATTAAAAGGAAAAAGGGGATTCAACATTAATTTGGGAAAACACCACAACCACAATTCAAAAGTATGTGACTGTAGGCAAACATCCACACCACAGTGCATTGGGCAGCGTCCTTTGGTTCAATTTCTCACCTTGCAGTGTAAAAGTCTGACTGACAGATGTCTCTTAACAAACCACTCTCCTCTCCCTCCACTGCACCCGTCTCACAGTTGGTGGAATTTGCTCATTCAGAGGTCCATTCATGGGGCTTCATCTTCCACCTCTGGTGGATGTGGAGGGGGGGCGTTGAGCAATGCCTTTTCTGCTGCCACCTCTGCAACTGGCTCCTACTTGCAGCTGTGTCATTGCCACTGTTTCTCTGCTGCCACTATCTCTCTGCTGCCACTGGTGCCATCGTTTCTCTGCCACTACTGTGTCTCTGTCACGGCCCTCAGCGAGTCACATTTTGAGGGTCCACCACTTAACCAAGCTCTTAGTGATTTCACCAGGCAGTGAGGAACCTCACTTTCTGTGTTATCTTTTGCTGCAACACTGTCCCCACACAAGCCCTAAGCCTTAGTACCCCGATCTGCTCAGCAGTGATGTCAGCTCCGTGAATCACCAACCAGAAACAAAGACTCTCAGTTGAGTTTAATCAGCTCTATTTTTAAACACTGGCGAGAGGAAGCTCAAATGACATCTAAGAATCCACATCATCACATAGAAACACCTGTCCCCAGTCACTCTCTCCCCCACTGGGATTTGGCATCCCTACCCGATGCTTGGGAAGTGAGGTTCAGTTTAGGGTGCCCCCTCAACCAGTTCTGCTGCCCTTTACTTGTGCAATAAAGATAACATTCTATTGCTGCTGCATTCAAATACTAGGGCGATTTGTAACTCCAAACCAGTCAAAACCGATCATTTTGGCAAAGCACCTCCATCTGCTGCACGCCTGAGCAGACTAGACATGTCTATGAAATCATGGTCTGCCCCTGAAGGCTTTTCCCCCAGCTCATCACTAGATGTCAGAGGAGACATCCTCATTCAGACCCTGCTTACATTACGTGTGCACACTGAACAAGAAGCTTCTCTGAGTATAGATCCTCTCTATCTGTCCATCTCTAATGAGCTAACTAGACAATAGATTTCCTTTGCCAGTGTCCACTCATAATTTAGAAAGCCTGGAAAGAATATAAGGAACTGGTAGCTTTATCAAGCCCATCCAGATGGCTAAAATAAAGCTGGCTGATATTTCTGAAGTCATGTTTTAGCAGGCATTGGGTCTTCTGGAAAACTCAGAATGGATTTTTCTGTGGCTGTCGTTACTTTGATTGTTCCAAAGTCCTCCTCAGGAATCAAGAAAGTATCTTTCTCAAGACATGATGCAAATCTTATTTCTTTGCCATAGACAAGTTCATAAAGCTTTTTATTACATATCCTGGAAACAAAGATGGGTAAGCTGGAGATCTTTTTGTCGTTGGGCACAGATTTCTTTCATTGCTCTATAACTAGGTACAAGCAAAAATCAAACCTTTTGGAGGCTGACTTAAGCATCCCAAAGTCTGAGTGCTCATCCAACTGTATTCAAATTCTGTTGATTGAAAAATCAGGCTGTAAATCTCATGCAAACAGGTTTTCTTTTCAGATTTCCAGTATTTTCTGGTTTTGAGTGGAATGGAGGAATCCAAAGTCTTTCGATATTTTAACTTGTAATACCAGTTCAAACCAGGAAGTACAGAGCTGAGTGGATCGTTTTTTCCCCTAAAATAAAATCACCAACACCATTGGCACTAATTGGTACCCTTGTTAGCAATCTCAGTACACACACACCAGGAATTTAATGTATATAGAGTCAGTACTAGAGTGGAGAAAATAATTTACAATGAATAATTTATTCAATTAATTTAGCCACCTTTTCTGCTCTTGGAAGGAGATTGCAGTTTCTTCAAATTTATCCATTATTCAAATGTATTCAACAAAAATATTTTCAATGGTTTTGTTTTTTAATTCTATTATTTAATTACAAACATTGCAATAACACTGCGTTGCTCAATAGCAATTGTTCAGGAAAGTCACATCCTGTCATTTCTCTTTCCCTGATTCGATAAACAAGCAAGCACTTACGACTCAAATATTTACCTGTGGGAATTTAAAATGTAGCTTCTGCAAATATTCATGTGCAGTTTTAAAATTGCTTCCTGTGAACATCTTTTGCCAGTAAAAGTGAATTGCTCAAATATTTGTGGAAAGAAACACAAACCCGGCACCAGGAGAGTTTTGCCATTGAATTCATTGTGGCCAGATTTTTATCCAAGGAGTAGACTGTGGCATAAGCTAATTCACTTTAAAAAATTGAATAAATATTTAGGGGAATGATTTCTGCTTGTTTGGGGGTTTTGCAGTATTCATCCAGCTATAGCCTCAACTATCCTCTCTCTAACCATAACATGACTCGGTTTGGAATGAGATCCATTGGTGGGGAGGGGGGGGACTTGCATAGTAGCTGCCTGTGCTGTATTTGTTCTTTTGAGAGAGGACTTCAGTCTTCATGGTTGTCAAGCCAGGATCTTTTACCAGCACTTAATTAACCTCTTTCCCCCTTTCAATTAACTTCCAAAAAGGTCTGGGTGTGTTCAAGTTTTGGCTGAAAGTCCAAGATGCTTCTTATTTTGTCCAAACAAGTTCAGCATCTATACCTTTCAATTGCATTGGAGGGAAATAATACCGTGTGTCCTGAACTTGAAAGAGAAAAAAGGAAGAGGAAACACGTTTGTTATTACTTCTGAAATTCTTTCTGGTCATGTAAGGCACAGATTTCATTTCACAATAACAGAACAAGCTGCATTAATATCAGAGTCACACATCTCAGACATAAATGAAAACTGCGTATATCCTTGGAAAGATGTTGGTGTTTTGGAACTTGAGTATATGAAGTCAGGATTTTGGGGTGAATGTGGAACCTTTCTAAAGGTTTGAATTAGAGTTGGTCTGAAATTTCAGATCTTAGTGGCATATTTGGAGCTGTAGTTTACTACAGTGTGTTATAGGAAGAGGCGATAAATACAAGGTTAGCCTCTGGAGCTGAACTTTCAAATTCAAGAGGCATTTTGAATCCAGGGTTCTAGTCTGGGTCTATCTGTAATCTGAGTCTATTTGGTTAATTTATTTTTAAATTCTCATTCGTCTGGATGTCCACGTTCCAGCTAGGAACAGGAATAGATAGTACTGGTTCTAGGGATTTGTGGGGTTGTCTCTTGGAATAAGGTGTGAGTGGTGCAGACAGACTTTAGTAACCCATTTAGCATGCTGAGGTGCACTCTCCATGGTGGGAGAAAGTCATCATAGGTGTGGGAGTGAAGGAGAACTTTTTAAGCTGGAGGAAAAAGTTTCCTGTTACGGAGACTCTGGGAAGAGTTTTGGCAGCTGAAAATATAGGCTGTGTCAGGGTATTACTAGTGAGGGGGCAATGAGGATACAGACCCAGATTCACCTTTTCAGTCTCAGTGGGGTGCACAGAAAAGGAGAGTGGCAGACACAACTGATTTGGTTGATTTAATATACCCCCCCACACACACACACACGAAAGCTTATTATATCTACTTTAAGATGATGTATGATGTCAAGCAGTGCCATTGCCATAGAAAAAGGAATAAACAATGACACCCTCAACATGTTAAAATGACCACTTTGCAGTATTGTATTAGTATCTGTTAGTTTAATGACACTATATATTATTTCAAGACATAAAATTTATTTCTTTGTCACCTCAAAGCATCACAACAATAATCTAAAGGATAAAGCAAAAACAAAAAAATCTAATAAGAAGCTTGTACAGGTATTGTTGTAATGTAGTTGCATTGGTTACATTTCCAGTCAACATCATCTTGTTTATCATTATGTCAAGAGTGCCTGGTTACCAAATCATCTTTGCCTTTATATGTTCACAGCCCTGTTCTGATTACAGACACAGTCGATTGTGCAGAGATCCCTACTGGTACAGGCTAAAGTCTTGTAGAAGCTTAGATGCCATTGAGCTCTTGAAGAATACAGGCAGTAGTTCATCATCCTCATTTTTCCATCCGTGTCACAGTGGTGAGCCAATACATGGTTTCTCTCTCTGCGAAGACATCCAAATCTTTATTTGCCACAATGTTCTTTTGACATGCTCTTCAAAACTGGCCTTACATGGTGGCCCTGACATGGAGTTTGGCCAGTGAGTTGTCCTTTTTGATGGCTAGATTAAGGCACAAGCAATTCTGGTTTCTGGGAGTCTCCTCATCTTTCTGTCTCTTGTCATACAGCACCGCTACCGACTTCCTTGCTGCAGGAATTGCAGCTTGTCCGTCACTCTCTCCTAGCTTGGCAAGATCTTTGAAGCAGTAAGATCCCTTTGTGTTGACATTAAACACAGAGTCAGATCCTGTTCATATATGCACAGCAGGAAGTATGTTGCAGAAGTCAGGAATGAATGTGTCACAAGGAGCATGCACAGGTAGGAAGCGACATTTATCACCTGTACTGGTAATGCTGCCAGATTCAATCCACGAGTTATCTCCATGTTCCATTTTTGGAAGAGGTGAACAGCAAGGACCAAAACATCTGTATCAGGTGACCTGATTACTATGAATCCTTTGACTCCAAGAGATCAAAAGCCATGTTGGCACATACAGGATGTAGAAGCATCCTTGTGCCCACTTCCTCCTAAGTACTGTACAAGCCTAGGGCTTCTTTAACACCTCTGCTGGTAATGGACTTTACTACTGCACCACTGGAAAAATCTCCAGCAAGAAGGAATGTTTGTGTGGGGTGTGCTCTACACTCTCAGGTGCATTTTGAACCATTCATTAAAAGAGAACTTTTACAAGTGACTGCTTGCTGGATGCCACATTTAGACATTTTCTTTGTGGAGGCACAGGGCATCCATCAATCACCTGGTGTTTCTTGTTTCCAACTTTAGATCCTGTCCTCTATGGTCTTTCTGCAGTTTTCACAGAGTTACCGTTGTCAAAGACTTTGATTACAGAATTAGCTTTGTCAAATCCTTTTAGGACCTGACTCAAGTACTTAGCAGCCAATTCATCAAATGAGTGGAATTTATCTCCAGCCATCCTTTGTATGACAGCCATGGCATCTCTGATGTACACTTTTGTTTCTTTCTTGAATGCTCTTAACTCATGGATTCTTTCTGCTTCAGCTTCCAGCTGATGCCCTAATTCAGCTTTGTCTCTTCTTCTCATTGTTCCATCATCAAGGTAAACAGGCACAGGTCCTATTGGGTGACTAAGAATAGTTGCCATTGGCCTTGTCTACACTAAAAAATGTTTTTGACATATGTTGACTTTCAGTCACTGCTATAATTACACTGGTGGCTGATGTCCACACTGCTCTCCTTGGGTCAGCACCACTTCTACTAGCCTACGGGTTAGTATGATGAGCTGAGAGAGACCAAAGGCTTCCAGGCTCCCTGTGGGTTGCCCTCCCTCGGTCCCAGCCGGGAGCTGCGGCAGCTGTGTGGGGACTTCTCCCCTCCCCGGTCCCAGCTCGCAGCCAGAAGCTGAGAGCCAGACTCCAGCCACTATGAAATTGACAAAAATGATAATCCCTCCACTGCTGTAAGGGGACACAGTATCTACACTGACACTGCGTCGCCCTAATTCTCCTGACAAAAGCCCTTCGCTTCTCGTTGAGGGGGTTTTATTTCATTGAAAAAACAGAGCAGCTTTGTCAGCAGAGTGGGAGTGAGGGGGTGATTGTAGCGTGTACACCAGCACTGTTTGGTCGACAAAAGCTGACTTTTGTTGACACAACTCTCTACTGTAGACCAGATGACTGAAACATCATTTCTGCATCTTGCTATAAACAGGACACAAAACAATTGCTGGACTGATAGCTCCTGTGACTGTCCCTGCCTTGCTACACTTAAAATGGATCTTCTTGGCCATATAACCAAATGTTCTGATGCCAGATTTCTTGACTGGGCTGAAGAAGCTACATGTCCTATCAGAACCAAGTGCACCTCTCTCACAAATCTCTCCATTTGTACGTTGTCAACATCTGACAGATAACATATTTTTCATGGTTTGTGGAGAATCTTTCTCTTGTTGTAAGCTTTAGGAAGCTTGTTTATCCTCTGTCTTCATATACTGTAAGTTCCCAGTACAGGTAAAATTCCCAAAGTATATTTGTTAACTTCACCACCACCACCATTTTTCATTTTGAACAAGTATTCAGACTTGGGCTAAATTTCTTCTGTACATTAGTAGCACAATTGTCATTTTTGTTTAGGGGGGCATTTTGAGTGAAGCCCGTATGAGCTGTGTGTTATCTCTAATACTGAATTTAAAAAGCTAGTTCCTAGAATATTTCAAAGGCTAATACTGCATGCACAGGCAATTACAAAGTAAAACCTTCTACCAGGAAGACTAGATGCTATACTCTTTTACGAAAGCTTACAAATGGAAAGATATTATATTAGGAATTCATATAAATTTATATCTACCCACTATACATTACAAACTATGGGCATGCTATCTACTGCTATTGGTACACACCCTTCAGTCTGAGACTGATCTGGTCAGCAAATTTCAATTGAAAATACAAAAACCTGTTGTTATCGCTTGTGAGATACTTTAACAATTAAGAATATGCAATGTGGAAACGTCATGATACTATACTGAAAAATGTCAATATTCACCATTTTTGGCCACATGTTAAACAGCTTCATCATTTCTGAAGAAAAAACACTCATGCGAATCTAATCAAAATCTTTTAATATCGTGTCGTTTGGTAGCTTTGACCCACAAACAACACATTAAGGTGTTGAAATTAACTGTAAAAACTGTAGTCAATCATGCTGCAGTGTTTCTGGAACTGTGCAAAAAAGACACTTTCTCGTTTTGGGCTTAGTTGTTTCACTTCGCCTTCAGGCTTATGGTGCCACTTGGCAGCTCCTCATCATAATTCATTTTAACGTACATAAAATAAGCTTTCAAAGGATATATCATTTGGGTGTGTGTAGAGTGTGTACATTAAACTCTAAAAATACGGTCCTTTTTGGAGAATTGCCAAATGCCTTCAAGACATTGGAGGTCATAGCTAAATGCTAATAGTGCTTGCTAAAAGATTTAGAGCCCTCAAAAGGATATGTTCAAGTGTGGCCCATACCTTGGGATTGCCCTGGAAAATTAGTTGTTTAGATACAATGATAAATGTTGCTGTGGTATGTCCTGCACCAGAAAATTCATGAGAGAACCTATGTTCACAAGACCTTCATCTTAATTTTGCAGAAAAAAAATGTTTGGATAGGTTGATTAAGCTTCATTAAAGGCTTATCCAAACAGAACGTCTAGACTATCCAAAGGCCACACATTGGTACCATAATAGTACTACATACAGTTAAAGGATGCATACATTCTCTTTCTTTCTCTCCAAATCAATGGTTTCAAGTCACAGTGCAATAACTGACATAGCAAATTTCTTTGAACTTGAAGGGAAGAGCACATGTTGCTGGAGGGAATTATTTGGAGGAAGCACCAGGAAGTCAAACTGTATGTGCCCATGACTAGCGTGTCAGCTATAGTTGCAGCCCCTCTTTAAAAAGTTCACTTAATAAAGAGCCAATTCAGTTTTAGAAACCTGGAGTTATTTCATGTTATTACCCAGTACATGGTGCATAAAACATACTAAAAGTGGTCTGTGTAGTGAGACCTAAAGAATAGTAGAGAGTGTGATTAACAGTCAAACAAAGCAGCACCTAGAAACAGAGCAAGTAGGCAGCTTGGGGGGACTTGGGCCACCAGCACTGTTCCAATGAAGAGGAGGCTATCTGCAGCTTGACTTTAGCAGATCTAAAGACTGTCAGTGGACATGCAGTGCAGAAGAAGGCTTCCAGCTTTACGAATGCCATATTTACAACTATGCTATTAGATCAACGACCTGTCCAAGCAGATTGTTGAGCCAGCTGCAATTTAATCTCAGTAACACGGATAAGCAGCAATATTAAACTAGAAAAATGTGACCAAGTGCTTGTGGTGTACAATAAAACCATCCTGGGGCCCTTTGGCCAGTGCAGGTTGCTACAAACTAGAGCTGTGTGACTACAACAAAATAGTAGTTTTCTAGTATTCATCACAGAATCATAAAAGATTAGGATTGGAAGGAACCTCGGGAGGTCATCTAGTCCAACCCCTGCTCAAAGCAGGAGCACCCCAACCAACTAAATTAGAATTTTAAAACAAATTCTCTTTCATTATGTTTGTGCCCATTTTGTGTTCACTATGCCTATTATAGCAGTGTTCCCCATATAACTGAATATCAAACAAATATTGCAGAGTAGGACCAGAATGTGATTTTTGAATTTTTGATCATGAGTATTTGCAGTGAATTATGATTCCCAGAATTATACTCTTCAGAACAGGGAACTGAAATGAATCATGTGATTTGTGTCCAATCAGACCATCTGAAATTTCAAATATTAGCTACTCGCAATCAGGCTCATAGAGAGCAATTTGGGGCCCTGGTACCTCATGTTTCCTGTGATCCAACCACATCCAATTTCATCTTCATTTCATCCCAGTTACAGACATTTTATGGAGGCCCCTGAACTCAAGGCCCTGCTACAATTGTTCACCCTTCAGGTCCCTTTCATCAGCACTGCTCACTATGAACTGTTCACATGCAACTTACAGATCAAGAGACACTCTGAAATTGTTTAATGAGTAAATTTTAAAAAGAAATCACAGCCCCTTTGTGGACATTTTGCAAATAGGAAGAGGCAAAACTAATCAAATCTAATTTATTTCTTATGAATTATTTGCCTATCTCTAGATATAACTGAAAACAGATTATGAATTAATACAAAGTGATTGTCAAACTAAATTGACGTTTGCATCGGTGTTTTTAGAATATTAGCAAAGTAAGGTGGATGGGGTAATATCTTTTACTGGACCAACTTCTGTTGATGAAAGAGACATGATGAGGAGTTCTGTGTAACTTCGTAAACTTGTCTCTTTCACCAATGGAAATTGGTCCAATAAAATATATTGCCTCACTTCCCTTGTCAAGATAAATTGATGTCTATTTTGCAGGAACTGGGTAAGAAATATGATATTTTTGTATGCAGTCTATAGTTTCTGAAGTATATCCCAGCCCACAAAGCCTTAAAATGATGGTTAGGTGGCTCTGCTCAGTTTTCTGGTATAAATGATCAAATGTAGCAAAAGCAAACAAACAAATAAACTGACAGAAGACAAGTGAGTTATAAATTACTCAAAGTAATGATCCTGAACTCTAGAACATGCACTAAGTTTGGATGAAGAGAGTAAAGTATAAAACAAAATATATAAAATGATTAAAAAAATTGAACATAACTCATCTCTTCTTCCTGTTTGAAAATCTTAAAAAGCACTAAAGAGAATTGTTAAAATCCCCTTTGGGCTGAGAACAATGTGGAAAAGTTTTGCCTAAGGGAGGAATTTTTTTCAGAAAGTTATAAGTACCTGAAGACAGCGGCTTCTTAGAATGAACTTCCTCAACATCAGTGTGTATTGTTCATCCCTTGGTGCTATAACTATTCCTGGGCTTTATCCTGGGCACTCCATCTAGTTATTCTGGGGAGTGAATAGTGATCAAGTCAAGTAGGGTAGCTTGCCATGCATACAGTGAAATTGTTGCCCCGTCTTTCCTTTTCTCTTATTTTTCCATCTTTGATTCAAAATGTAAAAAGTACAAGATCATGGTGCAACGCCGTAGAGTTTAGACTTCGTATTGTTGTGATTTTTTTCATGTGTTATGAGCGTTCCTCCTTTAAAAAAAATAGGCTGAATCTGCTTTCATTCCATATGAGTTCACCACAGGCATGAGGTGCAAAGAAAAATGTGACTGTGACATAGCTGGATCATTTTACCTGCATGACATGGATTTAGATATGACATGTTTTGAATTGCTGACCTAGCAACACAAGATACACTACAATATCAGAAACAACCGTTGATCTTTGCACTGCTAATGCAAATTACATGACCACTTGGCTCAAGTCTGCAAAATATTTACTAATACTATATTGTACCCTATCAAAACCGTGGGACTCCTCATGTCAGTCAGTATCTATGCAAGATAGTAAATGTTTGCAGGACTGAGCTCACAGGGCCTGACCCAAAGCCCATTGAAATCTTTCTATTGGTGCACTGTAATAATAGGAAACACTTCAGAGGTCACCTAGAATCATTCCTTCCTCTTTCCTCAACCTTCATGCCTAGATAGATCATATGGTTGTGGTTTATGCTATTTAAACACAGATCAAGTGACACTCTCAATAGACAGAAAAGAAACCCACGTTGTGATATCAATGGGAGTTCTGAAATACAGCATTTGGGCCTGGTTGCCTAAATAAGGTTATCACTATACATGTGAGCTATATGGAATTATGATCCACTAGGTTAAGTGCCTCTGTGCCAGTCTGTAGTGAATCTGATCCTGTTTCCATTGCAGTCAGTAGCAAAACTCGCATTTTTAGTGGGGCAGCACGATTGGGTGTGTGGAGGGCTGGGAAGCTGACCTCCGATCCTTTGTCTTACTGTCAGCAGTGATGGACTGGGTCTAAAAATTGGCCCTGGCAGTTGAAGCACACCAACCAGGGCACCGCTGGGCTCATGTGGTGGGAGAGCAGAAGGGGGGAGTGGGCACTGCGCTCCGGCCAGGGCGCTGCTGCTGGGCCCACTTGGTGGGACTTTGGAGATGGGCGGGGCTGCCACGCTTGTACCAGGGCATCACTGGGCCCACATGGAGGGAGAAGGGTGAGGGAAAAGGGCGAGGGAGGAGTGGCTGCCACACTCAGTCAGGCACAGCTCAAGGGCCTGATGAAAAGCTTCCACGGTGGGCCAGTTGGAGTGCACTGGGCCCTTTGGCATTTGCCAGAACTGTCAGATGCCCAGTCCACCTGTGACTGTGGGGATGGGGTGGGGGGCAATAGCGGTGTCTAGTCCCTGCTCCCAAGCTAGGGTGTTTGGGTCTCTCCTCTGCAACTGGGACCTTTGCCCTTAGGTGGAACACGGAAGGAAGACGTCGGCCTTCCTTCTCTACCAGTCCCAACCCAGGGCTCTGCAAGTAGTAAAACTGCCAGGTTCCTCCCGTAAAAAGCCTAAATCTGCCACCCTGGGCTATTTCCTATTTATGAGCTCCTTCAGTTTGGGGTATGGCTTTTATAGTCAAAACAGTCAATAGTTTTACAAACAAAGTCCTAAAGGAGCAGGGCCCTGCAAGACCTGCTGCTTCTTGAAGTGGAAGATGGTTGGAGAAGGTGCTGCCAAGGGCTTTATCTTCTATGTGATCCCTTCTCAAGCTCCCTCTTCTGTGTGGCTTCATGGGAAAGGAGTCTTCTGTCCTGCAACCTTTCCACCTCCCCTTTCCTGGCCTTCTGAGTTCCCTTTAACCCGGTCCTCTAGGTGGAACATTCTCAGCAGGCCTGAAGGGATAGGGCTAATTGATATCACTATCACCCTTCCCTTCAGGCCCAGTGTTGGGTTTATATCCACTATCAAATGGCGGAGTGCATCACAAAAAAACTATGACATTCCTCTTTCCATAATTCATAATGACGTATTATTGCTTACTTGTGAGTTCTTGGAATACCCACGATGATCTGGGCAATTCTAGTGAATTCCCAAAGCTTTAGTATGAATGATCACGCATGTGAAAATCAGAACTGAGAGTACATTATTCACTATCTGTAATTCTCCTGTTTAATTGTTTCAGTTATCCAGTCGGGTAGAAACAATACCATGTGATGTAGCTGTCACTCATAATCTGCGAATAACTACCAGGAGTGTGCACAAGGGGGTGGAAAGCTGGGGCACAGCCCCCCCCTCAGGTAATCAGTAGGGAGGATGTGCACTCCTCCAGCTCCTGGGGGCTTGGAGGGTGGGCAAAAAGCTCCTCCGGCCCCAGGGGCTCCAGCGGGGGTGGGAGGCATGCTCATTCCAAAAGCTCTGGAACTTACATTCCTGTGTATGCCCCTGCAAAATTACCATATACAAAGTTTAACGTTTATTTTTCCAAACTCTTCAGCAAATGCTAATACATTTAAAGAAATTTGGGATTGGTTAAAGAAAGCTTTACTAATAAAAAGAGAGACTAAGCAGAGATGCTCAGACCTTAGTGGGTCAGGAGCCAAATTAGCAATCGTTACCCAAAAAAGCCACAGTAGTGTGGATTCATTGTTTTATTTACTGTAGTACTATTCATATTTAAACAGCATGACCGAAGAAGTGTGTGTGTGTGTATTATTCTCACAGCAAATAAAGTTGTTGTTGCAAGTTGACAACTTAATTGGTTAATAACATAGTAAAATCATCCTGATTGGTTAATAATTCAATCACACAGTGTTTTAATATCAAATGCAGCAAAGACCCAAGGGCGATGCATTAAGAGCCACTTGTGGCTTGTGAACTGCAGTCTGAGTATCACTGGGCTAAGGGTGCCTGATTCTGTAACATACCAACTGCCCTGAACTCTCTCTAAAGTAAACGGATAGAGCTGCTTTACATTTTCTGACTTTTGATTTATTCAATGATTTTTCCTCAGAATTTTTATTTTTAAATAGTGTACATTTTTCTTAAATGCTTTTGGGGAAGATTCATCCTAATTTTCAACCATCTATAGAGCAGGTCAAAAACTTGCACAATTTGGTCAACAGGAAAAAAGAGGATCCCTTTTTTCTCCTAAAACATTCCACAAAAGAAGTCTGGGGTTTTTTTTCTGGCCATTGCTACCAAACGGAGTTCAGAGAGTTCAGCCCCTTTAAGAATTAAGATTTAAATTCAGAAGGACTATTATTTCTAACGGATAATTTGACCAGCTCCAGTATTGCTCTTTTTCCTGCTCAACTCAATTAGAAAAACATACATATTTTTGCCTCATTCCTTTCAGTTTCTTTGCCTTCCACATGCATGTATATGTAAGGAAGGTGTTGCCTTCCTGCCAACAAAGTGTTAGTGAAGATGATGAAACTATACAAATCCAGTCACTGTCCAACTGGGGTAATCTTGTGTGCATTTGCTTTGCTCTTTTTTAGATGCTCTGTAAGTAGATTTCCCTTGCCTCCCTGCCTCCCCACATGCCCATAGGTATCTAGCAGGTCAGGTATTTAGCTCTCAACCCACAGGGGAGTATAAGGTCAGATTAGTTGCATGATTCTTGAATTAATTAGCAAATAAAATCTCACAGATTGTTACGAATATACCTTGTCCCAGGCACGTCTGGTTCTTTTTCTCCTAGCCTTCTCATTGTTGCTCACAAAGGAAAGTTCTTCCAAAAGTAGCCAGTAATCCATCTCTGCATTTCAGACCGTGTCATTCTTTTAGGAGCATTCAGACATAAGTGCCTGGAGTCAGCCACACTTGACATTTTAAAAGGTCTTGACATCATTCAGCAAATCTTGCCCATTACTGGACAAGTGCAACCAAATGCAACAATAGGGCCATTGTTCCCTGCCAATTTGAGGTAGCTCTGCTTTAAATTACTCCAGCCTTCCCACATGACAACATGACTTAAAAGGTTATGAGTTCATCGCTGGTTTTATACCAGGCTCTTTGACACTGGTCCTTCCTATGAAAATAGGAAAGTTCAGCAGCAGCACATAAATATTTCCATGAAAAATAATTTAAAATACTCTGGGTTATACATACTGATTAATTTTGTGTCTGATGCTTTGTTCAAATATATTTGATATTTTCAAAGTAACACGTGCCTGCGGACTATTTATTTACAAGTTTGTTACTGGAGCCTGAGCATTTCCCCACTAATTCCTCTGGCATCCATCCCATTCACATTGGTTTGTCCACATTTCAATTCTGACTGCTGCTTTTGTCTCATTCACCCAGTCTAGCCTTTCCTGTTTCTGGAACCTTGTGGCTGGAACAGTTTCCTCTTCATGTATGTCAAGTTCAGTTCCTCTTCACAAAACATCTAAAAACGTGCCTGTTCTATGAAGCATTTATCCATAATGCAACAGACACCATTATGTGTCTGTTTGGTATGGTATTGTGCCTTTAGGTTGCAAGTTCCTTAGGGCAGGGAGCTGTTAATTTTTAGCCCTGAAATGTAAAATGACTTTGATATATAATTAGATTGTGCATCCAAAAGCTTCCCTACCTTACTGTTTAGGTAATCCTGTTGAACTAAATAGGACTACTTACACATTAACATTGAACACTGAACATAAGTAAGAGGTGCAGAATCTACCCCTAAACAGCAATCATAATTAATACATGGAAATCAAACAGACTTGTGAACCAGAGAGATGTGTTTTACACTGCTTGCCAATAGGTTGAGATACTTCACCTGCAAAACTGGCTATGCAAAGTGAACACTGGCAGATTTTTCTGATGTTTTTTCTGGCAGTAATGCTAATTGAGTAGCTGCTTTCTGGGAAATGACATAACAGCACAAGAAACACTCATTGACTGACATTGTCAAGTCAAGTCAAGAAGCACCATTCTCGTGGAATGGCATCAGTTCTAAGCTGCAGTGAGATGGTTCAGCTGCCACCAGAGAGGAGGCAGAATGTGTCAATCTAGAGAGAGAAAGAGAGAGATCAGTCTATTCATATTCTAAAAGGAGTTGTGACATTTGGTTACCACATTACACATACAGTGTTCTCTCAAACCAAGAGGGCAGAGAGCTGAACTACTAGATAGTAAAATGGATGCTTTAGATGGTACTCAGTGCAAAGGATTTGCATATTTTGTTTTTAAGAAACCAATCGTGGCAGCTTGTCTGCATCTACAGTAGAGTTCGGGGGAAATTTTCCACTGTTTCTCCACCATGAATACAGTGGTAACAATAGTGGCCATACAAGCATGAACAGGGCAAATCTACATGTGTAGGGTATCCACACTGGAGGTGGAGGGGTAATTTCAAGCTTGGATAGACATACCCATGCTAGTTTTGATTGAGCTAGAGTGTGCTAAAACTATCAGTGTAGTTGTAGTTGCATGGGCAGTGTGATAGGCTGGCCACCCCAAGTACAATCCCATCCAAGACCCTGAGTACATACTTGGGGAAAGGCTAGCTACCCCATATATGTACCTAAAATCTCAGATGGGATTGTACTTGGGGAAACCAGACCATCCCACTGCTCATGCAACTACAGCAAAGCTGCTATTTTTAGTGCTCTAGCTCAGTCAGAGCTAGTGCAAGTACGTCTACCTGATCTGGAAATAACATCTTCCAGCTCCACTGTTTACATACTCCTGATGATGAGAATGGTTCTGTTTTCCACACACTAACACTCCTACTACTGCTACAGCTGCAACAGTGGTAAAAGAAAAGTAGGAGAATTCCCCCCCAAAGACTAGTATAGTCAAGGCTGTAGGAACTGATGGTGGGAGATACGTAGGATCCAAACGAGGCACAGAACCATCCCCAAGGCCCGTTGACTTCAGTGGGAGTTGAGGACTCTCAGCACTTTGCAGTCTTTATATTGTGTTCTTTCATTGTGTTCCTGGAACCTTCTGCACTAGAAGGAGGGAAGAAGCAACACAGGAAGTCTCAAAAAACAGATTTATTAATTTCACATTTTCTCAACAGAAAGCCCTTCTTTTGTGATTTAAGAAACAAAAGTTAATGCATAAATTTCCAGATGACTTTTGTGCAGATTTGCCATATGTTCTAAAGTGATTTCTTATGGGAGAGCATGTTCATGTACAGACAAGTACTACCAGCTTGTATCCCCTGCTTGGAACTAGAGGGAAGACTGTATTTAATGGGCTAGATTCAGACTTTGGATCTGGCTGTTTTCTTTTTTTTCTTTTAATGAATCTTAATTGAAGTATTTTTGATGGAGAAGGACATGTGACTCATTGTGATGAAACAACATGTCATTAGTCCATCACATTACTGAAGTCTGTTCTATAGAGGAAAAGTGCCTCGGAGTAATAATAATGCATAGTGCTTTCTTTGAATGAACAACACACACAGTTTGGCCATTAACTGAAGTTTCTAAAGATTAGCAGTAGAAGTTGAGTGACAAATGAGCTACCCCTCCCCACACTTATAGGCCTAGTTTATTAGGTATCCCACCGAGTGAGTTTTCTCTTTTTTGTCCTGTGTTGGCTGTAGTCCAACACATAACATAACAATAACACTTTACAAAGCACTTTACAAACATTAATTAATGCTCACAACATCTTTATGAGGTGGAAAAGTATTATAATCTTTTTACAAACAGACGAACTGAGGCACAGAGTTAAATAACATGTGAAGGTCACATGAGTCAGTGAGTGAGAATTGTAGGAAATTTGCCTTCTGATCCTGTGCTCTAACCACTAAACATCCTAACCAGGAACAATAGATGGAGACAGGAGAGCTGTGGGAGTGACAAATAGTGCAGTAATGTTGCAGACACAGAAGGAAAATTTAGGCAGAATGGTCTTCTCATTCCCAAGATACCTACCTTCTTTTGATTGATCTCAGAGCCACCTACAGTGGTGCTGTTGGTTTTCAAGTCAACACTTACAAAGACTATTGTGATTTTATATCGTTTAAAGTCCAATTCTGTAGAAGCATTGAGATCAGGGAACAATTCCACACGTGTTTCAGTGACAGATTCGTGTCTTTGTTAACTGTAGATGCACAAGAATTCTTGATCATCATCTTTGTTTTTTAGCTTAAAATAAATTGAGAAAACTAAAATTGAGTCTCCTGTAGACTTGATCACAAAAAGGGATCAATGAATATGCACAAGATAAAACAGTAAAGGGGCTGATTCACTTCTGTGTCACTGCAGCATGACACGTAACATCATGAAAATTAATGTGTTAAACCAATGTGAATCTGGAGTATACTGATGTAGATCAGGCTCAAAGTCCATCAGAAGAAGAGTAGAAGCCAAAATTCACTAAAATGTTTGTTCCATTTCATCAGTGAAAAATCTTTTCACGTGTTGTATTTTTTCCTTAAACTGAAGGCCCTTGCCTTTTACAAGATAAACCATCCACATGATAATTGGATTTAGCTTTGAATTTTTGTTGATAATGTCCTTGCAATTACAATGGTCCCAAACCTGGGAGGTTGTGAGCACCCAGAGCTCCCAAAAACTTGAAAAGAGGGGTGGGGGGTGGAGAGTACTCAATTTTTTTCTGGATTTATCCCATATGTTTGAATTCCTATTGAATTTATTCTACATTGCTAACATTGAAGCACATGTGTCAAGTGTACCATGTGTCAAGTGTAACGTGGACAGGCCTCTTCTGAACATTGTCAGCAGAAAAGTGTTGAAGAGTTGTTGGTTCTTTTCCGCACCAGGAGATGGGTTTGTGCAACCATGCCTATTTAGCAGTAAACTGAAGTAAATATTATGATGTGCGGGAACTGCATTTTCATGAAATGAAGACCATAAGTCAGAGTGGAGCAAATGCTACTGTTTTCAATTACAGTTGATGTTCAAATAGATTCAGACATTGCTATCTTATTTATAAGGGTTGACCTATAGCTATTCATGCTGGAACTTATTCTCATTTAAGTTACAACTATAGATAGACTCTACATGCCACTTTGAACCTGTATATTACATCTAAAGCATTTAATTATAAATGTTGAATTGAATATAACAGGTTTTTTTCAGAGCTGGTTTATGCACCAAGCATGCCCACACAGGGTTTTCTGCTGATATACAAGTGGAGGGTGAAATTTAACTTCCTCCATTCTTACTGCATTCCGAATGCCCACTGTGTATCTGTATATTAGAGATACGTACATTCAAATGCACTGGGCAACTATGTGTATTTGTGTTTCTTGAGCTTCGGATGTTTAATGAGTAACGAGCAAACAATGAAGCTCAGTTTTCTCAAAGGTGTCAGAAACTGCACATAAAATATTCTTCCCCTGTCCACTGGGCTTCCATTTTTTTCATTCAGAAAAAAGAGAAGTGTTAGGCTGTGGTATGGCAGCTTGCCAAGTCGTTATGATAAGCCTGCATTGCTCGCTGCTTGGTGAGTTAAACAGAATTATGCATTGTTCTAAAGCAACGAGGGAGTGGTTTCCCAGACTGTTTTGAACAACAGTATTGTAAGGAGGCATAATAATGTCAGCAGCATGGAGTCTAGGCAATAAGATACCACCAAATGATGAAAAGAGGAATAGAACTTAATGTACTAGACCTCTAGCTGAAAACTAGTATACAGCACCAACATTTTATTGAGGGGAGCCTGATTTCAAACATTATTAAGACTTGTAATAATGACTAGTAAAGTTGGGCCCAACTCAAGACAACTTTACAGAGGATGGGCACTCAACACTTGCTGAGAATCAGGAACCTATAAGGTGTCTCAGATTGGACATTCCAAATTTCTCAGGAGGCTTGTTGCTTGGAAAAAAGAGAAAATTTCCAACCCAAAGTCTTATAAAGTGAGTTGCCAGGCCTCCTATCGCTAGTGGAGGCACGAGGGGAGCCATCAAACTAAGATGTGTGAGGGACCAATAACTCCTCTTACACATGGGATGTTCTTCCTTCTTATACATCCTAAGAGGACCTCTGTTAGGCCTCCATGGTTTGCAGAAGTAGGTCACCCCTCTGATGAATGACAGGATGGAGAAGGCAGGACTGTGCAAGTACTTCCCCTCAAATGTTATCCTGCTCTTGAATGTCCCCTGCTCCACCTGGATCCTTCTTGTCCTGCTTGTTAGGGATGGATAAGATTCTACGTGCAAAGATAACATGTTGATATCTGAATGGAGGCACAGTCAAGGTAGTTTTGGTACTTTGCTGAGAAGAGCTGCCTTGACTGGGGTAATTCACATGACTGGAATATTGGTATAGAAGGGTACAGCTTGTTCAGGAAGAACATGCAGGAAAAAAGAGAGAAGGTCTTGCCTTCTATATCCAAGATTATACACTTGTACTGAGGTTGAGAGAGAAGTGGGAGGTGGACCTTTTGAAAATCTCAGGGTAAGGAATAAAGGGCTAAAAACAAGGATGATGTCATGATAGGTGTCCACTATAAACCATCTACCCAGAAAGAGGAGGTGGGTGAGGTTTTTTTAAACAACTAACAAAATTATCTAAAGTACAGGACTTCAACTTACCCAGACATCTTTTGGGAAAGTAATACAGCAGGGCACAGATTACCTAACAAGTTCTTGGACTGCATTGGAGACAACTTTTTATTACAGAATTTGGAGAAAGCGATTAGCGGAGAGACTATTCTAGATTTGATTCTGACAAACACAGAGGAACTGGTTGAGAATCTGAAGTTGGAAGGCAGCTTGGGTGAAAGGGATTATGAAATGGTAGAGTTCATGATTCTAATAAATGGTAAAAGGGAAAACACTGCATTAAAGACAACGGATTTCAAGAAGGCAGACGTTAGCAAACTCAGATAATTGGTAGATAAGATCCCATGGAAAGCAAATTTAAGAGAAAAAAGAGTTTAGGATAGTTGGCGGTTTTTTAAAGAGACATTATTAATGGTACAAGAGCAAACTGTACCAATGCATAGGAAAGATAGGAAGTATGGTAAGAGGACACCCTGGCTTAACCAGAAGATTGACGATCTAGGTCAAATTACAAAGGATGAATATAAAAAAATAACACAAGTATGTAGGGACAAAATTAGAAAGGCCAACGTACTTAAACAAGGGATATCAAAGGTAACAAGAAAGCATTTTACAAATACACAAGAAGAAAGAGGAAGACCAAGGACAGAGTAAGCCCATTACTCAATGAGGAGAGCAAGACAACAGAAAATACTGCAGTGACAAAGTGTTAAATGTCTGTTTTGTTTTCACCAAAAACGTTAGCAGTGAACATCAGTGTAAGTGGGGTAGTATCTGAGGCTAAAATAGGGAAAGAACAAGTTAAGAATTACTTTGATAAATTAGGTGTCTTCACGTTGGCAGTACCTGATGAAATACAACCTAGAATATTTAAGGGACTAGCTGAAGAGATCTCTGAGCCACAAGTCATCATCGGTGAGAACTCATGGAAGTCAGGAGAGATACCAGAAGACTGGAAAAGGGCATATATGGTATCTATTTATAAAACGGGGATTAAATCAATCCAGGGAATTACAGATCAGTCATCTTAACTTTGATACCTGGAAAGATAATGAAGCAAATGATAAAACAATAAATTTGTAAGCATCTAGAAGAGAATAAGATAAATTACAGTCAACATGGATTTGTCAAGAGCAAATCACATCATACCAACCTCATATCCTTTTCCAGGGTAATAAGCCTTGTGGACAGAAGAGAAGCAATAGAAGTATAATATCTTGCCTTTAGCAAGGCTTTTGATACTGTTTCACATGACCTTTTCACAAACAAACTAGAGAAATATAATTTAGATGATCTTACTATAAGGTGTGTGCACAAATGACTGGAAAATCATACTCAGAGAACAGTTATCAATGATTCACAATCGAGCTGGAATGGCTTATCAAGTGGGGTCCTTCAGGGATTTGTCCTGGCTCCAGTTCCATTTAATAGCTTTATAAATGATTTGGATAATGGCATAAAGAATACACTTAAAGTTTTGCAAATGATACCAAGCTGGGAGGGGTTGCAAGCACTTTTGAGGACAGAATTAGGATTCAAAATGATTGTGATGAAACGGAGAAATGGTCTGAAATAAATAAGATGAAATTCAATAAGGACAAATGCAAATTGTTACACTTAAGAAGGAATAATTAACTGCACAAATGCAAAATGATAAATTATTGCCTAGGAAGGAGTACTGGAAAAAAGGAGTGAGGGTTATAGTAGATCACAAGCTACACATAAGTCAACAATGTTATACTGTTGCAAAAAAAATTCAGATTCTGTGATGTATTAGCAGGAGTGTTGTAAGCAAGACATGAGAGACAATTCTTCCACTTTACTCAGTACTGTCCTCAGCTGAAGTATTGTGTCCAGTTTTGTGTATCGCACTTCGGGAAAGATGTGGACAAATTAGAGAAAGTCCAGAGGAAACTAACAAAAATAATTAAAAGTCTAGAAAATATGTCCAATGAGGAAAGATTGAACAAAATGGGTTTGTTTAATCTGGAGAAGAGAAGACTGAGGGAGGACATAAGTCTTCAAGTATGGTAAGAGATTGTGATAAAGAAAAGGGTGATAAATTGTTCCACTTTGCCACTGAGGACAGGACAAAAAGTAATGGCTTGAATTGCAGCAAGACAGATTTAGGTTAGCCATTAGGAAAATTGTAAGGATAGTTAAGCACTGGAATAAATTGCCTAGGGAGGCTGTGAAATCTTCATCATTGGAGGTTTTTAAGAATAGATTAGACAAACACCTGTCAGGGGTGGTCTAGATCAGTATTTCTTAACCTTTTAGTTAACAGGGACAGATTTGCTGCCTTCCTAAACTGTGTCAGGGTGATCTCTGGGACCAGAGCCAGTCTACAGACCAGTCGTTGAGAAACACTGGTCTAGACAATACTTAGTGCTGCCTCTGTGCAGGGGAGTGGAGTAGGTGATCTGTTGAGCTGCCTTCCAGTCCTACATTTCTATGATTCTGTGGTTTCCTGGGTTTCTAATGTTTGAGTATTTTTTTTTCTTCACTCTAGCATTCTTGGAAAGAAATATGCACTCATATGTGCTTTCAACGTTACTTTCCCCTTAATACAGGTGAAATACAGGTGAAAGTACTTAATACTCCCCTTGATTTTCCTGGGCTTTAGATCGGTGTCCTTTTTGTACTGGAGTATATATGTACAAAAGTACTGTGTTTTTTCTCTCTTCCTTCATATCTAGTATAGACTGATGCATAATCATGTTGTGCTGTGGATATTTTTCTATGCAGATTTTCTCAGGAGATATTTTCCTTTTTTCATGACACTGAAATTTGGATGATGAATTTTAATATTTAAATGGATAAAGTTCTTTCTGTATTGGATTATGTCTTGGGGATTCTTTGATTTCTCTCCCCTCACCCTATCTCCTAGGGCTTCTCATCAGTTGCTAACTTAATAATTACACCTTCAATTATTCACATCCCTGTTTTTAGATACGACACTGTTTGTAGGATCAGCACTGCAATGTTGTCTTCCATTCTTCTTCTTTTTCCTTCTGAATATTTAATTGTTCTCACTCTAAGGATTCACATTTGTTCCATATAAGATACTCTGATATGACAAGAATACTTATTTCTGATTTAGAATAATTTTTTTCTCAAGGAGGAAGGGTGAAAGCATTGCCACACTTGTACTGTAATTATGTCCCCACAATGAATCACTTACTTCTGCTTTTCTTTAGAAAAACTGCATGTTTATGGACAGGAGTACAAAACTATAAGACTGATTTATATAGCAGTTATGTTTTATTCTAAGTAGTATAAGCTGCATTATTGTTGAGTTGATTTTTGCATTAAAGTTTCTCTTACTGCTTTGCAATTGATTGGTTTCCTGGTGGCCTCTGATTTGGAAAAAAGAAGCAGCGTAAATGGTAAATTTCTGATTTACTCACAGCTAACATGTACTCCTACTGATAGAAACATATTAAGAGTTGGATACTTCATATCACAGATTGAGATTGAAGGGATAGGATTAATTTTTCCCTGTTATTATTATTATCAGAAAACATAGACTGATAAATTATGCATTGCACAGACATTTTAAACGTGTACCATTTCTATGGATATAAAGCCATCCCAATTTTTTTAAAAACCCAGTCTGAAGTTGCTAGGCCAAACTATTCTAAAGGTATAATGAAAGAAAAAAAGTATAAGAAATTTTGAAACATGATTTATGTTAACTATTCTAATTCCTCATGACTCAGAAATGACTTGGTTCATTCTCCTCAAATTTGGCTGAAAGCTTACCTCTGCTTCCTTTCAGACTGAGGAGTAGAGACAGAAACCATGCCAAATGGGGTTGTAGGGAAACGAAAACATTTCCATGCCTCCCAGTCTAGTTAATCTAGATGTGTACACATCTAAATGCCCATACATCTAGATTGTGAGATGGACCATGGGCAGGTTTGGCTTGGTTCATTGTGTTTTACCTGTCCGATGATTATATCAAAACCACCACTAGTTTTCATATTTTCATGTTTCCCCTGCTCACTTGTGGCTATAATAATAATGAAGCTAGGTTATGGGGGATGAAATAAACAAATCATTCAGACTCCCAAGCTCACCATTACACATATATGTAGGTTGTAGGGTTATCCACCACCCAGTATTGCCAAAATGCACATCAGATCATGCAATTAACCACCCCTAGTCCTGGATGTCCATGAAACCTAAGTAAACAAAAGCCCCTTTTTATATCTTCATTTGGCTTTGTTCAGCTCAGGCACTGACCTCACTGTATCCATTCATGCCTTTTTTACCTTCAAGCTTGTTAGTGCAAGCTTCAAGTTACATAAGAAGACCACTTTGAAATCGCATCTTTTACTGACTACTTATCAGTATTTGAGGCATGGAGCACATTAAAATGGTGCTCCAGGGGTTGTTCTGGATGAGGGTCCCCCCCTCCCGCTCCCCCCGACCCTCTCAGGTGTAATTCAAGGTCATTTTCTTCATTAAAACCTTAACAATTTTGGTTCTGACTACCTTAGAGATCATCTCTCTCCATGCGCTCTGACCTCACAATTGCAGTCAGCTGATGCTATCAAACTAACAGCTCTTAAATAAATGAGGGAGCAGAAATGCAAGGGGAGAGGAAGGCAGGGCCTTTTCATTGCAGTTCCATTGATTCTGGGACACGTTTCTCTTCTTGGTCTGATAGAGCCTGATATTGTTCACCTTCAAGTGTGACTGCAAAACCAGCTGTTTACAATGATATTTCCTGAGGAAGTGGGTTAAGAGGGGAATTGGGGGCAGAAATTTCTCCATGGTATTATCACCCTAAATATATATATTTATTTGTGTCTGAAATTGTTTCCAATCATATTTTGAGACTGTGATACATGCACAATATAAGTTGTATAAAAAATGTGGGAGCAAAGAGTATACACTTATAACAGGAATGGACATATTAGTAAATGCATGCATACATTAGAGAGGGTTCCTTGTTCTGGCCAATGAAGCTGTTTCTTTCTAAGCTTCTTTGGAGCCTATGTAGATCTTAGAAGGTCTTGAGGAACCCATGGGAAATTATTGTATCTTTCACAAACCAGATGTGGTGCTTATAAGCACCAGACGAGTCCATTCAGGAATTAGAAGCTGTGCAGGAATTAGAAGGAGAGAGCTCATTAACCCACATTTATAGGGAGGAATTTGTATTGGCACATGTGTTTGTGTGTGGTTAGATCCTGTATGTGGTGGAGAGACGCTTGCCCCCAGCACAGTGATTGCTGGACTGTGTAAAAGTTTGCCAGATCTTTGGAGATGTTTCCAATTTCCAAAGTCTGTCAAAACACTGATAGACTGTAGGAGACCATCCTACTTTGGCAAAACACCCAGGGTCTGTCAGACCTTTATCGGGCTCATAAAGTGCAGCAGATCATATTGATGCTGCCAGTCTGGGAGTGAACAACTAGAAACCTATGCAATTCCATTCCATATGAATGCATTAGATCTCATCCAGATCTTTTGAATAAACTCAGGTAGAAATTCTTAGGCCACAATATTCTTGAGCTATGATGAACCAAAGAAGTGTTATGAGAATTTTCCAGACATGATTTACACCTAATTCTTTTTACTTGCATATCTCAGAAATACATAACTGATTCACCTCCAATTTGGTGAAAATATCTCTGCTACGTTTCCTCTGTATAGTTTGAAATCTCTAGACACAGGGGTTTTTGAGAGAGAGAGCTTTCCAAAAAATCCCTAAAAATCCTTCAAATAGCTGAGGGAAACACCTACTTTTCTCAATTCTCAAAAGTCCATATCTACTCAATCATAAACTTAAAAAACTCTCCCCTGATCAGCTACTGCTCTTGCTAATCTTCAGAGATCAGAGACACAGGGATGTTTTAGAGAAAGTTAAGTGGCTAGTGGATAACCATAATCAGGCTAATTAGTAGTAGGTTACAGCATTAAATATGGAGTCACTATTGTACCTCCGTAATCTAGTTATACTCTGGTTTTTTTATGTAAATGTATGTGATCATACAGGGTTCACACAAAGTCATTAGATCACAATTCTTATCAGACCAAGTCATTTAAGTTCTCTGAGCCTTAGGGTATGTCTAAACTGCTACTGGGAGTGTGCTTACAAGCCTGTGTATACAAACATGTGCTAGCTCTGCTTGAGTTTTCACACTAAAAATAGCAGTACAAACACTGTAATACAGGCAGTGGCTCAGGTTAGCCACCTGAGTAAGGAGTCTGGGATGAGGGGGATTTAGACTTGGTTAGCTAAGCCAACCCACTGCCCATGCTACAACATCCACACTGCTATTTTGAGCATGCTACCTCAAGCATCATTTCTGATTACCTGGGCTGCAGTGTAGACAGCTTAGTTTCTCCATCTGTAAAATATAGCTAATAATTAGAGCGCACTGGGAAATAGTTTGCTCATCCTATGATGATAAATCCTATGATTGATTTATGTTTTTCCCCATCTTGAATACAAACAAAAAAAAATCTTGAAAATATTTGTGAACAGAAAAAATGTTTGTTTTGGGGGGAGATTCTGGTCCACTGAAAATTTATTTAAGTAATTTTGAATGTATTGTTTCACTCTTGACTTTTTTCTTTTTTAACCTTTTCCCAGTATTATTAGTTTAAATTTCAAAAGAAAAAGTTGTTTTTAATAGGAAAACCAAAAAATTTTCACTTTGAAAATATCTAAATATTTCAATTTTTAAAACATTTTTAAATATTTGTTTTTAGTTGGGAAATTTGTTGAGCCCCAACGCTGTTTTGCAAACAGTTCCTATTTCAACAAATTGGCATTTTTCAGTAAAGAAAGATCCATCAAAAAATGCCTGACCAGTTCTACTAATAATGTTTACTTAGTGTACCACTGCCTTTCTGTAGAAGTATAGCTATTGGTCATATAAATAAATTATTGTCCCCATTCTACAATGGGGGGGGGAGCTGAGTCTCAGAAAGATTAAGTGATTTAGCTGTGGAGAGAAATGGAGTAGGAACTGCTTTAAGAATCATGGGACCGGATCATCCCCTATGACTGGCTGCCTTGTACACTATGGAGAGCCAGATTAAAAAGCTCCCTGAGGAGCCTCTGTGTGGTAGAGTTGGACTTGTGGTTCTAGGCCAGCAGGTATCTCTCTCGTGTTCAGTGTGTGATAGGGACAAGTGAGGAATAATTGTAGTTCTGCTTTGCGCTGCTGATTGCCAGGACTGGAACAGCCCTTTGAGAGTGTTGAGACTATGCTCAGTTGCACCAATGGTCAAGATAATGCCCAGCCAGTCCAAGGATGAGCTACATGTAAAAATGGTTTCAAGTCAGTTTTGCACCATACCTTTGCAGTTGCTCTGGGTGCTGCTCTGCCACCGCTGATGATCTGGTCCCAGTTATAACACAAACTATTTGTTTGATCTTGGGCATGTCATTAGACTTTCCCATGGATCAGCCTCCTCATTTATAAAATAGGACCATGCTGTTTACCTCAAAAATGGTGGTGTTAATCTCAGTGCAATGTATTGTAAGGGCCAGCCTGTAACTTAGGTGGGCAAAGAACTCAGGACTTTTTGGTTCCCCAGGGTGTACACAGAGGAACTATAGTCCTGGAGTGGAGCTTCATGGAGTCACATGTGGAGATGAGAGTTTCTAGCCCTCATGGTTGCAAAGAAAAGTTTGGAAACGTGAACTGAGCATAAGTGTTGCCTGCCTGAGTCTACAATAACTGTAAGAGGTGTTCAAGCCTCATTCATCTGAACTCTGAAACCTGCAGCCACTTCAAGCAGGGGTGGGGGCACAGAGTGGGGGAGAGGTCATGGGGCCTCATGTTGGTTGTGCCTGTGGCACCAGATTGCTTTAATTTGGCCCTACATTAGCTTAATTCTTAAACCCTATGGCATCTGGAAATCTGTTTCCAGTAGTTTTTTCTGATTTCTATTAAAATGCACCCGTGCTATAAGAAGGATTTTTCTCTGACCTGTGGATGGCTGCTTACTGGAAGTATCATAATATATGTATTTATAGTGCCCATAATATATAACATAAAATGAAGCAGAAACTCCCATTTGCAAGCTATTAAAAATTACATACAGCACTTCATGGCTAAGAACATAAGAATGGTCATACTGGGTCTGGCCAATGGTCCATCTAGCCCAGTATTCTGTCTTACAAGAGTGGCCCATGCCAGGTGCTTCAGAGGGAATGAACAGAACAGGTAATCATCAGGTGATCCATCCCATAGGCCATTCCCAGCCTCTGACAAACAGCAATCCCTGCCTATCCTGGCTAATAGCCATCGATGGACCTATCCTCCATGAATTTATCTAGTTCTTTTTTGAACACCATTATAGTCTTGGCATTCACAACATCCTTTGGCAAGGAGTTCCACAGGTTGACTGCATGTTGTGTGAAGAAATACTTCCTTTTGTTCATTTTAAACCTGCTGCCTATTATTTCATTTAGTGACCCCTAGTTCTTGTGTTATGAGGAGGCGTAAATAACACTTCCTTATTTACTTTCTCCACACCAGTCATGATTTCATAGATTTCTGTCATGTCACGTTTTAGTCATCTCTTTTCCAAGCTGAAAAGTCCTAGTCTTATTAATCTCTCCTCATATGAAATTTTTTCCATACCCTAATCATTTTTGTTGCCCTTTTCTGTACCTTTTCCATGATGTCATCAATGTGCTATGTTTCATGTTTGTGACATCATATCCTTGAAATATTTTATTTATTTAAATAATGTACAACATACCTGAATAAACTGAAGAAAACATTTCCCAAGTATTTACAGCTTTTTAACAACTAACGTTGCAGTACGAGTGACTTGGAATCAAATGATTTACCTTTGATACAGTCCCAACCAAATGTTTAGGAATATTCACCAAACATACATCTCTTTTTTTCTTAGACTGAAGTGTAGCAAAGCACCTTAATATGTGTTAAAATGTTTTACTAGATCATGTCCTTAATGCTCAAATGTAGAAACACAAATCTGTTTCCAGAGGCAAGTAAAAAAATAACTTTCTGTAGGTGATGAGGCTCATATATGCTGCTTTCAGATGGATCTGATACTATTTAATTCCTGGTTAAGTGGGAAAGTATTTGAAAGGATAATATATTAATCAAATGACAATTTCATGCAAAGTGACTGGCCATAATTTTTCCAGAAAAAGGCCACAACATTGTCTACCTATCTCTGTCTGTCTTTTTAAGAATGAATTATTGGCTACTATCTTTCTATTTGGGAGACTTTCTTCTGATCTAAAATGAAAAACAAGCCTAAAAGAAAAGTGACAGTAACCCATCACTTTCCATAGAAGAACGCAACATAACTCCTACTGAAACATCTAGCATTCATGCAGATCACTCTTTTTGCTGCACTTTACATACCAATTTCATTAGCAAATGGGATGGAGCAGCTACATTAAATAAGGATTTATCCTTTCAATCCCTCCTCTCAGATACTTTGCAACCTCTGTGCAGCGTTTTAACCTCATAATTCCACTGTAATAATGTTGTGCATTCCTCAGAGATACGTTTAATCTTGTGCTTAGATAAGTTCTTGCCTTAATATTCCAATATTAGAGCTGAACAGAAGGCCTACATATTCAAACCGAGTGGTATGTGAAGCAGAATGTAGCTTTGCCCTCACTTTACCCTAAATGGTTACTTCTATAAATCAGTTATCCTAGATTGGCTAGATCCAGGAGCAGCACTCAAGAAATCTGCTTACTTAACAGGGAGTCAGGATACGTTCCACATTTAACAACAAGGGCCTAAGCCTGCTCTCCAGTGAAGTCAGTTCTAAAACTCCAGCTGGAAGAGGATTAGGTCCAAAATATACATTTAGCATTCAAAAATCACCGCTTGGGCTTGGATATTGTAGTGGTTTTGAGTGGTTCCACCCTGTCAGCCCCAGAGGGAGGCCACTGCCCCCTAACTATGTCACCTAAAGGCTGATAGCCAAATGACAGGGGAAAAGCACTGCATATGTCAGTAAAGAGATTAGGGCCCTGGCTCTTTGGGGCAGAGCCAGGAAATTAGCAATCTTTAGCTCAGTTCCCTGACTGGGGCAGATGGCAACACAGTCAGGCTCAAGCCCTCTGGGTAGGGCAGAGCAGTAGGAATCTATAGCCCAGCTCTCCGTCTGGGGCAGACAGCAAAGAAGTGCAGGCTGTTCAGCCTGAGGTGGGTGCGTTGGCAGCAGGAGGTAGGGGGAGCACCGGGTCCCAGCCCAAGGCCCTAACACTGGCGGGGAATTCTGCCACTGGATCAGCAGGGATCCTGCCGAAACACACTGACTGTGGTTTCAGCAGCACAACTGAACTAATGTCTGTTTCCCTGAGCTACTGTTTGGAAGGGCTCCGTTGCTCGTGGGTCCTCTGTCTCCTCCGGGTACTTGGCAGCTGGCAGTCCCAGCAGTTTCTAAAACAGTCCCAGCGGCTACCCCTCCCTTGGGGTTCTCCTCCAGAGGCAGGGGTTGGCATGTCTTGGTCCCTGGTCCAGAAGCTGGCAGCAAGTCAGAGACATCTGATTCCGTCCCCACTGAACTGGAGGCCCCACCTCTTATACATCCTGTTCCGCCCCTCTGCTTCTGGTGCTGGGGACAGGCCTGGCCTGGTTCCACCCACCAGGGGGAGGAGACTTGTTCCTCCCTGTCAGCCTCTAAGGGAGGCTTCTCTGCCTCACTACAGACATAATCACCAGAGGCACCCTGAAAGTTAAAGAGCTATATGGCAGGGGCAAAACCTAAAGAGCCAAGATGCCAATGTTTCATTTCATTTGTGTCTGCACTGAAATCCACTCTTGGAACCTAAATAAATGGCTTGATTATCAGAAGCAGTAAACATTCACAAGGACCACAGAAGTCAATGGGAGCAAACAAACTGAGACTATTGAATTCCATCTTTGTCACTGTCTTTACTTTGCTATGCGACCTTGGGAAAGTCTCTTAACTTCTCTGGGACTGAGCGTATTTAGCTATAAAGTGGATATCAGACTGTTGGGATGTTTACTCAGCTGTTTGTAAAATGCTTTACAGTTGGATTATCTCAATACAAATCATAAGTATTTATTATTGTTAATTTCAGACACCAAGTCACATTGGACACTCAGTATTTCAATTACTGCACCAAAGTTTAGTCACTGCAGCAGGTATCAAACTCTAGGCTATCCATTTAAAAAAATGTATGGTGGATGAGAACTGAGAGCTTACTGGAAAAGTACCCTGTATTGCTTTTTAAAAAATCACTATTATTATTGGCTCAGGCGTGTTTTATTTTTTCTTAAGAGTAGAATCTGCAAGGAGAAACTGCTATGCTTTTTGCTCAAGTGAAGGCTAAATGAGGTGATAATGCCAGCATGCTTCCTCAGGACATAAAAATGTTTGGCACCGAATCAAAGCAAATCCAAAAGTGGGATTATCGTCAAGGGAATGAAGAGACATATTTAAGACCATGTTTTATTACAGGTGAATCTGAACCCAGTCACTTAGTGCAACAAAAAAGGAGGAGTGCTTACAGGAAAAAATACAGCAAGTTCCCTTTACAGTTTACTCTTGCAGTTCATTATTAATAATAAAATAGTAAGTAGTGTTGCTAATATATTAAGATTAAAATACTGGCCCTGTTGAAGTGAGTTCAAGTTTTGTCATTGAGTTCAGTGGGCTTAAACTTGGAGCCTAACTACAAGAACAAGAAGTGGAAGTGTGATAAACAAGACAAGGCAAAAGATGGAATAGACGATGGCGGTAAATGCAGTTTTCCCACAAATTAGTTCCTTCAATAGAGACTCAATGGTTCTCTGGGAATCTTTTCAGTAAAATTAAAAAACCCTGACTTCCTGTTACCATTGCCCTTCTCTGTTTTATGTATCTCTGTCTTCCACTCATCTCTTTTTCCATTTATATGCTTTCTATCCACTTGCCCATGGACTGTCAAAAGAAAAACCCTATCTTTTTTTCTCTTTTCCCATGTGTAATTTACATCATACCCAGAGATTTTGAGTCTCCTGGATGTTTTGTCTCTGTCTAAAGGAGAAGATCTGTTGCTTTCATTTGCAGATGAGATGATCTCTGTTTTTCTAATTAACCGGATCCTCATCCTCATCTGGTATAAATTGGCATCGCTACATTGATTTATACATCTGGCCTTAGATACTGTTGTAATACGACTGTGCAGTAGCTGTAGCTGTGTTGGTCCCAGGATATTAGAGAGACAAGGTGGGTGAGGTAATATCTTTTATTGGACCAACTTCTGTTGGTGAGGGGTACAAGCTTCCAAGCTACACAGAGCTGAACTAAAGTTTTTGTATCTCAGGAATCATTTAGATTAATAAATTCAATAGATTTTAAGGTCAGAAGGGACCGTCATGATCATCTAGTCTGACCTCCTGAATATTGCAGGCCACAGAACCTCACCCACCCATTCCTGTAATAGACCCATAACCTCTAACTGAGTAACTGAAGTCCTCAAATCATGATGTAAAGACATCAAGTTACAGAGAATCTGCCATTTATACTAGTTAAAACTGGCAAGTGACTTGTGCCCTATGGTGCAGAGGAAGGCAAAAAAAACCCATGGTCTTTGCCAATCTGACTTGGGAGAAAATTCCTTCCCAACTCCAGATAGAGTGATCAGTTAGACCCTGAGCATGTGGGCAAGACCCAGCAGCCAGATATCTGGGAAAGAATTCTCTGTAGTAACTCAGAACTCTCCCCATATTGGAGATATTTGCTTACTAGCAATCATGGATTAGCTACATGCCATTGTACGTAATTTCATCATACCATCCCCTCCATAAACTTCTCAAACTCATTCTTGAAACCAGTTAACTGTTTTGCCCCCACTGCTCCCCTGGGAAGGCTGTTCCAGAACCTCATTCCTCCTATGGTTAGAAACCTTCATCTAATTTCAAGCCTATACTTGTTGATGGCCAATTTATATCCATTTGTTCTTGTGTCCACATTATTGCTTAACTTAAATAACTCCTCTTCCTCCCTGGTATTTATAGACAGCAATCATATCCCCCCTCACCCTTCATTTGCTTAAGTTAAACAAGCCAAGCTCTTTGAGTCTTCTCTCAGAATATAGGTTTTCCATTTCTCAAGTCATCTTAGTAGCCCTTGTCTGCACCTCTTCCAGTTTGAATGCATCTTTCTTAAACATGGGAGACCAGAATTGTGCAGTTTTCCAGATGAGGTCTCACCACCACCCTGTATAATGGCACTAACGCTTCCCTGTTTCTACTAGAAATACTTCACCTGGTGCATCCTAGGACTGCATTAGCCTTTTTCATGGTCGCATCATATTGGCAGCTCATAGTCATTCTCTGATCAACCAATACACCCATGTCCTTCTCCACCTCAGTCACTTTCAATTGATTAGTCCTCAGCTTATAGCAAAAATTCTTGTTGTTTGTACCTAAGTGTATGACATTGCACAATTAAATTGTATCCATTTCTATTACTTGACTTTTCAAGGTCATCCAGATCATCTTGTATGATATTCCAGTACTCCTCCATATTGGCAATACCTCCCAACTTGCTGACTTGTAGTGAGATAACTGATTAAGCTGCTACACAGAGTTTTTTTTTGTGTTTCTAGTAGCAGTTTCTATGGTCTTTCTCCTACTTCATGCGTTACATGTATTTAATGTTGACCTTCCTGGGAAGGTCTATATATCACATTGTCCATAGGGACAATATCTGGTTACCAAGACAATCAGGGAAATCGGCATGAAAGATTTTAAATACTCAGTGGAAGAAAGTGTAGATCCCTTTAGGAAAGACTTTGTGCTGCACAGAGGGAGCTGGGGTTGTAAGAGGGAACTTTTATTCTTAGGAGAGAGAGAGAACATTTTCCAGGAGAAATAAGAACTGAAAAATTGCATTTCTCTCTCTCACACACCTTCCCCTTCCTTCATCCTTTAATTTTTTTCCATTTTTATCTCCCTTTCTTTTTCCCATTGACTAGTACAATCTTTCATAATCAAGCTGGCAGTGTCTCCCGTTGGATTTTTCACCAATGAACTGCTATGTAGACAGTAACCAATATTAGTTTGGGAGAAAAGAGACCATATCAGTGTGGAATTCCAATGCTAACTGAAGTGCACTGAAGGATGCAGGCTGCTGTTTGGGGCCAAATCTGCTCACCTTATTGATACAACTGACTTCAGCTGCATGACTCATGGGAGTAGGGCAAGATTTGGCCTTTGAAGACCACTTAAGTCCCACTCCACCCTTTTCAGGCTCAAACCTGACTATGCTTTTTGATGATCAATGAGACTGTGAAAGGACTAATGCTGGGCTTGAAGGTGAGAGTTCTGGCATGGCCCAAAAATGGTTTACTTTGCTGATTACCTGCTAATTTGCTATTTACTCTCTAAGTGAGAGTCAGGAGCTTTCAGAGTTGCATGGAGCCTTTCTTTGCATTTTTATGGACAGTAGTGATAGAGTGAGCATCCATCACTAAATTTTGTGTAGACATGTCACTGAGCCAAGGCCCCACCTGGTGTAAATCTATATCACGCCATTGAAATCAGTATAGCTATGCTGATTTACACCCATTGAGGTGTTGCCCCTAAAGTTCTGAGGAGAATATTAGGGCTGATTTGTATGAGAAATGGAAAGTAAATAAGTTTTAAAATTTAGCTACTGTAACCAAATGCTGGACTGTCCCTAAAATAATAAGCTCCACTTCGTGTTTGAACTGAAACACGAGTTGCATTGCTTTGCTAAAGCGGTTACTTAAATTCACCGCTGTGCTGCCATTTCAGAGATCCCCTCAGATACACACTCTGAGCTGGTCTGAATCACAAACACACCCACGTAAGTTAGACTTCAGTGGGGGCAGAAGAGACCATGGTAATTTGCATTTACACCGTTTCTTTCATCCAAAGCGTGCAGAGCAATTTACCTGCATTTATGAAACTCTAAACACCATTCTTTATGGGCAGGTAAGCATCAGCATTGAACTCGCTTTACACAGTCACTAAACTGAGCATAGAGAGCCAGGGTGATAACCGCCAGACTTATGCTCAAATCCTGTATTCTACATAAGGCCAGGGACTTACTCCTTCCACGTTCTTTACTTTCCTCAGGGACATTATTTATCTTTGCTATAAACAGAGCAGAGTATTCCAATGCATGGGGGAGCAGTATGGGTTGGCTGTGGGAAGGATTATCTATCAAGATCTGGTCCTCAGCACTCCCTGCTCTGTTCACTAGTCTGAAGTCCCATTGCACAGACAAAACTAAACTCAGCCTATGGATGAAATGAATAAATCTGTGCAGACTAAGAAAAATAATTCTACAGTATCCAATCAAACTCTTATTTTCTTTTTGTGTGGTGTTTGGTGCAGGAAGTACTTACATTTCCACCCTTACAGGGATGAAAGACAGTCCTAGGTATGGCCTGTTATACATGAATGCACTGGATTAACTGTCAGAGTGGAGAAGAAAAATTTAGAAAGCCTCTTCCCCTACTTCTCAGTACAGTTGAGGCCTGATATAGTGCCCATTGAAATCAGTCCATCCATTGACTTTAATGGACATTG
Organism: Mesoclemmys tuberculata; assembly: GCA_007922155.1. NCBI lineage: Eukaryota > Metazoa > Chordata > Testudines > Chelidae > Mesoclemmys > Mesoclemmys tuberculata. The sequence continues at coordinate 3,635,559 of ML675610.1, forward strand.
GATCAGCCCCTTGCTTAAGAACATAGCAGGGCACAAACAACAAAGAAATCCCTGAATCTAAGGAGGGGAGCTTGTCTACTAGCTATAGCATTCCAAATAATTGATCAGTGGAGACTCTCAAGGGAAGTGTCAGAGACCCCATCACTGCAAAGATTCAAGAACAGGTCCAATAAGACATTAGTGGCTATAACTTGGGGGCAACGTCTGCGAAATGCAGGAGGTCAGAGAAGATGGCCAGAATGGTCATTTCCTGCCTGACATGGCAAGCAGCTGGTTGGCTCAGGGGACTGGGAATGGCTTATGGAGCTTTTCACCTTCAGGTCATTGGTTGCAATCTGGCTTCAAGTTCATAAATACTAAAAATCATTACCATCTGACAGCTGGCAGAAGGGCTTTGTGAAATGAGGGGTTTGGAGTGGGTCTCTATCCATTTCTAGTGAAGAAGTGTCTATCTCACATAAGAAAGCTATTCATGTAATTATCACTAATTAGCAGTCTCAGCAGAAAAGCCAAGAGCTATATGGGTCACGTGAGCTGTACTGACTTTTTTACCCCTCTAGGGCAAACGTGAAGCACAGTGCTGGGCGGTGGAATAATGGTGTGGAGGAAAATTGCATCGTTGCTGTACTTGTTCTGGTGATAAGTAGAAAAGCTAAGTCTCTAGGACTGATACACCAGCACGTACAATCAATGTTGAATTCCCTTTAAAGAACTTTTAAAAAAATCTTTTTAAACACGAACTTTTAAGGAAAAATTGTTGATAACTTTACACTCATTAGTCCGAGAGGGGAAGGCCATATTGTTTGGGATCTTTTAAAACAAGATTAGACAAAGTACTAGAAAATATAGGGAATAGCCTTACATTTGAGGGAGAGGGTGTACATGAGTTAGTGTCTTTTCCATCTCAATTTGTACTAGTACTGTAATATAAAATACTTTGATTCCTTGGTACTAATCTTCTGGACACAAATTATCCATATGGAAAATTTCAGAAGAATTATATTTTGCTTAGTCAGTAAGAAATATGCATGTTTTTGAGGAATTCAGAATATTTGGGGAAAATAAAGATAATGAAGTATTGAAAATGCGATGATAGATTTGCTACTATAAGGAGATCTTCAGAATTTTAATAAGAATAGAATAGAATTTGAATTCAGTGGGCTAAATTCTGTCTTCCCTTACACTAGCATAAATCAGGCAGTGTCAATGCAGTTACATCAATGTAAAACCAATAAGGGGTGAAATTAGGTCTAGAAGACGAAGTTCTGTTCTCACACTGGTTTAAATCCATATTAACACTGAAGTAAATGGTGTTTCTTTGAATGAACACTGACACAAATGAAAGCAGGATTAGGGCAAGAGTCTGCTCTCACATTAGTGTAAATCCAATCAGGCTACTCTGAATTCATTTTGTTTGAGAGCAGATCTTGGCTAAAGTATAAATCAGAGTGGCTCCACTGAGGTCAGTGGAAATTTACACTAGCTGACGATTTGACCCATCAAATTTAAATTAGCCAGCATACAGCAAATAGATTGTTTGCTAGATGTGAGTGAGAATTGAAAGAAAAAGTAATTATATAATGAACAAAAAGCCAAAATAGCTTCAAAAAAGTGGATCGATTTATTTGAAAATCTAAGTATATGCAAAACTTCATGAAAACTTAATGTACCCTGCCTTATTTTTCTAATTTGGTTTCAAATCACAGTTGTGACTTTCAGTCAGTGCAAATGCTTTTCTCTCCACCAAATTTGCCTATTGAACAATATTCAAATTAGATGGAAGAGTTGGAATCATATTGTTAGATAATGGGTCTTTTATCCATGTTTTATCTCTAAAACTCCGCTATAAATATTACACTTTAGATTATACCTCTCGGCTTAAGAGACCTCAATAAATTGCAAACTATTCAATATGGAAGAAATTTATTTATTTGTATCATGTTTTATTAGTGCCCTGCAGTTCATTTCTGACATTGGAGAGAACATTCTCTTTGCCAACAAGTAAAGAAGCTTTGCAGCTTAAATTTATGCTAAAGAATAGATGTATTAATTGTTTACATTATGGAGCTCAAGTCACAGACACAGGTATATGGGCATATTTGTCTGAATGTACATCCCAAACTGCATGACACATTTATATTTTATGGCATTGATACCAGATTCACAAATCAACAGCATTTAAATAGAAACAAATACGATGTACAACACGTATCCCCTGCATCCATTGGATGCAGAAGTTGCACAGTAATGAAAAAGATAGAAACTTCTTTTACTACTATTAAACCTCTGGATACTGCATCTGTGCGGTACATTGTGCTAAGTGCTACTAGCACCTTGTGTCTCTGCTGCTGTCGTGTTTCAAAATTGCTTTGTAACTTGTGACTTATGCAGTCATCTCTAACTCTTGGAATAAAAAGCTAGATTCAATCTCATGATCTATATATAATGAGTATAGGAGTATTCATGTAGAAGAAATGTGGCTGCCAGCTTGTAAATAAACAACAATATTTCACAGTTATATAAACAGTAGGACTATGGACATAGCCATGAAATAAGTCTTTATAAAGTTTAACCGGGGGGAGGATCAAAACAACATCTGCAGTATTTTTAACCAATAGGATGGCAGTATGCAAATAAACTAGTTAGTTGCGTGAAGATTGGTTGGCTTTCATATCTGATAGCAGTCCAACCACCAGTCCTGCCCATCCTTCTGCAGCATCCCACCGTTCATAACTATCTTGTAGTCAAGCTCCAAACTAATGGCCAAATTCTGCTACTGTTAATCATGATAAACAATACCTTGAAACTAATGACAAAGCATTGTTTTTACATGGTCTCGTGGCAGAGCAAAGTAGTGTTCAGTATGAGTATACATGGCACAATTATACCCTAAAATAATTCTCCTGTCAATTACAGCACCTTATGTAGTCATTTACTTTTGTGCAAAAGTACCTTCTGTGTACAAATACTCACTCTCTTTTGTACTGGTTCTGTCCAGGTGTCTCTCGCCCTTTATATTTTAGGCATGGCTTGAGTGTCTCACTTTTTAGAATCCTAGAAAAAAAGGGTAATAGCACATTTTATGTATGCAGTATAACATAGCATGTGGCAACATTTTCAGTGAAATTCTATCTACCTTTAGAGGAGACCCATCTAGCCAAAATTTATTTTCAGAAATCCACACATAGGGCCAAATCCTTAGATGTGCTGAGCACACTTACAGCTCCCACTGAAGGCAGTGAGAGCTGTGGCTACTCAGGACCTTAGGATGAGATCCATAGCTTGCATCTGCAGATAAATTCCCTCCACATATCTCTAGTGGAGTGTAGTTGAAATTTAATTTCTTTCTCTCATTCCATCAACACCACCGAAAATAACCTAAAACAAAGTCTGAGCTCTAAAACAAGAAAATAACCTTTCCAGTTGTATTGGTTTGGCTGATCCACTCACGTACTGTGCTTGAATCATAAAAATATAAGGAGGAACAGTTTCCTTTTGATATCTTTTATCAGTGCGGACCCAAAGGTTTTGGGGGTTTTTTCCCAACACAATATTTTTTCATCATGTGTGATTATTTTTCTCTGCCTTTTTGTTCATGTTTACTTTACAAATAGAACGTAGGAAAATGTGGGTGTCAGTTCATATGGCTGTTGGTTCTTTTAATATGCTTTTTCATCCTGGAAATTTCAGGTCAGGTACAGTGAAGACCAAACACAGAACAAAATTAGGTGAGTTGTATTAATCTCTGTTGTTTGCAAAGGTGGTGTGTGACCCTAAAAGTCTACTTTTGCACAAGACTATCACAAGACCTTCTGCGAAACTAAAGGCAACATCATCATCCTTTGTTTTGAAAAACTGATGCCTGTCCAGGGACAGCAAAAAGTTTTGCTTTGAGTCTCGATGAAAAGTTTCCAGGGCCCAAGAATGGTTTGCATAAAATTTGTGTTGGTTCATTTTCTAGATACTCTGTAGGGCTGTCCTAAGCATGTATTAGTCTCTCGCTGTCATGAAGATTGAATGTGTGATGAGTAATATCATGATGGAAGCAGAGGAGAAGAGGCATGTGGGTACAGAAACTTAGAGCTTTTATTTTCACCAGGCTATTTTGTCTTGCTTTTATCTTTATTGTGGTTTCCTGCAGCTGTTTCTCTACTTCTCAAGTCTCTCTTCATATCTCTTCTCAGTCAGAGATGTCCTTGCTCCTTTTCCTTTTTTTACATTCAATGTTTGGTTCATTTGTTCCTGGTTTTCATTTGTTTATCTCATGCATTTTACTCATTTTCCTTGCTGTCTTTTCAAATTGGTTATATTTCCTGTTTCTCTTTCTCTTACATACTCTTTTCTCCTGTTTCCTTTCTTCTTTTCATCACTGTTTCTCTCCAAACTATCATCTCTTTCTGTCTTTCCTCATTTTTCGCATTTCTCTTCCCTCTGTCTCTCATCCTCCTCATTTCTTTTCCTCTTTCTCCTATTCAGTTTACTCACTCAACCCCTTATTCTCCAAGGGCCCAATTCAGGAAACAATTATATGCTTAAACCCCATTTGGTATGTCTCCAGTGCAAACAGAGGTGCGATTACAACATGTGCAAGCATACCTGAGCTAGTTTTGATCTAGGTAGATTGTTAAAAATAGCAGTGAAGCCGTGACAGCACTTGCTAGCTACCCAATTACAAGCCTGGGTACATATTCAGGCTGCTAGCCCATGTCACCAGCCATGATGCTATGGCCTCACATGCTGCCGTCATGCTGCCGATTGCAACATAGACATAACCATTGCAGTCCATGGGACTTGGCAAAAGTAAGCATGTGCTCAAGTGGAGTCCTGCATTGCGAACTCAATTTCTCCCCCTCCTTTTCATTTGTTCACACTTTTTATTTGTCCTCTTTTTTCCCTCTCCCTTTTTCTGTTTTTGTTCTTCACTTGAGCTATCCCAGCTGTACCTTGTTACACCGTTAATTGAAAAGACTGCACAAAGAGCAGTTCTGACTGAATTATTTATTATTTTATTTTTGGCCTGTCAGAGCACAAACTCTGGACTGCTCCAGCCCTAAACATCAGACAGTGGTGGCTTTGGAGCAACCAGTTTTCACCAGAGGTTCAGTTACTCAGATATGGAGAGGTGAGGACTGGCGAGATCTGGTCAGATGTCAGATCCATTTTCCAGTCCCTGCTGCACTGGTAGGGAGACACCAACAGATAGCTCCGTGGGTAGATGATATATGGAGCATTTTAATTCCTAGGTCACCTGTTCAAAGCCATCCAGATGCTAGTGACAAAAATGCATCACTATCTGATGGCTGCTTGGAACCTAGCTGAAATGTGTGTGGGCCACTTCACATACAACCGTCACTCAAAAGTGGGGTGAGTCTACACTCTTAGCAGCAGCCACAGCAGAGGTGAAGAGGGACCACAGGGGCCCAGAGAATCATTACCTTCTCAGCCCCACAAAGGTGGGCCCTCCTGGTGGGGTTTGTGGCAAATTGGCAAGGCAGCGAAGGAAAGGAAAGCATATGCTGCCACCTGCACCTACTGGGCCTGTTTTGTGGAATACTGAAGGACCTCAGCCCCCAGGGCTGTCAATGAACCAAACCCAGAACCAATTTACAAACCTTAGATGTTTTATCTGTTTCATCAGATTATTTAGCTACTGTGTACAACAAAGGAAATTAATTAGAAAAAGTTAAACACTGTGATACACAGTAGTGTCTGTAAGGACTGCAGCATCTCCCATGTGTTTTGTGGTTAGATCAACAGAGCTGCAACCTGTTATCACATGTGGCTTGGTCTAACTGGTTGGAAAAATAACATAAACTCAATAGATTCAGTTGAAAGAAACTCTACCCCCCTCCACCTTGGTTAAATGTTGCCTTTGGGGCAGCCACATGGTAAAATTGATGTTTGCATAATGCCTATCAGACTGGGCTCCTGGTCTGATGAGGTTTCTAGTTGTTACAGCGATACAAATAAATAAAAATTATTAAAAATATCAGTAATCAGGTAAAAAAGAATTAGTGACTGCAATTGTAATTCCCAGATAAATGCTATGTAACAATGAGGTGGAAACTGGAATAATTATTACCCCCAAATCATAATTCCAAATGATTTTTCCCTGTAAATGAAGAAGATGCATGTATGTGACGGAAAGCAGAATTTGATCCTAGGAATGTAAAGTTAGGACTCCTATTTGTAAAACTAACAGTGCAATGGTATTTTTGTATTTGTGATAGCTAAAAGGTACAGAAGATTTCTTTTTTCTGTGTAGGTGAGGTATGTATCAAATTTATCCAGACTTCCCCAGTTTGCAAAACTGAACTGTTGTTAATGAGATCAGCACGTGGTCCTTTATCTCTCAGTTTCTCCAGCTGTAAAATGAGATTGATAATACTTACCACACAGAGTTATTGGGAGGATTCACTGATGTTACAGAATGCTTTGGAGCTGTAAAGGGCTATATAAATGAAGAATCTTGGTTGGACAAAGATCTCGGAGGATACCAGATACTGCAATCAATGGGGGTGGGTTGTCAGGATTTGGATAGGAAACTTTGTAAGCATGGACTTTCTTGACAGATCTCCAGTCCTTTCTGCTTCCAGTCAGGTTGAAAATGAGGGTGAAATCATGGATCCAATGAAGTCCATAGCTAAACTCCCATAGCTTCAATAAAGCTAGAATTTCACGCCGTGAAAACAAGCTTTTTTCATTTTTGTGAATTCCGCATGTATGCTTCCAGTCCTAAAACAACAGAAACCATTACAAATAAATAAATATTATTTATAATAATAGGGAGAAAAAGGTTCAAATAACCTTTTTGTAAACCTCATAAAAATGTTTACTTTTGATGACAGTTCAGTTTACATTTGTATTTATCTGAATGGGGATTTCCCACTAACATGAACTCCTAGAGATGTCATATGTGAGCGTGGGACTAGCACCAAGATATTCCCAGGTTCTAATCTCATCTCAGACACTGATTCCTCTGTAACTTTGGTCAAGGCACTTACCCTCCCTGAGTCAGATTTTGAGCCAGATTTTTTACTAGTATAAATCAATATCTCTCAGTTAAAGTCAATAGAACTATGCCTATTTGCACTAGCTGAGGATCTGGCCCTCTGTGTATAAATCTAGAGTAATTCTATTGGCTTCTGTGGAATGACTCCAGCTTTACACCGGGATAATTGAAAGCAGAGCCTCTCCGTCTGTGCCTCAGTTTTGCTATTATGAAATATTACCGACCTTTGACATGGAGCTGTTGCAAAGATTCTCGAATTGATTTTGTGCAGAATCACCCAGTCTCCTCAAGTTGCTGTGTGGGAACAGAATCTCTTTTCTTAAGGGGGAATTGCTAACACGGAGAAGGACCGGGATACTATTCAGGAAGATCTGGACCACCTTGTACACTGGAGTAATAGTAATAGGATGAAATATAATAGTGAAAAGTGCAAGGTCATGCACTTAGGGATTAATAATAAGAATTTTAAATATACGTTGGGGACGCATCAGTTGGAAACGTCAGAGGAGGAGAAGGACCTTGGGGTATTGGCTGATAGCAGGATGACTATGAGCCGCCAATGTGATATGGCTGTTAAAAAAGCAAATGCGGTTTTAGGTTGCATCAGACGAGGTATTTCCAGTAGGGAGAAGGAGGTGTTAGTGCCGTTATATACGGCGCTGGTGAGACCCCACCTGGAATATTGTGTGCAGTTCTGATGTCCCATGTTTAAGAAGGATGAATTCAAACTGGAACAGGTTCAGAGACGGGCTACTAGGATGATTCGAGGAATGGAAAATCTGCCTTATGAAAGGAGACTCAAAGAACTTGGCTTGTTTAGCCTGGCCAAAAGAAGGCTCCGGGGGGATATGCTTGCTCTATATAAATATATCAGGGGGATTAACGTTAGGGAGGGAGAGGAATTGTTTAAGTTTAGTACTAATATAGGTACGAGGACGAATGGGTACAAATTGGATATTAGGAAATTTAGACTTGAAATTAGACGAAGGTTTCTAACCATTAGGGGAGTGAAGTTCTGGAACAGCCTTCCGAGGGAAGTCGTGGGGGCAAATGACTTATCTGGCTTTAAGACTAAGCTTGATAAGTATATGGAGGGGATGTTATGATGGGATAGTTTAATTTGAGCAATTGATTTGGATTATCGGCAGATAAGTCTGCTCAATGGTCTGTGGGAATGTTGGATGGGATGGGAACTGAGTTACTGCAGAGAATTCCTTTTTGGGTGTTGGCTGGTGAGTCTTGCCCACATGCTCGGGGTTTAGCTGATCGCCATATTTGGGGTCGGGAAGGAATTTTCCTCCGGGGCAGATTGGCAGAGGCCCCGGAGGTTTTTCGCCTTCCTCCGCAGCGTGGGGCATGGGTCGCTTGCTGATCGATTCCCTGCAGCTTGAGGTCTTCAAATCTCACTTTTGAGGATTTCAATAACTCAGTCATGGGTTCGGGGTTGTTATAAATGTGTATGGGTAGGGTTTTGTGGCCTGCCTTGTGCAGGAGGTCAGACTAGATGATCATATTGGTCCCTTCTGGTCTATGAGTCTATGAGTCTTCATATTAAGCCTGGAGAATGGGAGTCCAAACTTATCGGAACTTCACTTATACGGAATAGGTGGGGAACTGGCCCCTGATGACAGGGATTTGGATGACTGTGGAGTGGTTGAATTTGCACTGTAGTTATATTATTTAAACTGTTAGTTTTGCTGACAGCATACAAACAATATAGTTCCATATTAATATGGAACAATTTATCTGAGGGAATGGAATCAAGGTAATAAAGAATGACATCATTCAGAAAAGTGGCTTGCAAAGGAGAAAGTTCTTGTTAAGCAGAAATTGTTCCTCCACATATTATCGATAACAGGAAAGGAAATGCAGACAAATATAATAAAAGCATGTGGCTAATGTTCATAATATGATTTTTAAAAAGTTTGCTCAAGTATTGATCGAGCCCTTTTAACACATAACCAAATTACCTGTTGAACAGATGTAGGTTGCAGACTAATTTTCTCCCCATAGTATCAGAATCTTTAAAAAATGCAGTACTCCAAAGGTATTTGAGGCTAGAAGATTTGTCAGTTCTCTTATTGAGCCCTAGGAAAATGCCAAATAGTGAGACTTGAAAAGTGAAGAAAAAATGTGAAGGGCTGGCAGATTTATCAGCTTGTGTGTTGCATCATTCTCCCTAAGAAGCCTAGGCAAAAATGAAATGAAGGGAAGAAAGAGCTGCGAACCATGATGAAGATGATTAAAGAGAGTACAGAGCAGCTGTCAAAGCAAATATCAAGCAACATTAATAACTTTATAGCTCACCCTGAGACTGTCTCAAATATTTCCAAGGAAACAGAAGCTTTGCTGCTGCACAGGGTAAGTGGCACTAATCATTGAGTGCAGCCCCCTAGGGACCACATTCTGTTCTCAGATTCTCCACTGTAAATCCTGAGCAGATGCATAGTTTTGAAGGGAGTCACTGGTACCTGAGAACAGAGCTTGGTCCTGAGAATTTTGCATAGCAGCAGACTAAACCTGCGAGGGGAAAAATAATTCCTCCCATTGAAGTAGTCACAGCCTCTTGAACAAAAGTGAAACCTTTTCATTTTTGTCTCAATTTCTTTCTTGAATACAGGGAACGAAATTTTCTAAGGTAGAAAAAACATACATTTGCTGAAAGAATCTCATTTTTTTAAGCATCTCCCGTCCCCCTTTCATCTATGGAAATTTATGAACATTTAGGGTTTTTGCCAGAGGATAGAATTTGGCCAGTTTTGCTCTGAGAGAAGGTCCAGACAAATGGCTCTTCTCAGAATCTCATGGAGGATCTTGTTTCTGTTAGTCTGTGCTCTCTGCAGGCTGGAACTCCCAATCAGTATTTTAGGAAAAATTTCATTTAATCAGATCACCGCACATGGACACAGGAATATCTCCAAAATTAGAGATGAGCTCTGTTAAACATTTTGGCACTAGAACAGCTTAACCAGGTTATAAATGTGTCTGACTGATGCTCCCGTAAGCTACCATTCTTCATCTGAAGCCAGTGATCAATATAAGCAAATTCTACTGCTCTTATTTACCATGCCTATCTAATACAATTCTTTATCATACAAGGTCTAATTTTGTCAGAGGAATGTTCTGAGATAGTAAATTCTTTGGTGCAGGGACTGCTTATGTTGCATGATGTATACATACAAGGAATCGTGTTTGCCCCACAAGCAGTACAAAGACAGCCTGATCCTGATGAATTATTTTGGGTATGAAAAAAAAACCATAATAATAAATATGGACCCATGATTCTAATCTCACAATGTCTCTCCATTTATTTTACTCAACTGGATTATTCTTGATTTGTAGCAGTATGGGATCAGAATCAAACTCAGTATCTGCATTTCTTTAATTATTCCCACTCTCTTAATTCAACTTTTCCCCTTTCCCAGAAAGTAAAATAATGTGCACAGTAGAAGTCTGAAATGTACAGTTTTTGCAAGTATTTATATATGGATATTTGTTGTGAAACTCCATCCATCTGGCAGAGGGTGGAATCCAGTCATTTCCAATAGAAGAAAAACAAATCAAAATTCTTTTCTCAGATCTGCCTAATGTATCCTGACTGGTATATTTTGGTTTCCCTACACATGTGGATCTCTTTGACGGGTCATAAAGCTCACACTGGAAATGATTTTTATTTGGTTTTCACTGAAGTTTTCAAAGACAGGAAAGAAATTTTTAGCATCCCTTTGTAGTGATTGCTCCCTTCTTATGGATCAAATTTCACTTTCCAAAAGGCTGTTTTCATTGCTGATGATGTGTTTCCCCTTCACTTGTACTGATTAATGAGGCTTTTTTATATAAAAATCAGATTAGAAGTGATTCTTTAAAAAAAAAACGTAATCTTTCCAAAGGTAAGAAAAAGGTTTTTTGCATTTTTTTTTCTGAGTTTCCCTCAGCTTCATGTTAATAATTTTACAGCTTGTGGGAGTGTCAGCTAAAGCCAACTAAGCCTGAATAATGTGCAGGAGCACCAAATGAGCATAATAAAGCTTGTTCTAGCCTTGCAAGATGGGAGTTCAGATCAGCATGTATCAGATGTGAGGTTCACCCACTCATGGATCCACGTATGGCGATTACTTGGATATACAGCCACAGTCAAAGGGGAGGATACTCAAGGGATTCATTAGACCAGAATTTGGTTACAGTGCAGAAAAAAACACTCTCTGTGATCAAAGCTTAGTAATATGGAAAATCAGTTAATAACATGTAATAATTTCCTTAATGCATATAGCCACAGCTGATTTTACTCTGCCCACTCAGCATTATAGTGCCATTTTCTGTATTTTATGTCTTGATTCTCTTATTTACTATACCCCCCTTTTAATACCAAAGACTCAGCACTTTTAGGCATAGCACTAACTAACTACATATCTGATCCTGTCATCCCAACACAGACAAATCTTCCCTTGGCTACAAGGGAGCTATGGGATAAAAGCACCTAAGTGACTTAGAAGCACAAGTCCCATTTTCAACAGAGATTTAAGTGCAATTAAACACCTATTGCTGGCCTGTGCCAGCCGATGCGGGGTCGTGGGGCTCAGCCTGAGGGTTGTTTCATTGCAGAATGGACTTCTGGGCTCAGAGTGGAGCCCGGGCTCTAGGACTTCGCGAGGTGGGAGGGTCCCAGAGCTCAGGCTGCAGCCGAAGCCCAGAAGTCTACACTGCGATGAAACGGCCACACAGACCAAGCCCTGTGAACCCGAGCTAGCTGGCATGGGCCATCTGCGGGTTTTTATTTGTAGTGTAGACATAACCGCTGGTACTTGGAAGCCTAAATTACATTGATGTTCAAAGGATTTTAGACTCCTTGGTGTCTAAATTACTAAGTGCCTTTTATCAGTGGTGTCCTAAGCCACTTAGGCACTTTTAAAAACATAACCCTGTGTCTAAAAGAGGGCTGGAATCTCTGATCTTAAATGGTACCAGTTAGGGATATGTGACTTGGTTCAGATAAAATCATAACTGGCCAGGACCCTCTATTCAGAACCAAACTTTCTTTTCACAGTTCACAAATGTTGTGTTAACGCATGAGTGCGTGTGTGTGTGTAAAAGCCTCGAAACGCCTTAATTCCAGCCTGGTGAATACTTAAAGTCCCACAGTATGTGCTGTACCTAATGCTGTTGCAATACAGTCAACATGTGAAATTTCAACCTTGATTTCACGATCAATGAAGCAGAGGCGTAGCCAGAACTGGTTTTTTGGCAGGGCCTGTGGTTGACATAGTTGGGCACAAGCCTTGTGTCACAAGCGAAACAGAGGCTGATAAAAAGACGGGATGAATTGTTTAAAATCTGATTGGGTGGGCTTGCTTTCAAAGTGGGTGGGGCATGGCCCACCCATAGCTACACCACTGCAATGAAGTTCAGATAAATTGTGGATGAGTTTCAGTTACACGTATGGCTGTTTGTACACTTATCTGACTTGGAATGAGCCATCCAGCTTTGAAAATTTAAACTCTATTTCAAGGCTGATATAGTCTTTTCCCAAAAGGCTTAGTACGGATAATGCTGGCAAAGTCTTCTGGCTCTCCAGGCTATAGCTTTACTTTATTTAATAAGAAATCAGATTGATATGAAGGATATGCAATTATACTATATGCACACGTGTGTGTGTGTGTGCCTATATATATACATAGGTTTTTTCACAAAAATCCAGTATGAAGACTTGTTATTAAAACAGCACACAGCATTCTTCTGAAGCTGAGCTACATTAAAGCAATCTTCATTTCATAATTTATCTTCATTATTTTTAGAGGGTTAAACACAGGAAAGGAAAATATCTCAAAGCAGTGATAAAGTTTGCCAAATGCTTATTATCACACTCACAAAAATAACTTATCATTTCTTTTTCTGAAAGCTCTCTGCTAGGTAAAATCCCCAGCCCTCATCAGACAAAGTACAATACTTAACCAGAGACTTGAGATCACGTGATAAAATGCCAGTCCTGGGAGTTTAATCTTTCAGTACTCAGAAATATTATTTCGATTTCACTGTCCCAAGGCTGCCTAATTCCTTTGTGTGTTGTCCACTCTTTTCCTATTACTTAAAAGAAGACCTAGCTGAGAACATTGATTTGTGAGGTTTCACGTTGACTTCTATGGGAGCAGGAGCAGGGGTTTGATCAGGAAAATGCAAAAAAACCACTTTATTTTGTAACAGAAAAAAAAGTTATGCAAATACCATCATTGCTATTCACACTAGAGGGGAAAAGAGTATTATTCACTCTGTCAGCTAGCTTTAGGATAATTAACACAAACAAAAGTGTGGGGATCAGAAAAATATATATATAGTTCTCTCGTTTGGGGAGGGATTACTCCTGAATGTATTGCTAATCTGCCTAATACGTTGTGGTATACTTTGGGGGCAAAAGGGATTAGGTTGGTGGAATTAAAAAGATTTGGCATGGATACCATATTTGGTAGATCTTCTAATGAGATTACTTTAAAATGGCTACCTTATGCATAGCTTTACTTAAGTAAGTCCAGAGACTCTAATGAGCTCGTGGATTCTGTCTCAAGTAGAGTAAATGATGTCAATCAGAATTGTGGGAATAACATACCCTGGACTCTGACTAATTAAAAGATTTTAGCTGTGCTGAAATTGGTATTTTGATTTTCATGTCTCACAGATCACAGGAGAACATTGTGGAACCTGAGTGGTAAGACACTTCTGTACTGATGGTGATACATATTTATTTCCCAACAAAAATGAAACTAAATTTCACAGCTGAAGTTTTAATTTTTCTTTTTCAAATACAGAGATTTTATGGAGGGTTTGTTTTGGTTTGGTTTTTTTTAAATGAATTTGGAGTTGAATAGAGAGTCTATTCCTTCTGTTCGTATGATTCAGATGCCTAAAGCCACAGGATATGAGGTGGGTTATTAGATATGCCTCTCCAAAGAGAAAATGGTAAGACAAAAAATGGCCTGCCTGAAGTTACAGTTTATAGATTAGAAAAAGGCACAAACAATTAAAAGACGGCAACAGTTAGGGCAAATTACTTGCAATCAAGCTGCAGCTAAATGAGCTTCTTGATGAGGAAACCAAATTTATGTTTACAACTGGGAGGAAATATTCCCCCCCCCAAAAAAAATGGAAGGTGAGCAAAACAATAGCAGGACTGGACAAAGATAGGTTGATAAGAGAAATTGTGGATGCCATTAAAGCTGTGGCCCTGCATTTAAAAAAAAATTAAGAAAGGACAGCATTCCTGTAAAATTCAATAGGCCTGGTCCGGCTGAGGTAAACTGACATAGTTCCTTTGAAATCAATGGAGCAACGTCAATTTACACCAGCTGGGGATCGGGCAACATATTTCTTTCTCTTTTGTGTGGCTAACAGCCCCAATAATCAATTGTGGCTTTAACCAAGCAAAATCTAGCAGTTTCATTCAAAATACACAATCTGCAAAAATCATATGTTTAAAGAAAAAGACATGTCAGTGTGTGGGGGGGAGGGAGGGGACTCTTGCTATATTTAACACTCTAATTAAATGTTTGTTCCCTCCTTGCATAAAAATGTGAATTACCTTTTTGCCAGTTCTTTCAATAGATTTTGGGAAAGTATGTATATTTCACAATGAAGGCAGAAAGTCACACAAAGCACTGAAGATATGTGAAAGCTTCAGTGTGAAACATCATATTTTCCCTTTGTTGCTCTATATACATTTTTGCATTCCGTGTAATATTCATCAATTTCACTGAATGCTGGGTATTGTCTACCTATAACGGTCTGAATGGATTGATTTGAAGACTTTGTGATTTTGAAAAGGCATCAAGGAAGGCTATCCTTCAGCCCCATTCTTGTTGCACTGGAATGTTAGGCATAACAAGGTAGACAAAAGCAAAGTATAATAGGGATTCTATTGGCAGTCAGCAAGTACAAGTATATGTAGAAAGAGATAATATTCGCCTGACATTTTCCCTTATCTTGATTCGTCCTATCCTTTCATGCATAAAGTTTTGCATGAACAGAATCTGCAAAACAAAAATTAACAGGCCACATCTGAAAGTGAAATGGACATAGAGGAAACTGATTTGTATAGGTCTCTGACAGGAGCTAAAATTCCCAAGTGTATACATTTTAACAAAGGTGTCAAAGGAAGTGTCCCAGCCAATTTTAGATGTGTAAATGAATCCTCATAATTCCATAATGTTTTCTGCATTAAAGCTATAAAGATTATTGTGTATTCTCTTCTGTTCTATTTCTAACAAGGCTCAATACCTGGCAAACATGCTTAATGTTGAAAAGGGGAGATTATGATATACTGGGCCAATTTCTGAGAAAGTTAGCGTGGTGAGAGATGGACAAAAATTCTTACCTGTGTCAAAAATACATATATTTTCTGTCAGTTTAACGCCAAACAAGATTCTATTCTTTATCCCTGAATTTTGAAAATGCCAGACAGATTGTGGAAACACACTACTCTTATTCTGTTGTGGAAACAGAAAGATTCCGAGGGATGGAATGGTTATGGTTCCCCAACCTTTTTGGCTCGAGGACCACAGATATATCTTTTACAACCCTGAAGGGCCACCAGTCTCTGCCAGCAGGCCTCCTTCCTCCCTCCACTGCAGACAGACTGAAGGAGTTCAGCAAGGAGATCTCCCGTCTCCCTGGATGCAGCAGGGAAACTGCATCTGTCCTGTAGCCCCGTTTGCTCCCTTCTACAGTCAGGGGGACATGAGATCATTGGTCCCCTGCCTCTGACTCCAGCAGGGACCCCAATGCCTATGGACCCAGATGGAGTGCTTTGTGATGCTCCCTGCTACAGCCAGGAGGAGGGGAGTGCTGATCTCCCATCCCCTTGGCTGCAACAAGGAGCCTGCACCCGTCTTAGCCTGCACCTAGCTCCGCAGAAACGTGCTTTGCCTGGATCCTTAGGCAATGGCTCCCTTTTGCAGTCAGCAGAAGGGAAGCCGCGGGCCACTTTTGGCCCCCAAGCCACAGGTTGGGAACCAATGGGTTAAACAATAGGCCTTTCCCATTGTCAAAAGGTTTTTTTCCTCCTCTCTTTAATTTCCACAGCTGAGATTTTGATAGAAATCTCTGGGTTGAAATCCACCCTTTGTCTTATGTTAGACTCAAAACTAGAAGGGGTAATATTCCTAGTTGCAAGAACCATGGTGACAGTTTGAGAGCCCTGCTGGTGGGAGGTCCCTGAAGAGACAGAGTGGCCAAGAGGATATTAATGGCTCTTTAATTGTATACCTCAGGTCCCTTGAGTTTATAATCCAGAGGGTTTTTTTTACCTCTTTCCAACCTTATAAACCTGCTAAGATTGTTTTAATACATGGAATTTTTTTATTGCATTGTTTATATGGCATACTAATTGTTTTTATATTGTAGTTTTACAAGTGTGGTTAGGACTTCAGTCAATACATGTAAGTATATAGTATTTACTTAAGTTGCATGATAGCCCATATGCTCAAGATATGGAGAGCAATGAAAAAGTCTTTGGTTGTCAGTCTGAAGTTATCCTCATTAATTTTGCTGGCTTATAATCCTTTATTTATCCTCTTCAGTTTGGTGTGGGGATTACCGAGAGTTGAAAGATGTTGAGGGGAGATTTGCTTTTATTTTTCAGCAGCATCAGCTTTGTGGAAGGATTGTAGGTTTAGGATCTAAACTCATTTTCATTTGCAGCGAGGACATTATTTTAAATTTCCCAGAGATAAAGGGTGGGACAGTTAGATAGCTAAATAACGTGGAAAGCCTAATGGCTCAGAACTGCTGGAGTGAAAATTTCGTTCCTCATTTACATAGTGATCTGCTGTTTGAGCAAGTGAAGGAGACTTTGGTTAACATAACTGCAGGGAGATATTAGGAATAAGATATGAACTCAATGACAGAGGAATGGCAAGATAGCTCTGGGAATGAGGGTCAGATTCATTCTAAATGGAGGGAACTACTAGACTCTCCCTAGAGAACACTTAGATATCTTGGCCAAAATGCTACTTTCCACTGTAAAGCGAGGAGCCAATCCATAGGAATTCTTGAGAAAAATAGCAAGGGAAGAATGGAAAGGTGGAGTGTAGTACCTCTCCTTCACTATCTCCCCGCTCCAGCCACTTGCACTATATAGCTGTCTCCACTGCTCCACAAGAACAACACGTGAACTCATGAACTGGGGCAGGGGTGAACATCCAGAGGAGAGTGGTGTCAGAGAGCATCTGTTCTATACAATATTCTCCCAAGGGGAAAAGGGCATATGTACATAGCAAATTGCCATGTAACTTAATAGAGAGGGCATCTGCATTCATGCCATGCCAACAACTTCCCAAGACAAAGAGGGAAGGTCAGGGAAAGAGGGGGTGGGGAGAGTCACCAGAAGTAATGCAGTTTGTCATCCAGTCAAAGTGCAAGTGTCTGAGTAAGAGAGAATAAGAAGAGCACAGAGGGCAATCAGATCTGCCAGGATCCCTACATCCTGCAACGGGTGTAGGTCAAGGCACAGTCAAGTCTGAATTGCTTTGCAAATTATGAAGGCATTTTATTGTATTTTATTTTGTTTTCAGAAATCAGGTAAATGGAGGCTTGATAGAGACATAAATATGAATATTTTAGAACATTACTTCTTGGAAACAGATCCGATTTTTTTAATTGGACTTTATCATCATCTCTTCTCTTGCTACGGTTGAAAGTGCTTAAATGAATCTACTTGAATGTGGGCTTTACCAAAGCAGGTTTTTATTACACTAGTAGTAACAGGTTGCACTTCCTCAATAGCATCTTCCCTTTGAGGATTTCAGAGTGCTTGGAATGGGCAAATGATGGATTAAACAACCCAATAAGCCTTTCCAGATTTTATTATTCTACTTCAGACTGCAGGATTGGGCCTTAATAAATCTTAAACTGCTGAAATATTTACACGAAATAGAAAAGTGGCTTAATAAGAATTGTTTTCATTGGGGTTTTGGGGAGCAAAGTGCAAAATCTGAATCTGGATTTTGAACCCCTCAGAGCACAGAGTTATTCAGACCTGGAGAGTTGTTCAGCCCATTATAAGAAACAAGGCTCAGTTGTGATGTTCTGCTAAGAGGTCACGTTTTGGTTTTGAACCCTTTACAAAATTGGGTGATGTTTGGCTCCAGGGTTTTAATTTAGGTCCATCTGTAGTCCTGCTCTCTCAAGAAATGTTTCCTGGTCATTATCGGATTTTGGA
Organism: Mesoclemmys tuberculata; assembly: GCA_007922155.1. NCBI lineage: Eukaryota > Metazoa > Chordata > Testudines > Chelidae > Mesoclemmys > Mesoclemmys tuberculata. Next base: position 3,653,774 of record ML675610.1, read on the forward strand.
AGGCTTTGCTAAACAAAAGCAGTAATTCATTTTCTCCTTGGTGAAATCCTTTGTCACTTCATGGCAGGCAGCATTCTCTGACATCACTGATGCCATTGATCCTATAGAGATGTATGCATATGTGTGAGAAAGAACTTGTTCAAGTTGTGGGCAGGTGATTTTACGAGACATTTCCAGGTGGTTTTGTACATATGTGGAGGTGCTCACACGTGTGAGAAAGACACTGAGTGGTTTTTGTCTCCAGGTGTTTGTCAGAGAGACTTAGGTGTATGCACATGGTTGTAGAGCAAGGGGGAGGAAGTTGTATAGATTGATGTTTATGATAAGGATAGCTAGTTGATAGTTGTCCATTAAAAAGTACAGTTTTCCTTTTAAATTTGCAAGGATGGTTTAGCTCTAGGAATGCTCAACAATAGAAAAATAACATGGTTCTTTGCCCATAAAAATCTACAGTTTAGAAGACATATGCAGAAGAATGGGCAATCTAGAAACTGGGAATGATTTAGTGGATTTTCTTTTATAACATATATTTTGTTCCTTCAAATGTTAATAAAGATAAGTTAAAACCAACGCTGTGCAGAAAAATCCTCAGCCTGGTTAGTGGAGGCATTCATCATGGATATCCAGACTTAACATCATTTTTATCTAAGATTTGCAATTCACCTTTAAATATCAGACTGACTAGATCAAGCCGGCCAAACATTTACATTAAGTATATGGCACCATTGCTGGATTACCAGTATTTATTCAATTCCCAGCAACGAGGAAGAGGAGGAAAATGTCACCTCTGATACAGTCTTCTTATGTGAAGCATTGATTTGCTAAGTGCAGTTTTATAACTTTTACACAGCTTACTTAAAATGGAGATTTTTGCGTGGAAGGAGGGAACCTTTATACCCGTTAATCTATTTTAATAGGATGTTTCATGACATGAGCAATGTTTCACAGATCATAATAATTAAACGTTGCCATTAAATGTATTTGTACTTCAAGTAAAAGCTGAAAATTTACTTCAGATTGTTCTTGCTCTACACCACCATCAAGATAAGTTTATTTACTCAACTATTTCAATCCAAACTCTGTCTTGGTAGAATTATAGCAAACTGCTTTGTGACGGCATCAAAGAACCATATCCCTGCTGCACCAAATCAGTATTGCATCTGACAACCTGCAATTTAATAGTCCCCTAGGTCTGTGGCGTTTGCATTTCCACTGTGATATCCATAACACATGGCCTCCAGATTTAAGATAAGAGTCAGCTTTACCAGCTAGAGCTCAATGTCTTGACATATATCCATCAGTTCTACTCCATCGGATGTGTGGGCCAATAGATCAAGCCTTTGACTCAGCAAGACACTGAAGCAATGTGCCTAACTTTAAGCACATGAGTAATTGTGTTGAAGTCAATAAATTACCCCATATGGTTGACTACCTTGCTGAATGGGGGTCCAGATTCCACAGATGTAGGCTGTTACACCAACCAGTGGAAAGCTGGGGTTTGGAAATAATTTAGCATGCTTCCTTTTTAGCACAATGTCAATGACAACTAAATGCAGCCATGCAATGCATTATTTACTATTGGAAATTATTTTCCCTTTTCATTTACTGTGAGTGGCTTGTTTACTTCAAGTGGGGGGGAAAAAGGACATTCACTGAGTTTTTCTGCCAACAAGCAGAAATGGTGTGCACATGCTGTTCATACATTCACACACGTACATACACATGCTGTAAATGTGTTTGGAGGCAGAGAATGGAATGGCATTCAAGACAATTAAGATGTGATTCATGCTTTATTTCCTTTGCAGATGTTCTTGTCTTTATTTTGATGATGATGTTTTGATACTAGATTTTATCCACATGCCAAAGTCTCCCAGTTCATTTGTCTACCCTACTTACTAAACAAGATTTTTTTTTTCAGATTGTTGTAGGCTACCTTAATGTTTGCTTTGGTACTATTCCATATTCCAAATGGTGATATCCCTATGGCTGAGTATGGTAACACGATGAGGTTGTTAGATCTCAACAGGTGGACATAGCCTTTCCTCAGAAGGTGCTTATTTTTTCCACCTAACAAGTTGCTCATATTGCAGGCTGATGTTTCCCTCATCACTATATCAGACGATGCACACAAGAAGTGTGAAAGCACATTATAGGAAGAAGAAGAAACTACAGAAGAAAAGAGATGTGCATTATTAATGGCAGTATTGCTAGGGTGTATTCAAGGAGGTCCCCATTCCATCCTGGGGCTGAACTATTTAAACAGGAGAAGAAATCTAAGCAGGGAGAGAGAAGATTAGAAGCCAGGCAGGATGAGACACCTCTCATACTCCAGGAGATGGGCCTGTCTGGGCCTAAAAACTTTTGTTTTGCTGATTAAAAGTTTGGAAGCTCTGAACAGGGTCCTGAGGTAAAGGCATCATAAACTCGTATGCACCTTCCCTGAGACCTTGGGAAAAGGGACATTATTTGTTTCATTAATTTATTTTGGTGGCTTGTTGCTTGTATCCTTTACAATGCCCACAGAGTTTGGTGAGGAAAATAACCATGTTCAGCTGTTTGAATTACTAGGCAGATCTAGCCAAACTTTGTCATGGGAGCATGGGATTGATTTTATAAGCCACAACGCTGTGTTTTTTTCAGACCTTGTTTACTGTTATGGCCTTTAAAAAGACAAAGCTGTAAGACTCATCTCCTCCCATGCTTAGCTGTATTGTGTCATTACTGCAGAAAGGTGGGTGCCAATAGAAAGGAGAGTGATATGCCCCATCTCAAAGGTGTGCCAGTCTTGGGCCCTAATCTTAGTTGCAAGATGAGTTACTCCCACTGAAGTCAATGGAAGTTACTCATATCCTGTGCTGGGAGAGCGGAGACCCTTGAGCTCAGAGTTTAGATGCTATTGTGTAAAGCCTGAATGATTGGAGAACTGACAGGGAATATAACTCTGAGGGAAATTTTCTGAACATGTTATGCAAATATAGCCATGTGGAAGAATGAGTTCTTTTGGCATCGGTGTTTACTGATCTAAAGTGCAGTGGTATGTGGATCCTAGAAGCATATTTAAAACAATATGAAATTGAATGTTTTGCTCAAAGTTAAAACGACAGGTACAGATCTAAACTAGACTGTTAGGGGGCGTGTGTGTGTGTGTGTGTGAGGGGGCTGTTCACTGAGCCCATCTTAAAGAACAATAGCACCATTCTGGGAAATATGAGTGGGAATGAGACTCAGGAACAAATGGGAATGTGGGGAGACAAATGGGCCATTCAGAGTGACAGGGGAACCTTTCTTCTTCATTGGGTGAGCTGCTGGACTGTCAGAGAAGCCAAATCCAGAGTCTTGTCTGAAGGCAAGTCAAGGTGTGGAAGAGTCTGTGCAGAAATGAAAGTCTTGCTTGAGGGAGTTAACTATGACTGAAAAACTAGAAGTTAACTGTGACTGTTTCAGTCTGAGTACAATAAAGCTCCATTCAGCTTCTCCAAGAAGTGATTTTGTGCCTGTACAATCCTCCTTCCCATTCAGAGTGGAATACAAACTGTTGAAGTGTAACAGGGATGCTGTACTTTTCAAAGATGCATTAAATAGCTGCCATAAACCATACACAAGGTAACAGGAAAAGGGAGACTCAAAGAGCGAGAAGTTAGCTTTGAGTGCCTCATCTCTGACATAATTGTGGGGATTCTTCCTCCAAATATCCACTACTTCACCTCCAACCTTTCTTCAAAGAACCACTGCAATATCACCACTGGATTTTTATTTTGGGGTTTTTTTTTTCCTGAATGGGAGGTCTGGAAGAGCAATACTGATATAGCCTGGAGCTGCAGAAATTGAAGGGAACATACTTACTAAACAAAGCCCACTAACCAAACACACTGGGCCAGATTCTACTAACATTTACACTAGTTTTTACACTATTGTAATTCCATTGACTTCAATAGATTCTTGGACCAGTGCAAATTAGAGTAAGACATCAGAATTGGGCCCACTTTCATTGAGGAATCAACTGGGGTTATTTAGGTCTCTGAGGCTATGTGCTAATAGTCAGTGAAGTCTGGTTAGCATATGTACGTACATTTTTCTCTCCTTTCCTCCAGTGATGCTGGTAACAGAACAAAACGCTACCACCAAAGACCAAAGCATGTCCTTAGATGTACCACCAATGTACCACAGATGTGGTCATCCCACTATGCAGAGATTCACAACTATCCATGTGCTACAGGACACTACTACACTGCAGGAGGAGGGTGCAGGGCCCGTGTATCTGCCGCAATACAAAAGTCTTGTCCTGAACTCCATCTCTAGGTGAGGGTGTCACAGAGGTTGCAGCTACTATTAAAGCTATGGTTGTAGTAGTTGCCACAATGATTTTCCTCACCCTGAAAGAAGGAATCCATCCCTTTGATCCCTGTTCAGTGCTCATTAGGGCTTGATTCAAAGCCCATTGAAGTTAGTGGAAAGAATCCCATTGACTTCAATGGGCTTTTGGGTCAGGAATTTGATTTGCACTTGGGTGCAGTTCTGGACCTGTTATACCACCAGTGTGATTTAAGGAAGACCCACCCATTCTTTAAAGATTTTTTTTTAAACCCAGTATTTTTAACTTGACACATTTTATGATTAAAATGATTGTGGGATGGGGAGGATGGGGCTGTGGATGCTGAGAGGTACCAAACTCTGGAGACAATTTGGGGAGAAGGAGACTACTTTTCCCATCTATTACCATTCAGAAGAGATTAGATAGCTCTAACAGGATATTTGTGAGCTTTTAGACTGTTTTGGGTGAGGGGAGGTAGGACTTAGTCTCTGAGTTAGTGGAAGCTGTAGAGACATTTAATTACAGTGAAAATATACACAATAAACAAGTGTATTTTATTTTATTTTTTGTTCAGCCAAATATAATAGAAAGCCCTAAAGGGAAAATATATTTTTAGTACTTTACAGTTACAACTGCAATTTATGTTTGTCTACTGTCTTTCATATAAGAAGTAGCATATAATAAAACACTTTACAGTCTGTTTATCAATACAATAAACCAAGAATATTGCTCAATTTACTTTATTAGAAGCTGCTGAGTGATACAAAAATATAACAAGCTTGGTTTGCTGGTATTTTTGTTGGGCAAGGAAACACTGGGAAAAATAAATAGTGTTTAGTTTTCTAAGAAAGGAAGGGGAGGAGGGTCAGAAAGAAAAAAGGGCTAACCTGGATATAGGACTTTCATCTCAGAAACCCAAGCTGTAACATAGTGTTTGAATTCCAAAGTGTACAGAAGAATCTGGGGAAAATACATAAGTGCAAATAAAACCATGATAATGCTGTTTTTTCTACCCATCTTACTGTAGGATACTATACAAAGTGAGTAAATGTGGCAAAAACTGAAAATGAATTGTTTTTCTTCCCAATATTTGCTGGGTTTGGGTTCATTAAACTTTTCTGTAAGATTGCAATAATTTTGAGGGGGAAAAAATTCATTCAAAACTAGAGGTGTGCAAAGCTTTAGCCAAGAGTATCCATGTAAAAATTAGTGCAGCAAACAGAGGTAAACAGGAACTAATCTGGTGGAATACAGATGAACCTTGCTGTCTCTGTACATATTTATAGACTACCAGTCACTGCAGCACTGAAGTCAACCACTAAGATATCTAAAGGCTTGTCTACACTGCCCCACAGGATTACACTTACGTGAACTAGGACCCTTTAAATTCATGCTGGCAGCATCAACATGGGGGAATTAAAGCACAACGCTTTTGTGCGCACTGCTATTCAAATCCCCATATTCCGAACTGTGGGGCAGTGTAGGCATAACCTAAGAGAGTAAACTGGCTCAGCCTGAACCAAGAATTTATGGCACACATACATGTGATCTTTGTCATCATGGTTTGACCCTTGTTGACTAAAATGATTGTAAATTTTAGTTTAAACAGGACTCAAACCTTTGTTGACACACAGGTTGAATTCCAGGTGATAGTCAAAAACACAGCTAGGAAATACACAGTTATGCCAACCAAACAACATTAACGTTGCCATGTAGTGGCACCATCAGGAAATACAAAGATGAAAAAAGCCTTAACTTTTTTAAAACCATTTTTATTTAAACTGGGACCCAAAACACTAAAATATATTGATCGTAGTTATTTGGATATTGCATGTATCGGGGCAGAGTTAAGGTTATTTGGATGACTTAATTAATTGTGCATTTCCATACCTTAACATGTTTGGATTTCTTTTATGATTAATCTGAGTTTATGATGCTTGATTTTAGTTAATTACATCATCTTTGTAGGATCTTTAATTCATCCTTAAGTTTTGATATGTACTTTCAAAGTTAACGCTATATTCATGTATTTCTTTATTAATTAGGTTTCTGTTGTTTTTTTCAACTTTTTTATCATAAACTTGTAGGCCAGCTATGGGTAGTCTTCACATTGTGTCAGTTCAGTGTAAATTATATACTTTTTAATGTGACTATCTGTTTCCAGCATTGTTTGGCTTTCATATATTGTAAATGCAGTGATCACCATTAAAAATTTGGTTACAATAACTACAATACCACAGTTTCAACTAGATTCAAAATAAGAAATATCTGTGGTAACTATATGGTATTTGTTGGCAAGATTAAAGGACAACTACTACATATATCTCCCTTTTTCAGTTTTGTGAAGTGATGGAGGACTAAGATGAATAGACTTGTTGACTCACTAGAAACGCTTTCCCATACAAGTGATTCTATTCAGATAATGTGAGTATATTTACACAAAAATTGCCAATAAAATTTCAATGACCACTGTGACAGGGCCAGGCCAGATGGCTATGCAAGGGTGCTGGAAGGCATGTATATTAGCCCCAGGCTTAGCAAAGCCTTATTCCCTGGGTGATCCAGCTGGGGCTGCTTTAAGCTAATTAGGCCACCTGGGGCCAATCAAGGAGCCCCGCCCCAAACACTTAAAAGCCTTCAGTTCAGGCAGGCAGCGGTGGAGTTTGGAGTGAGGAGGTTGGAGTTGAGAGTTTACAGGTTACAGTTTTGGAGTTGAGAGTTTGGAGCTTGCAGTTTAAAAGCCTGCAGCTTGGTGCTGGCAGCCTGGAGCTAGGAGACTGCAGCCTGGCAGCCTGCAGTCTGCAGAAGCTTGGGAGCTGCCACAGTTCCTGCCACAGCACTGGAGGCAGGCCACCAGCTGGGTAGCAGGAAGTGGTCCACAGACTACCCCAAGGGAAGGTAGCAGTACTCAGGGGCAGAGCGGGCCCCATCCCTTCCCTAAACCTTCCCCCAGCTGCCCCACCGGTCGGGCCGGAAGAGCGCAAGACCCACGAGGATGGAGTACATCTGTTCCTCCCCCCCCCCACTCTGTTACACCACATTCTACTTGAGTTACCATTAGTGAAGTTCCAATGATGCAAAGATATAAATACAAAGGAAAGGGAGATGAAGAACTTAGCAGAAATCTTGAATTCAAGGCCATATAACATCTAACTGTGTAAAGAGAAATACCTGAGCTTAATTATGGGGATGAATGAATTTAATTTGTAGATCAGGAATTTCAGAATCTTAGGACCGAATTGGGATTGAGTTTATTGTTTTAATTTCTTAAAACACTTCCATGATATTTAGTTTTAATCAGCTCAGTGAGTATAGCTTTGTGCTATAAATTCCAGAAAAGATTACATCATTGTTTCATTTGCATTCAGCAGCCAGTTAATTGAATTATTTGGGAGAAATTATCATCTCTGAAGCAGTTACTTTTAGAAGCAAAACTGTTGCTTTAATTCCTCCATAGCAACTCTTTTCTTCAAAGTCTGCCTTACTTTAGTATAAATCCACTGACTTCAGAAGAGTTACTCCTGAATTACACCAACATACATGAGTTCATGCCCAGTGTATCTGATCCCTGATCTACACTTACCTGGAGATTCGTTGGCAGTCGACGTAACTGCCTAACTGCTGTCGGCTGCTGTGCTTCCCGTTTGCGTGGAATTTTCACTGCACTGCGACAATGGGAATGGAGTGCTATGCCACTTGAGGGGGTGGTTTACTAACATCGACTTCCTGATCGATTGAGCGGATCTACATTGACCTCTCAATCGATCCAGAAAGATCATCTAACGGCGGCGACTTTGCCGCCATCAGTATAGACATACCCTTAGTGTGTGAGCAAAACTGAACTTCTGCTGCTAACTCAAATATCAGAGTAGTATCTAATTCCAGTCCTGTTGATTGCTGATTTCTCAAAGCTGATGCTTTTAAAAAAAACTTGCATTTACCCATGCATGATGGAAAACTGAATTCTATGGCTTTTCTCTCTGGAATAAAAGTTCAAAAGCACTATTCCAGTGCACTGATTAGAGACCCAGTTCATGTTCATGACACGTGTTCTATCTGGTATCAGGAATGTTCTTCTGGTGAAGACAATGGATTGGAAATCAGGACTTTGTGGTTCAATTCCCAAGGCACCAAACAAGAATGCATCCACTTTCCACTCACTTTGCATAGATGTAGATGGTTATACAAAGTGTAAGTCAGTGGACAATTAGACTGGAAGGTTTCTTGATTCAAACAAAGGTGCACATAAACTACATTAGTGATGTCAATATATTGGTGTTTGTGGATTCGAGCGGAAGAGACAGGGTTGGGTACCAGAATTTGACTTCACCTATGGGGTAGCCTACTGTAGGACCATCCTGAATGAAAGGAAAATGGTAGTACAACAAATGAAATCATGCACCAAGAATTGAATTAATAATAATAGAAAAAGACATTAAAAGAAAACAGTTATAAAAGAAGGCCAACATCAATCAAACATAAAAGACTGATAAGGAATAAAGAGTTTAATATACCATCAAACAAGAACAATTCTACCATTAAAGAAAATATCATCAAAGAAGAAAATGGGAGATTAACACAGAGACAAAAAGACACCCTCGTAGCAAGGTGGGGGAATTCTACAACAAAAGGTAAAGACTGAGGAGTGCCTGGGTTTCATTCAGATATGTGTATGTGTGTGACATTTGGGAGTAACAATATTTTGCTTTGAAATTTGCATAAAAATAAAATCTTAATCACAACAGAAGGAGAATGAAAGGCACACAAGAAGGAAAAGGAATATAGAATAGACAAAGGAAGAGGGCAACATCAATGGCAAATGAAGGAGGGGGAAAGTTACGAGAGACAGAGAGAATGGAAATTTAATAAAGACATAAGACAAGAAAGAGAATGCTAATAAGCAAACTGCAGAAGTGCAGCAAACTCTGTGGAAAAACACCAAACAAAGAACAGGAAGGACACAATGCAAAATAAAGAGGAAAGGAGGATGGGGAAAAAAGAACACATCACCATAAACCTAAAAGTGATGAAAACAACACGTTTAAAAACTGAGAGATGGTGTGCTGAAAGAAATGTAAGCAATCTCTACTGTACATCTGACTGTTAGATGTATCTGTTTGGATTTGAATATTCTTTTCAGATATGATTTAAATGGTTCGGTAATAACAATGGAATGCAATGAGCAATGCAATGCTCATCTGATGCACTGGGGCCTCCCCATGCATTTAGAAACCTCAACTATTTAACAGACCTGCCAAGGAAGAAAATAATTTTTAGAAGACCTTCCAACCTCAGAAACAAACCACTGCGACCCGTCTGCTGCTCATCTTTCCCACCTCTGGCTCCACAAAAGAGACTGGGAAAACATATAAGCCTTGCAGGATGTACTGAAAGTTAAAAGATTTGGGCTTTGCCACTAGCTTCCTCCCATTCAAACCAGCAAGCTGTTAGCTGAAGCACCTCAGCAGTATCCACGGATGATGTTTTCAGCTGGGAGAGGGGTTTTTAAGGTAGCCAGAGCTAAATCTATTTAAAATTGGGCTCAAGTAGGTCAAACGTGTTGCCTTAAAGGTGAAGGGAGAAAATGGGTTTGTACTCTCTTTATATATTTCTGTATGAGATATATAAAGAAGCCCTGAATTGTTGCTGTTGTTTAAAATATATGTTGCTTGTCATTAAACTTCCCTTGGAAATCAGCTTGTAGCCAGTGCACATCAGAGCAATGTGCTCCCTGTGAGAAATAACTCTGCAGAGGCATTTTGTTCTGTCTTCAGTTTCTGAATGACATAAAGGGTGTAGCCCCCCGCTACAGCACTTTACAGTAATCCAATCTGGAGGTGACAAAAATGTGAAGAACCGTGGGTGAAGTCAGCAACCTGAAAGATGCAAATTTCCATCACCCCAAATTTAAAGCTGGCAAAATAGTTTGATGTTTTTTTTTTTTTAAACAAAACACATCATTAATCCGTGGCACTCAGTGCCACATGATATCAGAGAGGAGAAGAAAGTAGGTTCCAAAATAGTAGGCACGCATATGGATAATGAAAATACCCAGGTACATTGGATAGGGTATAAATGAACCCTCATTCTTTCAGGGATAAGACAATCATGAACTGCCTGGGTTAATAAACAAAGTCGGGTTTATTCCATAACTGCCAACTACGAAGTTTCTCGCACCGTCCTCTGAAGCAATCAGCCCTGTCCACTGTCAGAGACAGGTATACTGGACTAAATGAACCATTTGTCTGATCCAATCTGTCAGTACCCATGACTCCTTACTCAGTGCACATGATAAGCAGCACTAGTGGCTGCCACTGTTTACCTGGACATTGAAAACAAGCCATATGTTATCAGCCTGAGTAACATTAACAGGCATTAATCCTTGCTGCCAAATAGGCTTGCCCACAGTGGGGATGCAGATATAAATGTAAAGCCTTCAGGACGCAGTAATGAAGAACGACAGATCCCTACTAAAACCTTCGCAGCTGGGCCATTTTGGAGAACAGAAGGACTTGACTCGAGTTCATGGGAAAGTAGTCTTTTATATTACAGTGGGAAAAAATTTTCAGTGATCATCTAATATATCCCCATTGTGCAAAGTTTCTGACAGGTTGGTTTTTTTTACGAGCTTCCTAGAACTATCTGAAGAGTTATCCCTGGGGTGGGTTGCAGCAGCACGGTAAAGCTATTGTTGCAAACACCCACACCAGCCTACAACTATAAGCACAAAATTTCATTTTCCTTGTTTACCCTTATCAGCTTTCTCTCTTAATTCACTCAGTTGCACAGTCCCTCAGAACATTCTTTAGCTGGGCTTTAAAAACAAGCCTTTAATGGCACCAAAAGTGAATATTTACATATCTAATAGATATATTAACTTTATTTAAAAAAGTTAAGCATAAGGAGAAAAACATTCTTACACTTATTTTAGTTGAACAAATAGAAGCTAGAGCAAGATGTGGAATCCTGGTACAGGCTTGGCTACAATTGAAAATACTGTGGTGGTGAAGACACAGGAGAAGACAAACAGACGATAGGATGGTAAAGTATATAGTGAGGATACAACCACGGTCAATCTGACCTCGAGGCTGACCAGATGGTGGGACATCATATGCAGGGATATGACCAGACTGGGGGTAATGGAGGAACGAGCCATGGACAGGAAGCACCGCTCCCTACGTCTGCCATGACCTCTGCAATTAAAAAAAAAGAAGAAAGAAATAGTATTGTCTACTTACTAGAAAAGGGGACTAGGAGTCAGGACTCCTGTTCTGTGAACTGTCTTCTTTGTATTTGTAAAGCCTTCTGGAATTCTCTGAAAAGTATTATGGTGCAAAGCATTTTATTATTAATCATTCATCCTCCAACTGTCTCCTTCAGAGTAAGTTTGGGCCAGACCCACAAAAGTATTTTAGTCTCCCAACGTCCATTGAAATCAATGGGAATTAGATGCCTAAATACCTCTGGGCTATCTGAGGATCTATTTGACTTTCTACTGACTTGTCAGGCTCAAGCTTCATTGACAGCTTCCCTGGTGCCCATTTGTCTGGTGCTGAAGAGTTACCCCAGAAGAAAAGAATTCTAAGTTGCACTAGCTGTCAAGAAATTCAGACCTGTTGGATCCAAGAAGCCCACCGAGTGGCTGAATGTTTAGAGAGTTTACCTTTTCAATCTGCATGGCACACTGCTGTGGAGGTGGGGGCAAGGATCACGCAGGAGGCCATGTCTGCGGTAATGAGAGAAGGGAGCATAGACTGAACTTCATCAGAACTGCCAGTACTAGGATAGGCCTGCCCACTTTCATTCAGTGTGACCTCCCATCATCATTGGCGTTGGAGTTCCTTCTTGAGCTATGAGGGCTCTTTTATTTGCTCTAACCCCTCGCTATTAGAACTACGAGGGCTCTTTTGTGAACTGCTGCATCTCCGTCCTGCCGTCACTCCAATCGGGGCTCCAGCAGAGCTTTTTTCATGTAAGTGCCTTTTTTGTTTCCAGAAAAGAGCCTGAAAGAGGAAAATGATTTCCTGTTTTACTTCTTCAAAATACGTGAGTTCCAAAATCACATGTTTAAGAGCATGGCAAGCTGTCACTAAGAGAATTCAAAACAAAAACAAATTGCAAACAGGTCTGCTTTTCTCTCAAAGTCTGCACCAAAGAAGGAGGACTGGTTTAAGCAAGAACAGGGCTAGTGTGGAAAAACTGTGTGCTGCGTCAGCCACTTTTTCTCCAAGGCTCCTGCTTTAAACAGCCACTCTGCTTCTCTTGCAATGCAGACCAGCCTCAGACATTAAGTTCTTTATACAGTCCAACTAACCCTGACCCAAAGGGCTCATCTACCCAGGGGAAAAGAAAGTTCAGTTTTCATGCCATTCAATCTTTAGCCTCTTGCTCAGACTACTGATGCTTACATGGATATCTGTTCCCTCAGCATTGGACTAAAACCAATAATTCACTTCACATATTCCACCAAACAGTCACAATGTTTTGTCATATTTAAACTGGTTACTCAGTGGTAAATGATAGACTAGGTTTTCTCTTATTACAGCAGCACCAGTTAAAGATGATTGTGGGTACAATGGAAGCCAGGGCAAACCTATAGGATGGCTAAAGTGGTAGACATTTTAAAAGAATAGCAAAATGTAATCTAGGGGAGGCTGTGTTTGCTGCAGTCCTGTTGAAAAATGCCTCTTATAAAGATCCCAATATGCCACTCACCCAAGCACAGCCCACTTTGCATTGGGTTCCCTCCCTCAGAGCAACATTTTTCCTTTCAGGAGGGCATCGATTCTGAGAGCGAGAATAATAAGAGGGGTATTTCTCTCTGATTCAAGCACAAAGCAACGTCAATGTGCTTTTGTGCCAAATGTGTGATGGGTCAGTGACAAGAGGTGAAAGCTAAGTGGGATCTGTGTAGAGACCACCCCGGTTCCAATCTCACTCAGGACCTTTAATCAGCTATCTGATCAGGGCAGGTTTTCAACTGTTCTGACTTCAGAAGACAGAGCGATGTGGAAACCACTGAGCCACTAAATCTCCAGGGGTTTAAGGGTTTCCAGTGATTGGTTCCAGACTGGTTTTAAGGAAGATGCTTAAAGAAGGCTCATGTGACCTGAAGAGTCATCTGGTGTAAAGCAGGGGAAAAGATTTAATTACAGAGAACAGAGAATCTTTGTTCTAATGCCTTTAACACTATCACTTTCTCTGCAGCTGCTTTACACATAATAACAGTTTAGCTTCCACCCCCAAAATATATTTTTGAAGGCAATATCCTCCTGTCACCACATATGTGGAGTTGGTTTCATTCATTTGAAATAATGGGAGGTCCATCCTATGTCATGCCATATAATAGTCTCTAATATATTTTCCCCTTTATTAGTGAGCTCACCTCAGTCAGTAACTGCTTGTGGAACAGAATTGCAAATGATGCTAGCAAAAGGAAATAGGCTCTATTCCCTCAGTCAGTATGATGTGGTCTGTGATTCTGCACAATGTATCACCGTGCTGATCTGCAGTAACGAGACATAATACTTGGTGATAAGCCTGAGTATTTTAGGACAATGTGGCAGATATAATGAAAGGAGTGGATAATTTTGCTGCTTTCAAAGGTGAGAAGACCTGCAGTTATTCATCCTTATGCATTAGGAATTATATGTTAAAGCAGGGGCCCAGATGGTTCAGAGCACCAGTAATGGGCTATGGAGCATTTTGTTTCTAGGTTACTGCGTTGAATTTGTCTTAGTTTCAGTCACCAGAAGTTGACCTGTTGGCATACTGGCCTGTGTGAAGAGAGTTTTTGCTTGAAGATCAGGTCAACACTAGAAACTTTTGCCAGTATAGTACAGTTCAATAAAGGGAGATTCTCTATGCCATTTCTATACTGGCAAAAGACCTAGCGTACATACAGTTATACTGGTAAAACACAGGGTTTGCTGGTATAGCTTATTTCATTTGAGGACCTAGTATAAGCTGCAGTTAAAATAGGAAGGTTTGCTGGTATGCAATCTGTCCATCCACTAAACTGGGCCTCAGTCTAGTTTCCAGAGGGATTTATTTACATTATAAAAATCAGACTCACAACTGGCACTGACTGGCTCCCTGATTGACAGTGGATGAAATCCTGGCCCCCTTCTGTCAGTGGCAGTTTGCCATTGTCTTCAGCTCCGGCTAATATTTCACCAAATGTTTGCAGAAAGTTCAAGTGCTTAAATGGTGGAGACTGAGCTACCTTCTCAACCCTGTAGCTTTTCCCTTCAGATCAGGGATGAGGTACACTGGCGACACAGCATGTCTGTGCATGGCACTGTCTACTCTGCGTTTCTGTATCATTAAACAAAGGACTGGAGTCTTGAGGACTGTCAATGCTCCGTCATGATAGCTGAATTCACTTGGAAGCAAGTCAGACACAAATTCTACATGCCAAGCATAGGATTCAGAATGCAGTGTTAAGATATTTTCTTGAATGGGAGTGAAGGGCAGTATTTCCATTCACAGGTGTGGTTGTCTTATGTTTTTATTTAACTTGAACCCCTCATAAACTATATCTGCTATTACAAGGCTCAGAGTTTCCTCATTTAGATAAGATAAGCAAAGATACTTGCATTTTTAGCTTTTCCTTTTAATTTTTAAATTCAATTGTTACTTTTGGTCACAAAGTAACTCCAAAGCTTCTCTACTTACAGCAAAACCTACCGATGGGTATGGGCCCATTGCATGGTTTCCCCAGTAGCCTCCATACCACCCCATGTTCAGTTTCATACCCAGTTAGTTGTCATCATGATGCATCCACTACAGATGTTTGAACAAAGCAGGCTAAAAACATAAAATCCTTTCACATTCCATCAATGAGGGAAAAATGATCCCCCAGTTGGTAAACCAAAGAAGCAGAAGGTTAATTCTATTTGACATTCCCCTAACTAAGAATTTGATCTCAGTAGAGGAGAAGGGTGAACACCAGAGCAGATGGATTGATACATACCCCACAATGCTGGATTTCTAATGTCACTGTTTTGTTTTTAAAACTCTCTCTTCCAAAAATTTTCTGTCCCAGTAAACAAGGCATAATGTGCAGCTGTGAGGACCTGCTCACACCCCATGTGTTGCAGCTTATGCAGTAAATGAAAATTAAAAATAAATTGAGAATAGACCCTTAAACGTATCTTCTCCTCCATGCCCCAGAAGAAAATGACTAAACCACCACAGAGCAGGCACCCAAAGGTGCGTGTATCTTGTGAATTCCAAACCTGAGCAGATCAATAACAGCAGGATTTATCCGCCTCTGGATAGAGACGATCAGCACACTTTGTCTGCATTCTTTCCTTGAGAATATATATTTTAAAAAACTCATCTGGCATTTGACAAGGTGTTCTGCATTCTTCCTGATAACAGCTTTAGGCAAATAGATCTGTCACACAGACTAAAACACATTTTTTGGTTTTGTCTTAAATGAAATATGATGCAAATATGGTGGCAAATCGTCAAGTCCTTTGATATTTTTTCTTTCAAGCCCTAGTAGTTTGGAACTAGGGCCTTGAGTTTCAGCAGCTGATTCGAATGAGAAATATGTAGGTCAGGTGGTGTTATGGTAACAACCAATAAATAAACTGCCCAGACACAAACAAAATAACTGTAAAAACACTCGGATAATTAGATGATTTTCATCTAGAAGAACCAGATCCCAACGTGCTTTGGAGACCATACATGTACTGTAGATTCAGTATGTGTCTGTATATATTAATTTGTACCGTGCCTGCAACTAGCTTAATCCTGAAGCTCTTTGTAAACTATCCACACATGACAACTACACGGTGCCCAGCACGTTGTATGGAGGATCTTACCAGCCTACTGGGACAAATTCCTACACTTTCAAAAAAATGGAATGGGATCATTAGGTTCCAATGCTCAGTCAATTGTGACAGCAAATAAATTGTAGGTGCAATTAGTAGTCGGGTAGCAAATCAGGCTCCTAGCTTTTCAATTGCTAACAATTGGGTCTGCAATCAATTAAAAAACATGCTGACACAAACTCACACAATGCTCAGCACAAAAGGAGGTGAGGCATTTGATAGTTTAGCTCTTAACATACACATCGCAAATTTAAAAATATTATTCATGCCTATATATACAATTGCCAGTAAAATTCAAGAAGATTAGTTGTGCCTATTTAATAGGGATGAAGGTCTGAGTCTCATCATGCTGGGATTTGACATCTGAATGCCAGAGAACCTGGGTATTTCCAAAGCTTTTGCTTGGGTCATTAAGATACCGCTTGGATCATCTGATACCGTTTAGATATAGATCTCTGTATTTCAGTAGCTATGTATATCTTTCTACCTATATAGTTACACATACACGCTCTCATCACCCACCCTTTCTCAGACACAGAATAAAAAGTATTCCATAACTCTAAAAGTTGCCACACGCAGAAAATCACCCCTGGGCAAAGTTCAACTGTGGAAAGTTCCAGGCAGCAAAGAATTTATTTTTCAGTAAATGATCAGCATTTGAACATGGGGAGGATAATGAATGTTCTGATGTAGGCTTTGCTATAGCAGGCAGTTATGAAACGGTTCATTTCAGGCACTGATGAAATGCAGCATCTTCAGCACTTACCAAAAACAAGCAGATCTATCCCAATACTTGAGTGACAAAATCCTAACTCTGCAAGCCCTAAATTCAAAATTCTGACATTTTAAAAGTAAAGAGGGGTTATTCACACCAAGTTTTTTAAATCTTCAGACTTAACCCAGAATTTTACTATTGGAGCCAAAGGGTTCAGGCCCCTAAACCTATAGCCCTTAGGGGAAGTGCTGGAGACACAGGCCATCATGGGCACGCTCTTATCTTTTATGTTCCTGTCTACCCCACTCTGGCTTCCTGCAGTGCCGAGATAAGGCTATTCATGCAGAACTAGGGACTGCAATCACTGGCTGCTTTAGGAACACCCCCCCATCCCACATTGACAACTCACAGTATACATTTGGAAGTTACCCAAATTTGACTCACACAGACTGTTTCTAGGTACTTGGACTATGGCTATGTACAGGGAGAATGCTATGGAACCCTTCCTCAGTTGTGTAGGTGGATGCCAGGCTCCTTTCTTCTAACAGAAGCAGAGGGGAGCATGGGACTCTGTACAAGTGTTTTGTTTTGTGTTTTATCTGTAAATGCCAAATTTGCCTTTAAAGTAATAAATTATGTAGTTTTAAAAATATATCGTAGACATTTAGGTTAGGAAGCTCTAAACTTCTTTGTATAATAAGCAGAGCTGGCTGGGAATTTTTCAAAGAAACTTTTTTTCAATTAGAAAAGTCCATTTCATCCAAATCAAACTTTTTTTTTTGGCACAAAAGGCTGTTTTGATGAACTTCCCAATTTAAAAAAGAATTAGAAAAAAAGTTTTGAAATTGTCAAAACATCCCATTTTGATATTTTCAAAATGAAAAGTTCAATTTTTGGTTCAGAATGACGTTTTTTGTTTCAAAATTTTTAATTAAGACTAAAAGGTGGAAATCAAAATGACACCTTTTGAAATTATCAAAACAGAACTTTTTGAATCACCTGAACTAAATTTATTTATTTATTTATTTATTTGCCTTTAGAGTTCAGGAACATTTTCAAGATTTAGACTTTTTTCATCCTGATTTGGGACGATGAAAATTTTCAGAATCATGTAAATTCTAGTGGGATGGGACAATCATTTCCTACCCAGTTCTAGTAATAAACCAATGATATTACCATTGCCCAACTTCCTTGTGCAATTTTTCTTGGCCACATCTAGGAATAGCAGACAGAGGAGCCAGCTGCTACAGGAACAATGATTAAAATGAATTGAACCAGGAGGGAGGGAGCTCCCTATACCTTTAGCAGCACCAGCCACGAACGTTGAGTTGTCCTTCTGCTTTTACAAGATAAGCTGTGTTCCTTTTCTCCTCTGCTCCCTTATTTTAACCCCTGGGCATGTATGAGTCCATTGAAAATACCCTTCACAATAGAACTTTTCTAGGTGCTGTCAGTTGATAGGGTGAATGAAGGTGAACCAGGACCACTGACAGTGAGGTCAGACAGTTCCCATTGGATTCAATCAGGTTGCCAACTCCTGAACACCCAGAAAGTGGGCCAAAGAGTCCAGCTTGCACTTAGACACCTAGATCAAGGGCCAGATTTTTTTCCCTAAGAGCACTTTAGATGCACATTGATTGCTGAGCTATTTTGAAAATCTGGCTACAAATGTCACAGTGGGAGGTCCTGGACACTCTTGAAAACCTGGCCACTTATTAAGATGTCTAAAGGGGAGCAGAGCTGTTAGGAAAATCTAGCTCTGATTGGGGTGGTTCTGAGGAGCCCTTTTGAAACTCCACCCTGGAGAGTTCTAGTGTGGCTGGTGCCTGGTTGTCTCTGGACATTGAAGGGAGTGCGGAAACCAGGAAGATGCCCTGGAGATTGGATGAGATAAACATAGAGAATTTTGAACTTCCTGGGAAAGGTGAGTAGAGGGAAATGAGCAGCAGCTTGTGTTTTTTGGATGACGAATTTTGAATGAAATGCTGAGTTCAGTTCTGGGCTACTGCATTGCCGGAAAGATAAGCAAATTAGAGGGAGTTTGGTGGAAAGCAGCAAATATAATCAGGGAGCTGAAGGACCTGGCTCAAGAGGAAAGGTTAAAAGAGCTAAATATGTACAGCTTGGCTAAACAATGACTAAGGTGAGACAGGATAAGAGTCTACACTCTCTGAACGTTTGTAAACATGAAGGAATGAGGAGATTATTTAGTGTGATACACCCAAGTATGATGGAGATGATGTTTAAAAAGGGAAACATTTTACACAAATATTGGGTAAAAGCCTTCTGAAGATGAATTGTGAAACAGTCTCCCAGGGGAAATTGTAGATGTGCCATTGCTTATGAGTTTTAAAAACAGTTTAGACACAACACGGGAAAGTGTTCTGGAGAGGCTAATCCTGCACTGGTCCCCGGAGGGCGGGACTGGATGATCTAATAAGTCTTGTTATCCAGAATTTATTATTATGATTGACCAAGTTGGCATTTCATATAATAGGGTTTTTACAGCTCAGATCTTGAGCTCCTGTTGAAGTCAAAGGCCCTTGAATACAATAATATTTCAGTTCGGGATATCAGAAGGCTATTTATACCAGACTCTGAAACAATATAAATGCACAATGGGCAAGTCAGGAGATGTGGATTCTATTCCTGGCTCTGTCACTGACCTGCTGTGACCTTGGGCCAGTTACTTCACCTCTCTTTGTCTGTCTTCCATTTAAATTGTGAACTCAAACCCTTTGTCTGTCTGTATAAACTGTAAGCTCTTTGAGACAGGGACTCTCTTTCTGTGTGTATGTATACTGCCTAGTACAATGAGGTTCCATTTGAGGTTGAAGACACTTAGGCATTATTGTAGCAGAAATGGAATGGACCCACCTGAAAACACACAAATGGCATAGGAAGGTTGCAGAGAGAGAGAATGCAGATCACTGCAAGTAACACACAGGACTGAAGGCCATTTTTCAGAGGTTTGTCTACGCCTCTTTCCCTTTATTGGCTTCTTTATCCTTACATCCAGTGACATTCAATAACTCCACTGAATTCCCTATGTGATGCTGTGGGCAAAAGGGCCAGTGAGATCCTTGGATGTGTAAACGGGAATCTCAGATAGGCATAGGTTATTTCTCCTCTGTATCTGGCTCTGGTACAACTGTACTGGAATACTGTGTCCATTCTGGTATCCACAATTCAAGAAAGATAGTGATAAATTGGAGAAAATTCAGGGAAAAGCCATGAGAATGATTAAAGGATTAGAAAACATGCCTTACAGTGATAGATTCAAGGAGCTCAAATGAATCCATTTAGCGTAACAAACAGAAAGGAAAAGGGTGACTTCTTTACAGTCTAAAAGCATCTACGTAGGGAGTATATATTTAATAATGGGCTCTTCAATCTAGGAGAGAAAGGTATTACATGATCCAGTGGCTGGAAATTGAAGCTAGACAAATTCAGACTGAAAATAAGGTGCAAATTTTTTAAAATGAGGGTAATTAACCATTGGAACAATTTATCAGGGGTTGTGGAGGATTCTCCATTACTGACCATTTTTAAATCAAGATTGGATTTTTTTCTACAAGCTCTGCTCCAGGAATTAGGCTGGGGAAGTTCCATGGCCTGTGTTATACTGGAAAACACTGTAGATGATCCCAGCGATCCGTGTTCTGGCTTTGGAACCTATGAATGACGTCTACATGGGGGATAGAAAAGGGTGACCTGATCACAGGTCTGGGGGTCAGGCGTGTGAGACTTCTAGTAATGGCTCTGGTGCTAACTCTGTGTTTTCTTAGGCAAACTGCAGAACCTTACAGTAAAATCAGATTGCCTCATCTGTAAAATGGAGATGATATAACGCTTCTCTCTCCCACAACCATTGTGAGGCAAAGTGCTTTGAAGTTGAACAGGCCTGTATTAAATGTCAGGTACGGCTGAGCCCAAGCTACAGAATTCATATTTGGATCCAGATCTCAAGGCCTCTGAAGTCTAGGGCTCTTTTGGGCCTGGGCCTATTACAGAAATGGAGAAATCTGACTCAAGATTCCAGCTGCTTTCCCACTAAAGTTTGGGGAATTTAAGCTCCAGGGTTTGGGTTATGGTCCATCTTTAAATGTTATTAGCATTAGATACTGTAGGCTGCAAGTATTAAGCAGTCAAGTCAGTCTTTGTTCGTGTTGAATTCAACCCTGGTTGTTTTGACTACTTTGTGAAATCCATAAAGACTGTGTAAATTGCAACAGCAAAGTCATATGAGAAGACAGTGCAAAATTCCAGGCTTAGAACCATAAAGCCCTTATCTGGCTTTATTCTTTCCCTCCTCTTTTTTTTTTTCTGCTTTCTCTCCTCATATACTCTTGGTGTATATTAAATGCTGTGTAATGGATTCATTGTGTCCTGTGTAATTCAATAATAGGGAGAAATTATCTTTGTCCTTTCCTAAAAGGACTTGTTAAAGAATTCACGACTCCTTTGATTAAATTAAACAGCAGGGAAACTTGAGTCGCTTAGCTATTGCCTCACCTGTAGGCATAATTACAGTTAATAAAGATTTACTCAGTAAG
Source organism: Mesoclemmys tuberculata (assembly GCA_007922155.1). Taxonomy (NCBI): domain Eukaryota; kingdom Metazoa; phylum Chordata; order Testudines; family Chelidae; genus Mesoclemmys; species Mesoclemmys tuberculata. Next base: position 3,675,200 of record ML675610.1, read on the forward strand.
GTTTCTAGTACCTGGATTGTGTTCCATCTGCCAAATGACTTTATTCATCTTCTAACAAGAATGTAGGAAAGACGAGGACAATAAAAGAAAATACACATTAAGGATCTTCCTCCTTCCTGTATAATTCTTCCTATTCCACCTTTGTAAAGTTACTAATGAATAAATTGGAGATGCTTCAGAGGTCTGAAGATGTTCCATAAATTTCAGATGTACACTGGAAATGTTGAGTTCCCCATGGTCATGCTGCTCTTCGATGTATCTCATCCTTAACTTTCCATCTCTGCATGGCAGGGTTAGAATGGGTATGATCAAAGCGTGGTATGCTCAGTTATCCCCTCTGAGGAGCTGATGTAATTTGGTTGCTTTGCAGTTCTCCTTCTCACAGCAATATCTCGTGCTTAATATGCAGACCTTGAGAATTCAACTCTTGGAACCAGCTGCGGTTTTCAAATCTCACATAGCCTGTGTCTTCCAGTATCAAAGGTGCCCCCCGGATAAATTGTTCTGACTGAACCTAGGGAATCTCTTTGGCTTGCATCATTTGAAGATGAGTCATCCTGGCAGATTTTCCATGCCAGATGGCTTAAAACAAAGATCATGGCAGCATTTTGGATTTTGAGATAGGAAGATGGGATATGCAATGGAACTGATCCAAATGGAAACATGTCCAGATTCAGCTTAGATTGGTCCAAAAATTGACTTTAGGTTTCCTCTTACTCTTTGCTGCAATAAGCTATTCTTTAGCTGTGAATATGTCTACAGTGAGATACTGGAATTCCAAAACCTGGTTTTCACCTTCATCTTCACTCCTTTTATAAGGAAAATAGGTGAATCCTGGTTTCTTTTCTTTGCAAGGCTCTCTTCATTTTGTTTGAGTTTCCGATTAAGAATTCTCATTGAGATGTTCATATACCTGAATGGGCAGAGTCAGTTACAACAGGATCTAAATGCTTTTCCTGCAGCCTCTTAAATTTGTAAGGTGCAGTTAAAATACCAAGCTTTCCTCCACCTCTAAAAAACCCAATATGTCATTTGTCAAATACAAAATTTCATGTCCTATGTGACGTGAGTTTGGTGGTCTCAGCCCATTTCCCATGTTGTACATCACCAAGAAACATTTTTACCACTGGTTGTTCTGACCACCTTTGATAGTTGTCTCAGCTGAGAAGTTGATGACTGAGTGAACCCAGAGGCTGTTGTATCCTGTCACTCCTAACAGTGGCCCCTCTGGGTCTGGTTTGAGGGTTATTAATGGAGCAGAATGAGGAGACTTGTGCTGTACCCACGCTGTACCCAATCTGAGGATAAACAGAGCGCTTCAAACTGCAGGGCTGTCAATCCAGCACCTCTCACCAGCATTAAATAAACACACGTGCACAAAAATATGTCTTGACCGGATCGAAGGAAAGGCTGTCATATCAGCTTATATTTCTCCAGCCTGTCGAGGATCCTGGCTAATCGTTCTCTGAATTACAGGCTATCATCTGCACTAATAAATTCACTCATTCTCTGCCAGCTCAAGCCCCCCGGGTTTGCATAAGTCAAAAGTACTTTTTGAAAGCATCATTCCATTTACTTTCAATAAATATACCTCCCCAGCTCCCACATTCAAACACAGCACCAACTTAACATGGCCATTTGAACAAACTGGATGGACTACACTACACTACACTACTACCATTAACGTCAGCTTTTACTCATGCATAATATAGAATAACAGTTCTCTAGGTACCTCTGTGAGGCTCTGTTTCTGATTTTATGAAAGCCTAGGAAGGTTCATAGCATATACACACTAGGTAGTTATTTGTTTCTGGCTATTTTTGCATACCCTGGGTAGTGCCATCCAAGTTAAAGGAACTCACATGTTTTTCCAATTAGGAAAGAGTTAATAAAAAATGCTACAAAAATCACAAAATGTTAACAATTAATGCTGTCATGTAGCTCGGAATATATGAACAGTTTGCTTGATAAGCTCTTTTGATAACCAGTCACACGCTTTAACCAATAGACCATGCTTCCTCATATGACAAGTACATCCCACCCATGATCGCAAAATGTTTCTGTTTCTCAGAGACTGGTTTTTTGAGAGAATTAGCATTAGCAAACCACACGTGGGCTAGGTGTGGGGGAAGGGAGCAGGCATAAACTTCCAAAGCCATCTGTCAGAAAGAATTTCCTACTGTTATCTGATTGTGTAGAGGTATATCTGCAATTTTGAATAAGAAGTCAGCCTTATCAAATGGAAGTCTTGCTTAAAAATATGTAATTCTATAGAGAATTTAATGCTTGACTGACAGGCCTGGAGACCCATGTCTATTTACCCACTGAACAAGCTTCTTCATACTGCCTACCTAACATACTTCACCCCTTCTCATTATAAGCCTGATTTCAAACCTCCCACCCAACATCTCCATGAAGAAACTGATCTTCCTGAGATTTTTACATACTACGTCTTGTCCCAGGGTGGAATTCTTCAGGGAAGATTGGTAAAAATCAGGGGGAGAGATTTAAAATGGTTATAGCTTATTGAAAATGTAGGTGGTGTTCATGCTTTGGCAAATCTTATTTTGATGCATGATGCTGCTAACATAAACCTGGCCTCTGAAGTCTACTTTTGTTTGTTTTGTTGACCAGATTGAGGAGTAAACCTTTTAAAGTTTGAAGGGAAAATACATAACTAGCTGTTCTAAGGGTTTAATGAATAACATTTACAGGTCTAAGAGACCCTTAAAAGTGACACCAAATAGTGGGCTCAGCCAGAAGTTTGGTGGGGCCTCGATTGGGGGAAGGACTGTGTGAGAAATGTAGAGGGCTGGCATTTTAAAAGGGGCATGGACTTAGGTGGGCATTGGTAAGGGCAGAATGTGACCAGCAGGGATATGAGCTGGGGGTACAGGATTGGGGCACATAGCACTGTGTCATGGAGTCATTCTTCCTAGCCACAGAATAGGGGTGGTTTAGTGGGAGGATTGAGGAATAACACATGGAGAAAAGCAGGAAGGAGAGGGGACGGAGGAAGGAGCAAGGACCCTAGTAGCATAGAAGGGAGACTAGAACTGAGGCAAGGGAGAGAGGACATGGAAAGCATGAGCAGGGAATGGGGGCAGAAATACAGAATGTGTGTGCAGGGCATCTGAGGCGACATAGGGGGGACATGGAAGAGTTAAAGTGCTTAACATTTTTCCATGTGGACAAAAGTCTCCCACCTCCCCTTCCAGTCTCTGCCACTGTCCATTCCCCTCCTGCCCCCCATTGCTTGCTAATGATTCACTTAGATCCCTGTGGTGCAGCTCCCTGCGCTGTACAGAGTACATCTCTATGAAAAGTGTCACAGTTAAAATACATGGCAAAGTTCTGCCACAGCCCAGAAGACCTAGCAAAGAACAGCAGATAACACTGATCTTGAATTTTAGCATTGACTTTAGTAGGTGAAGGATCAAGCTATTAATGAGGATTTTGTGGAAATGCCACGAATTTCAAGGAAGTGCACCCAGGAAATCATATACATTTTTCGAGCCAAAAATCATAGATATTTGCAAATAATTCAGGCTTCCACAATTGGAATCTGAGAAAGCAGAAGTGGCAGCTCCCACTGAAGGGCTCTCACTTCCACCTGCCTTTTAATCCTGCACTGCCATTTTCCCCATTAAATCCTCTTACCCATGCAAATACCATTGCTGCATTGCAATCTCTGCACCAGCTAATGGAGCCCAATTGTCCTGCTCGAAGTCTGTGCTGCTGCTGTAGCCAACCTCTATGATTATTAACAGGGGCTTTTTTTTTCTTTCCTTAATGCTGCCCTGTTTAATGCTGAATTACATTTACGAGGAAAATTCTGCGGAAGACAATGTGATGCATTCATGCAAACCAAGTAAATTTGATTTGAATGAATGTTATTACAGCAGGTTGACATGAATTAGGAATGACAGAAAACTTAGTGTGTGACAGTGAAAGCCTAGCACAAGGTTCAGTTAATACATCACCTAGGGAAAGCTTACGGGGAGAAAAATATAAGGGGTCAGTTGATTATTAGGTGATATTAAATATGGGTACATATTCTAAACAGAATGGATGGAATGAGCAGAGGGTAAGGGGAAAATCTGGAAATATGCAGCCCTTCCAAACTGAGATTTGACTCCTGTGTCAACATTATTTCTACTGAAGTAGTACCTAGAGGCCCCAACCAGCATCAGGCCTACATTGTGCTCTATGAACACATAGTAAGACACAGTTCCTGCCCCAAAAAGGTGACAATCTAAATAGACAAAGGGTGGCAAGGAAAACTGAGCCACAGAGAGGTGAAGTGACTTGTCCAACATCACCCAAAGGCCAGAGCCAGGAATAGAGTCTGGATCTCCTTAGTCCGAGACTACGTCTATGGTGACGGCGGTATAGTGTATGCCACCAGTTCGGTTCACTGGGGTCGACTGAGCAGAAGTGGAGACCTGCTCGATCAACCAGGGAATCGATGCTGCAAATCCATCCCCCACCAAGAAGAGCAATGCTGCGTCAACAGGAGGGACTTTCCCATTGGCGCAGCGAAGTGAAGACACCGCAGTAAGTAGAAGTTAGGAAGTCAATGGAAGATACGCAAGCTACGTAGAGTCATTTGTGTATCTCCTGTCCACTGCCGCCAAAATGTGTGGGGAGTGTAGACATAGTCCTAGTCTGGCGCTCTATCTTTCAGTGCCAGCCATAGGAATATTTTGTGATAAGAGTTGTTCTAGGAATAACATTACATCAGAGGGCTGCATGTGCCACTCTTTATTTTAAAAATATACCACAGTAATAGGTCAAAACATTATGACTAGTCACATGGATTCTGCAGTGTGTGGGAAAGAGGGAGAATGAGAACAAGACATAGACATTATTGCACATACAGCCAAGAATGCGCTTAGCAACACAGTGTACCTCATGTATAATAATACCTAACTATTATATATCACTTTTAATACATAGATCAAAGAAAGTCAGTATTATTTCCTTTATTTTACAGATGGGGAAACTGAGGCACAAGGCAGCAAAGTCACCCAGCAAGCCAGTGGCTGCATACACTAGACCACACCACTTGCCCAAGAGGCATACAAATTATTCATATTAATAGTAAGGACCTAAATATGTTGTTTTTGTTGCATAACTGCAAATGCAAACTAACAACCTCATTACAAACTGGTCAAAAATATATTTTATTTGCTATGAAAAAAGATTCCAAGAAAACATACATTTTGCATGTTCAATAATTTTTTTCAGATTTTTGTTGAAAAACTGGAAACTTGAACACTACACAATTTTTCATGTTTGTTGACTGAAATTGTTGGAAACAAAAAAAATTTTCAGTGTGCAGGAAGGTAGATGAAAACCCCAGAAATGTAGATGAAAATGCCGTTTTTTTCATTAAAATTGTCATTTAATCCAAAAGCCAGGTTTTGTCCAAAATAAAACATTTTCATTTATTTATTTAGTTAGTTAGTTATTTAGAACAGCTCTAATTGTAACTCCGAAACTGAAAATTTGCAATACCCTAACAAGCTAATTCTTCTCACTTGCACTAGCACTAGTGTAAATCAGCAGTAAAAAACACCAAAACGTGGATTTAACAGAGACCAAAAATTTGTAATGTTTTCCTTTGTCCTATGACTGTAGAGGTATTAATTGCCCATTTTAAGTGTCTCCTACAATATGTGTGAACCCCTTTTGTTTAACAATATATCCCAGCTTGTATTTAGCTTGGACACTCTGGTTATCTTCCTCAGACCTGACCAAGACCTCTGTGAAGCTTGAAAGCTTGTCCCTTCCACTAACAGAAGTTGGTCCACTAAAAGATATTATCTCACCCACCTTGCCTCTCATGTCCAGGGACCAACATGGCTACAACACTGCAAAGCAATCAGGAATAACTCATTTTAATTCAAGGCACTTCTACTGGTTTAAAACCATTGAGATTAACATCAGGCCTAAATTTCTAGTGTCTTTGAAATGTTAAAAGAGTGGGAATTTTGGAGTCTTCGTGTTCAATATTTCAGACAAGAAGAGACAATGTCTAGCAAGAGCTTTCTCCAGTGCTATAAAACATCAAATAATTTGAATAATCACACAAACACAATTCAGGTTTGACAGAAAGGCGTCAGGACACCTCAAATAAAACTCACCTTTGACCTCTTTCCCCTACTGTACACTAAACACATTTAGGACAGGCATTGTTGCCTAGTGAGTAGAGCACTGGACTGGGATTAAGGCGCCATGGATTACAAAATAAAAGTTATTCTCTTCTCCCCTGCTGATTCCTTACATCCTGATAGCAAAATGCCAACGTATGGGTGCCGAGATACTAGGTGCTATAAAAAATCAAAAATAGATTCCATACGAAGGAAAAATTACCCCTGTCCTTTGTATACATATGGCTAGACTGTGTTACATGTTAGAGGTTCTGTTTAATCTGCCCCACTCCAGGAGCAGCCCCACTAGGTATTTGTGCATCAGGGAGACCCCTATGAAGCACAATTCTCTTCCTGCCTCCCTTTGGGCCAAGGTTAATAGTCATGATTTCTAGGTCTGATGAATCAAGGCTTGTGCTACAGACTAGGGACTGACGAGCTAGGCAGCAGTTCTGGGGGTTACAGTGGATAAGAAACTGGATAGGACTCTAATATTCTATGATCCTACAATTCATTTGCTGCTGGTATAAACCAGCAGTAAATACAACACGCACACCTGCGTAGCTGCACTGCCTGGCATATTGAGAAGAACCAAGGCTCAGCCAATTCCCTGTCTCATCACTCAAATATGCTCGGGGCAGAAAGGGGTATATGTTTCCCAATAGCCAAAGCAGCTGTGTAAGAGCTGTGAGGTCCCTATTTCCCCTGCATGGGAAGTCACAGTCTTTGCTTTGAGCACTGGAATATAGATGGTGGCAGCCACATCCACCCAAAACTCAGGCTTGTCTATTTCAAAATCAGCTAAGACTTTATCTGTTTCCTCAGCACATTTGGAAATCCAATATACATTTTTCTATTATTCACCTCTTATGCCAAGACAGTTGTTTCATATCGGTTGACTCTAATTTGATAGCTGCAGGAATAACTGCAACGCTGCTGGAGATTTTCTTTCTATATGGCAATGTGCCCTAGAATTATTTCTTATTGGCCAGCTATCTTTCAACATATTGAACAGATAGCAGACAATTTGAGAGGCTCAAATGGCGCTACTAAGCATTCAGTTTATAGATCAAGATACTATTCACAATACCCTGACACTTCTTGTTACTCGCAGTATTAGATTAGTATTAGCAGCCTCTGGAAGTGCATGCAGACCAATCAAAATTAAAGGGGCACTATCAACTGGAAATAAAGTCAGTTAAAAATTGTGCTAAGCACACTTTCAGGTACTTCACCTGCCTCTGAGTCCCTCTGGTAATGTTTTATAATCACATTTTCTTGTTGAAAGAAAGGATATTTCTGTATAAAGGACCCACATAAATAACAAGAAAAGATGACTAACTAAATGATTTTATATTTTGGAAGTAGTGAAACTAATTATTATTATTTCTTTAGATTTAAATCATAGTAAAAAAAGTCTGTGCAAAAAGTTCTAGCGACTAATTATATAATTTGCTGTCAGAAGCATAAAGTAGATAAACTGGAAACTTCCTTTCTCCCCCCCCCCCCCCAAAAAAAAAAGAAAAAGAAAAAGAGTTTTTCTCTTTGCAATCTCTTTTGGTTACAGTAATCCTAGATGTTATTTGTAACAATAGTAGGTTTAAAAAAATTCAGGTATGCGTGTGTGTGTTTTATTTGTTTTAACTTGGCACTGTCCCTTTAAGCAGTTGGTTCCACAAAAGCTGAGACATTTTTATTGGGGGTGGGGGGATGGTTTAATTTAAAAGAGGTAATTTACAGAACTTCCCTGCAGCATGGTAACCTCCTTTCTGACCATGCTGAGAAGAATCAGGGAATCCAAGAAACCAGCCTTACTGTTTCCTTTTAGTCTGATACAGAAGCTTGTCTTGTTTTATGTAGACATATTAATTTTCTTTGATGTCATTAGGGTCAAGAGTATTACTATCTCCCAGTCACCCACAGTTTACTTTGACTAATTTAATTGTATACTGTAAGGAAATAGTTGTTTTGTATGCACTCTTTAAGGCTGTTGAAGGATATATATAACAACATCTGTGGTCTCTCCCTTACTGATGGCTGCTGTGCTCAACTTTTCTCAATTTTTTTTGGTTTATTGGCTGAATTTCTTTAGTCTTTGTTATTTCTGAAATGATTTCTTCTCTTGTACTGGTACTGCCTCACAGAAAGTTTGAAAAGAAAATATCCACTTGCATTCTGAGCTTCTGAACTGGTCTCTGAAGGAACGAGCCAGCAAATTCTGTGCCATTCAAAATGAATGCTGAATGTGTAAGTTTTTTTTTTAATTTAATTTTGGAATTATCTATTTTTTCTGGTAGGTTTGGTTTTCCAATAATATTAGTGTCTTATTAACACCCTTATCTCAGCATCTGCATATAAGCTCCCATCCAAAGTGCACTCCGAACTGTAGGAGTCTGACTGCTGATTTCTATAGCTTTTTGAAAAGGTTCTTGTTTTGTGTTGTATTTCTCTAGAAAGTCCTGCTTCTGAGGCACCCAAGGACCACAAGCATGAGCTAAGATTTTGTGTGATTTCAGAGAGATCAGCATTACAACTGTGCATTTAGAAAATAAAACTGGGGAAGAGGAGAATCTTGCCTAACTCAGCTCCCATTTAAGTCAAATTGGAGTTCTACCAATTTCAATGGGAACAGAGTTTAGGCCAACCCTGTATGTTCTGGAAAATCCACGGGTTAGTAGGGCAGCAGGTGAGAATGTTCAATGCAGTTCAAGATCTTAAGCCTTATCTCCAAGGTCCTCCATGGCCTCAGCTCAGGCTCTCTAATGCTCCCTAAAGCTCTGGAATGAAGACCATGGTCAACAAATTCACTCCTCTGGTACAACTTACAACAGCAAAGGTAAAGAGTGTCTCTGCAGGAGACAGAAGTTTCTGGAGGGACAGTCTGAGATACTGGAACAAACTCCCACGGAGCTAAGAACCAGCACAAACTTTGCCACCTTCCACTCCAGCTGCAAGGTGCATTTCATTGACCTGACTTCTCTAATATAGACACACAGCAAGAAATATATTTTAAAACACAACAAAAACACCATGTTTTTCCTGTTAGTCACATCACTTAATGCGCTACTGGAAGGTGCTCAGATTACTATTAAGATAAGGATTGTATAAGAATCAATACTGGCTAGAATATCAGGATGTAACTTGCATACATTTTTGTGAAGAATAAACACAAACGATATTATAGCTGTAGCCCTACTGAACTTGTAAATTTCCTGTCCCTCTACCATGTTGTTAGTAAAAGGTTACAATAGATGACCTAGTCTGACTTTCCCACAGTGCCCAAAACTCTCGCAAGCAGACCCTCCAGCAGATGTGGACCTTAAAAGCTGTCACAATGATGTGGCTGAGAGAGAGTTGCAATGGTTGTGTTAAGAAAACATGGCTGAGCAGTGAGGAACCATAGGTATTAGTATTCAAAATGTTCTTGACAAATTGGAGAATGTCAGAAATCAACAAGATGAAATTCAATAAAGACAAGTGCAGAGTACTTCACTAGGGAAGGAAAAATCAAATGCACAACTAGTAAATGGGGAATAACTGGGTAGACGGGAGTACTTCTGAAAAAAAAATTGGGGTTTTTAGTGGATCATAACTTGAATATGAATCAAAAATGGGGTGCAGTTGCAAAAAAGACTAATATCATTCTGGGTTGTATTAATGGGAGTACTGAATGTAAGATACAGGAGGCAATTGTCCAGCTCTACTTGGCACTGATTAGGCCTCAGCTGGAGTCCTGTGTCCAATTCTGAGTGACACACTTTAGGAAAGATGTAGGCAATTTGAAGACAGTCCAGAGGAGAGCAACAAAAATGATAAAAGATTTAGAAAACTTGACCTATGAGGAAAGATTAAAAAAAACGGTTTAGTCTCAGACAGAGAGGACTGAGGAGGGACCTGATAACAGTCTTCAAATATGTTAAAGGCTGTTACAAAGAAGACAATGATCAGTTGTTCAGTGCCAACTCCATTGGTGCTGAGGGGCTGAGGCGCCCATGAAAAAAATAGAGGGTGCTCAGCACCCACTGGGTGACTATCTGCCAGGGTTGGTATGATAGCTAGGGGCAGGCAGCCAGCAGCTCTTTCACACAGGCAGTTGTAGGTGCTGTTTGCATGTCCAGCCTGCCCATCAGCTGTTGATTGAGCCCATTAGCTGTTAATTGGTTTAATGTGTTTTATGGGTGCCTCTGTGCTCCAGCAGGGGCTGAGTCACTGAATCACAGCAAAGAGGCCTGGGGGGCTGCAGCAACCAGGGCCATGGGGGTCCAACTCCCAAGTCATGCCCTGCCCTGCCTCACCCCCTCCCCTCCCCTCCTCTCCGCACTGTGTAACAGAAAAAAAATGCTTAGGGACAGGCTTAGGTGTTGCCATCCTTGGCATGTAGGGCCAGACAGTCCCTGATGCTGCTCACCTGGGACACATACTGGGCCACCCTGCACCTCTCCAATGGCCGCCTCCCCTCATACCTGCATGGATGTGCCTCCTAGGCAGACGTGTGGCTCCAGCCTGCAGCTCCTCTCCCAGCCGGGCTCCAGGTCAGACTCCAGGCAGCAGGTAAGTCCTGGCACAAGGAACCCGACTACTAGGCTAGGGCTAGGCTGGGGGAGTGCGCAATAGTGGCCAATGTGACGCCCCTGGAAAACTGGGCACCAGCTGGCACCCCCAGCAGCAGACATCCAGGTATGGGTGGGGGAAACTAAGCCCCAGCCCCCAGAAACCCCCAGCAGAATCTGGGATGGGGGGAAAGCCCCACTGGCTGCTGCTGCCTGGAGAAGCAGCGGGGAAGGGAGCTGGACCCAATTCCCTGTCACTGGAAGAAGCCGGGAGGGGAGCAGCTAACCCTCAGCTAAGAAGCCAGGTGAGTGGGGGGAAAAGCCCCACAGGGAACCCATGTGGGCAGGGAGCTGGACCCAACCACTGGCCCCAGCAGAAGGTGGGCAGGGACACCCACCGGCAAAACCAAAAGTCAGCACCGATAGTTGTTCTCAATGTCCACTGAAGGTCGGACAAGGGGATTAATCTGCAGCCGGGGAGATTTAGGTTAGATATTAGGAAAAGCTGTTGAACTGTAAGACTAGTTAAACTCTGGAATTGGCTTCCAAGGAAGGTTGTGGTTTTTAAGAAGATGGTGGACAAACAGGGATGGTCTGGATTGACTTGGTCCTGCCTCAGTACAGGGGGCTGGTTCTGATGACTACTTGAAGTCCCTTCCAGTCCTACATTTCTATGATTCTCTCATGTGGGCTTACAGTGCATTTTTGTGAACACATGTGAGTGTATTCAGCAGAGGCAATGGCCCCTTAATGTTAGTGCATAACAAAGAAACAGAATGTGTTACATTTTTGCTGCATTAGCAATTGTTCTTTTGAAAAATGTAGTTACTTACAACTTCCCTTATCTCATACTGTATATAAAATACAAGAGTTAGTTAGCAGCAGCCAGGTCTTTGGAGTCTATCAATTTTTTTGTCTTTTTTTTAATACATGAAAAGGTGGCTTATTAGTACTAAATATAATTAATTTACTGACTTGGAGATTCTTGTATCAACCATTTTCATGAGAAAAACAATGTACAATCCATTCTGTAACTTAAAAAAATCAGAACTATAATTGACATCCACCTTATATAACTGATATTATATTATAACAGACAGGTACCTCCACCTTCAGTAAACAGCTGTGATCAGGGCTCTAGCCATCTCTTTTTTTGAAGCTGACAATCTTTGGAATGAAAATGAGAAGCTAGAAAATGTAAACTTCTAATGTGTCCAAGTTAGGGCTTGGTTAAACTCATAGAATCAAGGGAATCTTTCCACTTTGGGACAGGACTTAATATAACCTGGGCTGTTTAATTGTGGTGTAGATATTCAGGCTCAAGCTCCAGCCCGAGCCCTGGGACCCTCCCCTCGCATGGGGTCCTGGAGTCTGGGCTCCATCCCAATCCTAAACATCTACACCAGAATTAAATAGCCCAGTAGCATGAGTCAGTTGACATGGACCAGCTGCAGGTGTTTAATTACAATGTAGACCTGCCCTGAATGAACAAGTAGAAGACAGACCTTTCCCCGGAGAGCTCACCATCCTGCAGGCAAAGTTCCCACTGAAATTAACGGGGAGCATTTTCCCCAGGACTGAAGGATCAGGCCCATAATGTCTAAATTTGTAAATTACCAAACAAGACAACTTTTTTTTAATGCACACATTAAAATTAAAAAGTTATCTTCCTTAAATCAGACCACCACTTTGGTGCCCGTGTTGATTTCAGTAAGATGATATCTGTTATCGCCATGTGAATAGAAGCATAAAATCCTTTCATGGGATTAAATAGCATGTATCCGTAAGTAGCATTACGTTTATGAGATTTTGCTCAGTTAATACATTTTCCCCTCTGTAGCCTATTGGTTGCTATGGGGTGGAAAATGTGCTGATTCAACACCTAGTCACATAATATTTGTTATATTTCCTCAAATTATTATTATTGGCCAAATAATTAAGTTATGCTTGCCACAGCACCGCAACAGGGCATACAGTGAAATTACCTCAAATTCGACATTAAGGGTATAGGGAAATAGCTATGGAATTAGGATCCTTTCGGTATTATTTGCCTACCTACTGCAATCCTTCTAAACCTTACTGCATTTTGAGATATCATGGTGGCAAACTGAATGACAAAGCAGATAATTTCAGTGCCAAATCAGGCCTGCCTTAGAAATGGCAATTTTGCAGATGACAAAGCCAGTCTCATGATGGTAGGGGCAAAAGTGGAGTGGAGGTGTATAATTCCTTTAGATGGGACCCCATTTCCAATAGCGGTAGAGGCTGGCCATTATGCATGTGGTGAAGTCATTCCAGGGAAAGAGATTACAGATGTGAGACATGGATGGACCCTAGTGAAAGGGGTCTTGATCATTGGGTTTCTGCTGACAGTGGGAAGAACCTCAGATTAGGGCTGGCTGAAACTGGATTTCCAGTTCATGGAAATATCAGTAGTTTGACATTTCCAGCAAACAGAAAATTCCCAAGCATTTTCAGTTTGGAAACCCTGACATCTAGCATTAAAGGAAAGAGGCTCCCCTAAACCCCGACAATTATGTCAGTTTTAGTCAGCAGTTGCCAGGCCTCCCAGGGTTTCTGGCTCCAGGGAAATCCCTCCATATGGACTTGTGGAATCAGGGACCCTGGGCTTTCAGAAGTCCAGGCCAGCTAGTTCCCAGATCTGTCTATGTGGGAGTCAGTCAGCATGAGGAGCCAGCTGCCTGGAAGCCCTGGGGAACCTTGCCCAAGAGCAGTCTCTAGATGGAACTCACCTAGAGTCAAAGTTCCCAGCAGCCCTTTGGAGCCCTGCTTGTGATTTACTGAACATTCATTGGACCCCGGATGTTTCTGCAAACCATTTCTTGTTCCATGAATCAGCATTTTTGTCGGAGAACTTCATCAGAAAATTCCTGACCAGCTCTACTTCTCAATTCTCCCTATCTCTGAATTTCCCACTGTGTCCCAGCCACCTTCTGTGTGTTCACCATTTAAACCTGAAGATCTTTGAGGTAGGAGTGTCTTTACTTTTATGCATTACACAGTGTCAAGCTCATGGTTAGGGCTCAATAAATACTAAATGGTATTATGTAGTAGCATCAGGTGACGATATGGTATTATGTAATGGGAGTAGGTAAACTTGTAAACTGAACAGTTGGACGTTTTTTCTATCATTTGTCATGATAAATACCATAGCACTGTGTGAAATGCAAACGTTTCAGAGTTCTGTTTCAAATGTTGGGGTACTTCTATCCAAAGCTTATCTGAATCTTGAGGTTGCAGAAACTAAGGTGGAAAATCTCTCAAGAATATGTGCACTTAAGATTTCCTGTAATTGTGCTTCCATCTAGGCTGGAACCATTACGAACAAAGGCAGGATTATGTAAAAATTGAATCTAAACATTTCAGAGATTTAACAAATTTCTGCATCAAGTTTGGTTCTAGAAATAGGCGTGGTTCAGGAAGGTTCTTATCTTTCCTGCATTGGTTTCCTTATCTCTGTTAAACCAGTGTCCTGATCTTCCTTTCAGATATGCATTATGCATCACTCACTACCCATTTGTTTTTCCTTGTAAAAATATACATGAATACACGATTTGGCTGGGACTAGGAGAATCTGGGAATATCCTCACATATAAATTGGTCAGACTCTAGACCTGGGGAAACTGGGAAAATGTTTTTTACAAAAGCTACTTCTCATTTTCTTCTGCCTTTTATAATAAATGAGGTGGCTGAGAAATACCAGAAATTGTACCCAGGCAACAGTAACTTGCATCCCTTCTGGAAGTCCTGCCTGGCAAAATTCCAGCACACAGTGAAGTGAAGTGTACTGCACTGCATATCATAAACAAGGTTCTCTTCCTTAGTGGCTGATATTCATTAACATCTGAAGACTGCTTAGTAGTCTGTGTAAAATTAGTTCTTGGTCTCAGTCCAGGCTAAGCCGTCCACCAACTGGCATGTGAGAATTCTGAACAAATCAAACCCCATAACAGTAGTTCTGTGTGAAGTAATGCAAGCATGTTCACTGTTTTAAATAGGAAAAGACTACAATTAAAGTCAGAACTTTGCCTTAGCCAATAGTTGCACCACAGGTCTGTTCAGTGCAATGTTGCATGTAGGCACCGTAACTAAAAAGGCAGACTTCTGCACCAGCATCTACTAAAAATAGCTTGGTAATATGTGCACATTGGCAGTGAGTAAAAGCATGATATGTGGTATTTATGGTAGTAACAAAGGATTTGTAGCCTTTTCGGGGCACATTTGTCACTGGAGTCTCAAGCAGGGTTACCAATGAGCTTAGGTGAGCCAATAGAAACTTTGGTCTCCTGGGTCCTGATCCAAAGTGTATTGAAGTCAGTGAAAAGACTCCAATCAATTCTGATGGTCTTTGCATCAGGCCCTGGATCTCAGCCTCATGATTTCTGCAGTTATGGCAGCGAGGGGCTAAATGAATCACTTACACTGCTTATTTCCTCCCCGGGAGTCATTTCTGTAATAGGTGTGGAGGGTAAGGCAGAGTGCTCCCAGTCAGTGACAGTTCTGATATTAGGTTTGTGTGGTAGGAAATTCCGGTGAAAATCTAATCTATTAGCTGCAGGGAAGTAAAGCCTTTTGGCTCTGGAGCATGGCATCCAACTCTACTGCCATATCAGCCACCCGCTTCTAATTCATCGTTTTAATGTATTGTAATATAGTAGTGCCTAGGGGTCCCAGCAAAGAGATTTGGGGCTTACTGTTTTGGGTGCTGTACATAGAGCAACAGAGAGTTCCTTCCTCAAATAACTTGCCATCTCTATAATATGCTAATATGTGATAATCGGACTATTATTTATTAAATGGTTAAGATAGACAAATTGTGTGAGAGGTGAAGTGACTCACCCAAGGTCACAGACCAAGTCAGAATCAAATTCAGAAACAGAAGCCAGATCTCATGACGTCTCCTAGCCCAGCATCCTGTCATTGAGATCATGCAGTCAATGGCAATCACATAGGCATGGATGGTGTAGATTAAATGGTCCTAAAGAAGAAAGTTGCATACTTCACCAAAGTCTCATTGTCCTGAGAGCTCATAACCATGACAAAATGGGGGATCACATTTATATCTATAGATAGATATCACTATAAAGTTCAAGGCCAGAAAGACCTTTACACCATTTAGTTTGACATTTTGTATATCACAAGCCAGATAACTTCACCCAGTTACCCCTGTATTGAAACCGGTTACTTGTGCTTGACTAAGGCATAACTTGTGTTTGGCTAAAGCATATCTTCCAGAAATACATCGAGTGATGGAGAATCCACCACTTCTTATGTGATGTTCCTTCTACCTCACATAGATGCTCTCTGAAAACAGAAGCATCTGTCATGGTGTCAAGACCTTACTTGCAAGCACTGAATACGGTTGCAAAGTAGTACAGTGTCTGCCTTGTAGCTGGGAGCAAAGACCCAGGGTTCACAGTTATCCGTGTCCTTTCACCCAAAGGCAATAGATAAGGAGGGCCCATTCTTTCTCATCCTCCACTGAAGTACTTAGAAAGTTATGAAATTCATCATACCCTGCCTCCCACACCAGCGGCAGGTCTCCTGCTAGTTGTGAAATCCATGTACTCAATAAGTGCTGTGGAAACATATGCACTGGAACCAGATTTACCGGTATATAGCTGGAGGATGTTGGGCTGTAACATAGCAGGAACAGAGACTGAGTGTGAATGCAGACAAACTGTGTAATCAACAGAATGTTACATTAATACAAAGATGGTTAACTATTTCTGTATTGTACAGCAACTTCAGTACGTCCTCAGAAAATTCAATGGGAGTTTTGTCCTCCAGAAACAGGAATTCACTCTCTAGCGTCTAGTCAGTAAAACCAAGAGAGAGACCAGAGCTGCTGTTTTCTCTCATAGCACCCTTACGTAAACTGCAGAATTACAAAGCCATGCTAATGCCAGAATTATATAAATTGAGCATAAAAGCTGAACTAGCTTCCAGACCCTAGAAGTGGTCCCCCACGTGCCAGGCTGATGGAAATTGGCGGGACAGAGTGGAGAAAGCTTGCAAAATTGCTATGTCTGCTTTTCCGGTGCTATTGATCCAGGGAGGACTTCAGTCTCCCGGGCTGTAAATCTACCATCTTTCATCAAAGCTAAAACCCCCCTTATTTTTTTCCTTTGTTAAAAAGACCACAGAGAAGTTCTCTCAGGAACTAAAAAGTTCAAGATTTGTACTCAGTTAAATTCAGAAAATAAGTAATCTCTCTTCCCAAAGCAAAAGGCATTCCAGCTGCCTGAAAAATACTGAGAAGGAGTGAAAAGAACCGAAAGTGTTTTCTTAAATTACATTTGAGGCAATGAATCCTTACACTACTATCAGGGGTAACATAATGCAAATTGCCCAGGCTGACAAAGCTGCAGCAGAACCAGAAACTTTCTACTTTCAATCCTCAAGTGCAATAAAGATTGATCTCAGCTCATAGCTTAGCAGTAAAACGGATTTTGCCAATCTTTAGTTTCTTATCAAATGAAAATATGAATAGCACATTTTCTTTAATATTTTTTTAAGATGAAGGATAAATCAAGTGAAGCATTCCAAATGCTCATTTAATACAAATTATAATTAAACTATTTAGTATGTGAACAAAGTTACTAATTGACTGGGTTTTTTTATTATAATGAAGCTTATTTCAAGAATTAACAGCTCTTTTATGAAACACTGACCTCTGACACGATACTTACATCTCAATATGTTTGTAATGATTAGGTGGTTTAGCATTTGAATAACACAAGATTGCCGTAAGCTTTCATGTCTCTTTTTATCAAATGCAGCAAATAAGAAATATTAAATATAGAATAAAACATCACATAAGCATATTTGATATTGACAAAGACCTATAACATGCCATACCCTTACATTTTATCTTAGTGAAGTTAAAATTGAATATTTAAAAATTAATCTTTTATTAAATCTAAACTCAATGTTTAATAGAGATATTTGAAAATGATCCTATCAAGTAGTGTAAGTAGCAAAAATTTGGTTTTGCTTGAAAAAGAGGAATGGAGATTGTTATCTAATGCAAATAGAAGAGTTTTCATGATAGATTTTTTTTAAATGAAAAGTGTTTTATTTAGATTCCCTTTCAGTGCAGGAAACACAAACATGACAAAAGGGTTAGTTCACGGAAACCAGATAAGGATACTGACTGCAACTTGAAAGCAAAGACAGCCAGTGTAGTTTCATTGTCTATAATGAATGAAGTGCCAAAGGCGAACAGCCAGCTTAAGTGGTGAAAAATCAGTCTTTTTAACATTAATACCAATAATGTTAAGGGATATTTTTTTCTGATATACATCTTTTTATGATGGTGTGTCCCTTTAATTTGAAAGACTTCAGATACGTGCACTATGGAAACAATTTTCAGGACGTGACAGGGAGAGTAGTGCATTTATTTTATTCACAGGGACAAACCTCAGTGAAAAATGATCTAGGTAACATTTTATACTGATGAAAGAAAGTCTGTGCCACTGAACTTCTTGGCTTTTGCGGTCCCATCTTTTAAGAGTTAGAGAAAACACTTAAAGTAATAGATAAAGAAAGCAGGGACAATGTACATTCTCTTACGAACAGGCCTTGATACCTAAAAGTAAACATATATCTTTCAGAGATATGACATTTTACCAAAAGCTTGATCCTTAATGGGATCCTATCTAAATCCTATAATGGAAGTAATTTACCAAATTGGTTTGGAGGCATATTAAGGCAATATTAAGGAACCATGGTCTGCATCATTGATAACATTATTCGTGCACTTGCTAATCCATTAGCAGAGTGATTCATCTGAGAGCAGCATAGAGCCAGACTTTCCCAAACATACATACAAAATAGATCCCAGAAGCAACTCAACAGCTGCTCCACTTCCTACGGTACCCGCTGCTGGAGCAGGAGGGAGGGAGCAAGCGACCGTTAGGGTTCATACTTCGAACAAGATGGTTTTTGCCATTTTTAAATTTGTCATTTTACATGGATGGAATTTTCCAGCCCTCATTGAATGAAGCTGCTGTTCATGAGCTTATTGTTCAGTTACACGGAGCCTCAAACAAAATACACAGCTTTGAACTACTGAACTTAACGTGACATTACCCAGCATTGGAAAGGCGTGCTCTGATAACTCCAGCAGGCAGAGGCAGTTATTTAAGGGAATGCATTCTCGGTCTGGTAATCACATACATTCTTTCTTCCTATCTCTTCCCTGCCTCAGACTCCCAGGACCAGGCTGCAGCTGCAGAAATCCCTGCTATGTTGGGAGGAGCAGGAGGGCTGCTGGCAGCCAGAGCTGTTGGCATCCACAGAAGCAGTGACTGCTGCACCCTTTACAAGTGCAGTGCCCTCCCCTGTGCTGGCGCCAAACCACAGTGTTTGTAGAAATGGGAGGCAGAGCCACAACTCCATTGCAGCCCTTTTGGGAGGATTCGGCACAATGGACCAATGGCCACCCTCTCTTCAACTCAGGAGACTAGATTCTCTCCCTGTAGGTTACACGTAACTGCCACTGAGATCAGTGAAATATACACATGTGCTGCAGGGGGTGAGTGAGAGCCAGGGAGCTCAAGGGAGGAGTTCTGGCTGCCCCATGCAGACTGGTGAAGGGTGCTTGCTTTCTCCCATTTGTTCAGCCATGCAGGGGAAGCCAGAACATGCCCTACAGTTTCTGTTCCTCACTGAGAAATATTCCCTTCCTCCCTGCCAGGGATGTAGGGCTAGATCCTCAGTTTGAGGTGAGCTGTGTCTCTTGCAGGACATGAGGAGGGGAAGGGAGAAGAAGTGTAGGGTAGGAAGGGCAAAGATGTTTTTTCTGCTCCTTTGATTCTGCAGGGACAACTTAAAGCAGCGTCAAGGCTGCTCTGACCTATGCTGTCAGAAACAGCCTGCTAGAGGCCACGCTGCCAAGGCAGGGTCAGCAAAGTACAAACCACACCCCCTTCCACTCCCAGCCTGGCCATGACATACCCCCATATCAGCTTTTAGAACTCAAGGATTTCCTCTGCTGTTCACAGGCCTGGGGCAGCAGATTTTTGCCTACTTTACACCACCTGAGCAGTTGGATTGGAGGTTGAGGATCTGGCTTGTCCCTTGAGTCACCCTCTCTTACATATTTACACATACAACTTCCCTCTTCTTTTCTCAGCATCAGAGCTGTTTTTTTTTCTCCAATAGGCAGTTAAAATCTTCAAGACAAATTCTAGTTTCTGAGGTTTTCCCAGTGTCAGAGTTTTTACACTGTGGATCAGAAATGAACTTAAGGGAAATAAAATCTGTCTGTCTTCTCACTGTACAAATAAAGAATGGAGCTTACTGCAAACTTGCAACAAGTCAGTCTCATTTCCCTTAATCGTCCTAGTAATGACTCGCTGTTTGGTCACAAATGAATGATTCTCAATGTGAGATACTGGTGGGATACATGTTGCGGTCAAAGTTGGGAAGGGGATTTCCATTCATACCGATACGCCTATTTACCTTTAAAAAAAAATGAAAAACCCTTCACATAGCAGGTTCTGAGAAATACCAGCAGGAGTTGCTTTTTCAAAGCCTAGATAAACCTGTGCAAAAGGCATCCCTATTAGACAGCCCCTGTCTTCATTAGACTTCATTCTACAGGATACTGACAACAAGCTGTTAGTCTTATTCAAAGGAAAGGACACTTAAGAGTGTCAGACATAACCACAGCTATGGTCCTTGAAATCTGTTTCATAATAGTCAATATAAATAATACCATGCTATAGGGTGAAGTTCTGTTCAGTTCTGACAATGAGATCTTTCCCATTGTGAGCCTTATGCATTAACACACCAGAGTGCTGAAATTATGAAGAAGGTTTTAGAGATCTCAAATATTGCAGGAATAAGCTCTGATCATTAGGTGCTAAACAAGCAAACGCTCCTTCCCGGAGGCCCTTTCTAATGTCAAGGACAAGTAGCTATTCCAGATGCCTGGACTTTCATAAACTACAAATGCAATCTTTCTGTCAAAAGAAGAGGTTTTAAAATAATCAGAAACCTTCCTAAGTCAATACTTATTTGCTTAAAAAAACATACCAATGGGTCTTCCAAATGTGATCATATGGTAACTATTTCAAATATAAACAAAGCGTTAACTCTTAGAACCCAGGGTTCTATGAGCTCATAGTATCCGGATTGTTCTAAGAGTTCATAGTATCCAGATTGCTAGTCAAATGAATATTTACAGGCAGTTTAACTACAGTATATATTATACTATTTTTGTGTGTGTGAGTGAGTGAGAGAGAGAGAAATTCCTCCGGTTGTGAAATTCAGATGAAGATTTAAATTTCACCAAAGTTTGGGGGAGTCTTAGAACTGTTGCTCTGTTTTGGATCTATATAGGTAGTGATATAATAGTGGTCACCTATAGGTCCACTTTAGTTCAGGTTGCCAAATACTTTCCATTGTAACCTTTTGGTTTTGTTTGTTCAAAACTCTGAAACAGCCGCTTTTTGTGATGAAATTTTCTATGCGTGGTCCAAGAATCCAAAGCGATTCTTTTTCTTTTGGGAAATTTGAGCAACAAATGTGAGCAGTTGGTTTTGAGTTCATCAGGGATGAAAAAGCATACAGTCTCTCGGTTTCAAAATATCCCAGCTATCTGATTTAGACAGGATTGCAGCAAAATTGACTGAAGTTTGAAACTACCAATGAGGCCTAGATATACTGTAGGAATTAATGTTGTAAATTCTTTCCAAACCACGTAATAAGAGTTTTCAGGATCAAGTCTATAGTATTCATTGGTCCTTGGTCTGAAAAATAGATTTAAAAAAATGTTATTTACAAAATAGGAATATTTGAAAAACTTTGTCTCACCTTGTACAAGAGAAAGTTCCCATTCAGTTAATAGGGGTGTAACATGATGAGGCATGTCTTGCACATATATAAGCACTTTCTGTCTAGATGCACAGCTTGCTGTGGGGGCTCGGGTGTTGCCTCTCCACTTGCACTTCTACATATTATAAATTAAGTGGCAAGAAATCATATGACACACTGGTGCCTCTGAGGCGAAGATGCAGCAAATGGGAAAGCCCTTCTAGTGAGTTTATACAGCTTTGTAGCTCTTTATTCAAACAGGTGAGCATTTCTGGGGTTGATATAGCAGCTGCACAATGCCCATCAGCTGCTTCATGTCTCCTGAACCCACAAAGACATACACTTCCTGACTTGAAGGGGCAAGGAGGCAGCAGAAGAATAAAGTGAATCCATTGCTCTTGATTGGGTTTTTTTTGGTTCGTTTTTGGTTTTCCTTTTTTTTTTTTAAAAAAAAAAATTGCATTCCTTTTTAAAAAATAAAGGAAAAAAAGGCCTACAAGAATCAAATTGGCCTTCTATGATAACACCACACTAAAGTGCAGATCGTGAATTCCTTACCTTGGAGAGTAGTTTCATTAAAGTGGGTGGGATACAACTAAATGCGCCCTCTTTACGAGCAGGGATTTCAGAATCTGGCCCTATGCTTGCTTAGTGAAAGCCATCCAAAGTCATGAAATGCAAAAATTAAAGCTGAGTTGTGAACCACCACCATGACGAACAACGACAACACCACAAAATAATCTCTAAAGGCTGTTCAGGTTTGTTCAGATAAGCACAGAAAAGTTTATCTAAACCTCTCAAGTCTGCATAATTCAGCTTGAGATCTCGCAAGAACAGGCTCTCTCCCTTGCTCTATACAAGATATGCTCTTTCTTCTCCATGGCTGCAGTTTCCAAAGTTTTAATTTCCGATGGTCCAGAATAAGTCAACACCACATGTGGTCATACAGAACATTTGCTTTGTTCAGATATGTCATTCCCGCTATCTTATAAATAGCATCACCATAGTCTAAGCACGGAGTGAAGATATGAGATGCAATAACCTTTCCCGCTTCTTGGCTCAAACAATATCTCTTCCTGTCCAGCACTGTACATAATACCCAGTTTCAGGTGATGTTTTAATCAACTGATCAATGTGATAATCAAAGTTTGGGCTTGAATCTCTCCAAATGCCAAAGCATCAAATGTTATCTATAGCTTCCAAATCTCAACCACCCAAGGTTTTTATATTAGAATCTCCTGCTATTTACTAAAGTTTGATTTTTTTTTTTCCTCCCAAGTTCCCTTTAAAAAAACAGCCTAGTCTTGGTCTCAAAACTGTTTAATTCCAGTTCATTATTGCTAAACCACATATCAACATAACTATCATCTAACAAGTATATAGCACTTTTCCTGACAAAGAATCCCAATGCACATTACAAATTATAGGCCCAGTTTTGAGAGGGGCCAAATATCCTTTGTTCCCATTGGCTTGCATGATTCCAGTCCTGCATATTCCCTACACTCCCAAGAGTCATTGGCTCTGGCAAGATTTTTGAGTTCACAAGGAATGCCCAAAAGGACTGCATATACATGCAGACAGCATTTAAGATGCTATGGAAATGAAGACACCTATGGGGTGGATCAAGTCAAGCCGCACACAGCTCTAAGACAGAAAATGAATCAGAATAATGTATTCAGTAAGAAATTTGATAGGGAAAATGTATTTACTCAAAATGGAATGTGCCCAGGACACTGTGGTTAGCAACCTCCTCTTAGGCAAACTGCCATAGGATCTTGAATTACCAGGAAAGGAAAACATGCGCTGTGGCTTGTCAAGATGCCGCTGCAATTTTGTACATCATAAAACACCTTCAGCTGTGAGATTGTTTTCTCATAGCCAACAGCATCCCCTTCAAATAATAAAATCCAAATGACTGAAGACAAGACAGGAAATTACTGAGCTTCACCCCCACCCCAACTGCAACTCCAGCCTACAACCAGTCCACTCCGGCTCTTTCACAAACTACGCAATTCCGAAGCAATTTTGCAGTGGGTGCCTGGTAAGTGTGTGTGATGGTAACAATAATTGTTCCTGTCAGACAAATTCTGCCCCACTTCTGTCATTTCAGGGGCCCCTAACACAGCTGCTCCGCTACTTGAGTGGCAGAAGCAGTGCTTGCATTCTAAGAGCTCACGCAGGGTGTGCACGTCTGCACACCATCTCCACAGGCCTACTGTTGCTGTGGGGGTGTTGCAGCTCTTTACAAGTACAACTGAAGGTTTGTGTCTGAGGATCGTCCAGCCCATTCCCCTGTTTGAATAGAGATGCAGTGGCTGCAGCGGCTACTTCTGACAAAGTAGCTGCAGAGAAGCTCTGCTACACCTCTGTATTTTGGGGAAGAGTTTTTCCATCACCTCCCCTGCAGAGCTCCCTGACTGACCACCCAAATTACTTGGGCTGAGAGCAGAGTCTGCACCAGACAGGAAGGGAGAGTGGCTAAAGTGCAATGAGCTCTTGTTAGCCACAGCTGATGCATGGTCCCCAGAGGACCATCACTAGCTGGCCCAAGTTAAAGTCTCCTAGGCTGGAGCACAGAACCTGGGAGCAATAGCCAATTGTGATGTCTCAGTAATCATAACCCTATTATTTAACCTCCATTTCTAAGAGTTGGGCACTTAATTAAACCAATTGCCTTTGATAGATGGGCACAAAAAATCCTCCACTTAATTTTCTCTTTGTTTCTTGATAACAAAAGGTAGAAAGACACAAAACATGGGAAAGACCCATTAGGTCATTGAATCCATTCTGCTGCTTGGACAGGATAAAATCCTCCAATAGAAGGCACATCAGATATTACACTAATGCTACACTTGATCTTAGCCAAAACACAACATTCATGACTACCTGACGGTCATGCTGAAAGAAGAAAATGACCAGGGAAATCATAAAGCGTGAAAGGACTTTAGTCAATCGTCAGCATATTGTTGAAGAGTGTCGGAATTCCTCCACGCTCCTCATATTCCATTTAAATTTGAGGTCAGAGTAGGATAGGACAGAAGAACGAGATTGATTTGAAAATGTTTGCATTTCTCTTTACTAAGGGTACATCTACACTGGCGGGGCAAAGTCACTGCCATCAGATCGATGTATCTGGATTGATTGAGTGGTCAGTGAAGACCTGCTCAATCGATCAGAAGACACCAGAAGTCGATGCAGTAAAAACCACCCCTCAAGTGGTGTAGCGCTTTATTGATGGGAACGTGGTTCCTGTCAGCGCAGCGCAGTGAAGACGCCACGCAGAAGGGAAGCACAGCAGTTGATGGAAATCACGCAAGCTACTCTGCGTA
This sequence comes from Mesoclemmys tuberculata, assembly GCA_007922155.1. Lineage (NCBI taxonomy): Eukaryota > Metazoa > Chordata > Testudines > Chelidae > Mesoclemmys > Mesoclemmys tuberculata. The sequence continues at coordinate 3,700,079 of ML675610.1, forward strand.
GTTTGTGTAATTCCCGTCGACTGCTGCGAAATCGCCAAGTAAGTGTAGACCAGCCCTAAAAGGTAAACACTGCCCCAGCTTCTGTGTCTGCCAACAGTCTGTTGATAGCAGAACAAGTGGTTCCACTGCATGAGAGGGCAGAGCCAAGGTGGTGTATATTTCAGGATGAATGTCTTCTATGGGGTTTTCAAGTTTATTCTCACTTTCTGCCATCCAATGCACAGAGATCAGAAGAGAGTGAGGCAGAGTCTGGGCTAGAAGTTCTATTCTACTCAGTCCTACCTTTTCCCCTTCTCTTCTCTTGTGAAAGGACATATTAGGACTTCTGGATCTATTATAACCTCAGTGGAGAAACAGCAGCCACTGAACAGCTCCACAGCCACACCAAAGCCTTAGGGGGAGCATTCCCCATCCCCCACATATGCCTATTCCCCTGTGAATCTTTGCAGCTCCTAGTTCAGTTGCTGGAGTGTGGAGCAGGCAATTGCATTTGGGCCTAGCAGCCAACACAGATAGTCCAGGAACAAGTTTTAATACAAAAAAGAAGACACCTAAGCAAGCAGAAAATAATTTAATTGCGTAAAACCTCAATTGATTTTTACAAGTTAGACTACATTTTTGAGTTTAAAGGTAACTATAATGAGTGGATAGTCACAAAGGAAATGCAACATCAAGAAGTCATTTTTACAAGTTTAGTTTCCCCCCCCCCTCCATACCCATTCCAGAAAATAGAGCCCAGTAATTCTAGTTACAATATTGTAATGAGTATTCCTGTGTTATTCTAAAGAGCCTTAGAGGATGAAATCTGATCTGCTGGGGAAAGGTATATTGAGACTGCCAAACAGAACACACCGTGCCTTGACTATGGAACTCAGCATTTTCTATTATAATCTCTCTCTTTTTGTTAAAAGTACAAAATATTCTACCTGTATTCCAGTCAAAGTGCTAGATTTAAGGCAGTAATTATCAACTGTGGTTGCACAATCTATGTGTAGTAACTGCATTGGAACGGTTTACCTAGGGAGGTGGTGGAATCTCCATCCTTAAGGGATTTTAAGACCTGGCTTGACAAAGCCCTGGTTGTAATGATTTAGTTAGGGTTGGTCCTGCTTTGAGCAGGGGGTTGGGACTAGATGACCTCCTGAGGTCCGTTCCAACCCTAATCTTTTATGATTCTTTGATTCTTAGGTCATGCCTAGCATATGTGAGATTGCCTTTTGTAGCCAGAGAACAGGCAGTAGTCCAGTGGTGTTAAAATTTGTGTGTGTGTGTGAGGGAGTGAAGAATGGACCATGTTTTAATACAAGATTTCCTTGTGAACTAATTCCCCTTTCATTTACAATTACATGAACCATCTCCCCTCTCTTTCTTGACTATGTAACATCCCTGTGACAACTACAGCGTTTACTTGCATGGAAAAATGAAATTTAAAAGGCAGTTTAGCTGGGGAAACCACTAAAATGTGACCACCTGATCTCTATGGCTTTTGGTTTAAGATTCACTGTGCTCGTTTAAAGATAGAGAGGCACTCTTGGGCGTCTGCTCCAAAGTCAGAGCTAGCTGGTTCTCAGCAAGAAATGGGCAAATGGGAATTGTTCGTATTTAGTAGAAAAGTGGGAGGGTGAGCCATGTGGAACTGACACTGTAAAATTTGTGTGTGTTTCAACCCTTTACAAACAAAACGTTGGCCTCCTTCCCTGTCTGTTACTGCTGTGTAATTGTTATGACTCTGTTTTCTATGTACCTTTACATTTCAAAGGCGTCTGCCTGTCTCTGGGCTTGTCTACCTTACAGACCCTTGGCTTACATAGCTATGCTGGCGGATCCCCCTGACAGAAGGAGTTCTGCCAGCATACCTACATCCACCTCCCCAAATGACATTAGCTATACTGACAAAAGCACTCTTCGAACTGCATAGCTGGGGGACGGTTTTTGGCATAGTTATGTCGGCTAGGAGGGGAGATATTTTGTACACTCCACATTGATATAGCTATGCCAGCAAAACTTTGTAGCATAGACCTAATCTGTGAAGCTGTCCATTGTGGTGAGCCGTTTAAAATGGCTTCTGTTACCAAGTGCGTGCACACACTGTGCTCGCTCACATGGAGAATTCATATTTGTCCTGTCTGGTTTATTTGTTTTCCTTAAGTTAAAATACAAATAATGCAGATAAGATGTGAAGGTTGTTCTTGGTGTCTGGAAAAGGATGTAACAATGATAAAGATCCAGAAAGGAATGGTGGTAGCATATGGGGAGGAAGGCGGGATAGAGCAGCAAAAAAAAAAAAATCTTTAAATACAGGGGAAGCGGGGGTGTCATTTTTCAACAAGCTTAATATTTTCTATTATTTCATGTAAAAGAATCAGCATTTGGATGCAGTGACTTAAAAATAGAGGTGGAGTAACAGCAGGTTTATGTCTGATGGAAATAAATCCGGGTGTAAAAATAATGGGCCTACCGAGTAGCAGAGAACTGTTGAGCGGTATGTGCTCTAAATGCCTCTGAAACAAGTAATATATAATTAATTCTTCTCTCTGCCATGCTCCCTGTTCTCTTTCTTTCACACACATAGCTGATCAGTTGTAAATCATCTGTTATCCCATAGCCCCATTTTATCTTTGCTATATTCTAGTGAAGCAGTAAAAATTGAGTGCTGGTACTGGGTTCCTTGTATGTAAAAGGTTCCCATGAGCTCCTTTTGCTCACACAAGCTCTGAAAAGTGGGCCAAATTCCTTATTTATGTTGTTGCTGTTGCAATTATTGTTTTAAAGAACTCATGTCTCTATAATTGTTCGTTAATTTTCCTCTGATGTATTTGAGATCACACCTCTGTAGGAAAGATTTCAGTAACAGGAAAGTGATGTTCCATTTTATGAAATGCTTGAATCAAACAGTACATATAAAAAAAATATTTCCATCTACAACTGATTCAAGATGCTTCAGCTTAGAGATGTATGGGTACAAAATGGCCCAATATTGTCAGGAACAAAACAATATTATCCACTTAGTTTCATTGGGTGCTGGATGGTAACCGCTATTTTGTCTACAATATGTGAGTCAAGTGTTCAGGATCTTTTAAAATACCAACTGTGTTGCCAAGCTCAAGTAAGCTATCATGAATCAAGCCTCGAAAATTTTGAGATTTGGCTAAAAAATAATAAGGATTTTTTTTAAATAATAAGAGCTGAGTCTTTTCATTTGCCTTCTGGTTTTAAATCATTTCATGAGAGGGCTATGGCTTACCTCTTCGGGGTCAGTTCCTGCCATCAGAGTTGACAATAGTGTCACCCCCAAATCCATGCCTAGATGTCAGCTTAGAGATGGTCCCATTCCCCTCTCCAGCCTTTGGGCAGTGATGTTCTAATGGAGCTGAGCTGCCACAGCTTCTCCAGCCGCTCCTCAGCAAGGAAGGGGCTGTGGAAGAGAAAATCCAGAGGAAGAGGAAGAGAAAATACTGCCTCACTTTTCCCCTGGATTTCTGTGTGGGGACTGGAAGAAGAAAATGCATGTTTCCCCAACCTCCCTTCACTGGCCTGCATCCTCGCAAAGTTGTAGAGACCCCAGCCTCACAATGGAGTCGAATAATTTAATTTGTGCTTTTAATTTACTTTCTGCGATGCTTCATGCTTGTGCAGCTTCACTCCTCGCAGGTTCTTGGAACGTCACAGGTCAAAGGTCACAGTCATGGTCAAACTAAAATTCAGTTTCAAATGTAATTATTATTTCTGAATTTCTTTTCTCCCCTCCCCCCACTATTCATTTAGCCCTAGGCTAGACCTTGTGGAATCAAAAAGGTTACTAAAGGGGGAATTTTTTTCAAAGGTCTTTTAAGTGTGAACTCAAAATTCAGAAAGACTCTTGTAACAAGTCACTTCTCCCCAAACAGTATGTAAATCCATTAATTGAAGTAGCAATTCTGATTTGAGGGTCATAGTAGATAATCACCTGAACATGAGCTCCCACTGTGATGCTGTGGCCGAAAGGGACCTATGCGATCCTTGGACGCATAAACAGGGGCATCTCCTGGAGTAAAGAGGCTATTTCACCTCTATATTTGGCACAGGTGCGATGGCTGCTTGAATTCTGGGTCCAGTTCTGGTGTCCACAATTCAAGAAGGATGTTGATAAATAGGAGAAGGGTCAGCGAAAAGCCATGAGAGCGATTAAAGGATCAGAAAATATGCTTTATAGTTATAGACTCAAGCAGCTCAATATATTTCGCTTGACAAAGAGGAGGTTAAGGGGTGACTTGATCGCAGTCTACTGGTACCTATGTAGGAAATACATATTTGATAATAGGTTCTTCAGTCTAGCAGAGAAAGGTATAACACAACCCAATACCTGGAAGTTGAAGCTAGACAAATTCAGACTGGAAATAAGATGTAATTTTTTAAAAGTGAGGTTAATTAACCATTGGAACCATTTATCAAGGGTTATGGTGGATTCTTTATCATTGAAAATTTTTAAATAAAAATGTAGATGTTTTTCCAAAAGTTCTGCTCTAGGAATTATTTTGGGGATATTCTGTGGCCTGTGTTATACAGGAGATCAGACTAGATGATGATAATGGTCCCTTCTGGCCATGGAAGAATCATTTGAAGAGATGGGGAGAATATCCTCTGAGACCATGACATAAGATCTGATTGCCTGTGGAGCAAATTGGGCAGGCAAAATCCATGAGCTAACTGCAAGCTTCTAAATATCATATTTTTATGACAGTCCAATTACTCAACTGGTTCATCCCAGTTCTACAGAAAATCTTATGCAGCTGAAGGTACATACCTCTGTTTTTACTATCTGATGGCAAATCAAATAATGAATGATATTCTCTAACATAACACAGTGCAGTGCATAAGTAACTGTGGAACTCACTGCTGCAGGATATAATTGAAGCATATTGCAAATCACAAAAGGATTTGTATGAATATGTATGCAGTGACACTCAGACACCTTCTATAGTAAGGGATATGAGTTTTTATGCTTCAGGACACCACCAGGTTGGGCCAAGAAGAAATTTCTCCCATGGTTTAGAACTATGCAGATGATTGTATTATTGGGGCCTTCTTCTGATCTCACACTGAGATTACAAAAGTGTTAAATGAGTCAGAGATAAGAATTAGGTCCTGAGACCCCAAATCATCAAAACACTTAATTGTGCACTCAAGTCTGTTCCTCTTCAGCAAATTGCTTAGGCCCTGATTCAGGAAAGCATTTAAATTCATGCTTAGCTCTAATGAGCTTAACTCCCATTGAGAGACTTAAGCACATACCTAAAGTTAAGTATATACTTCAGTGATATCCTGCACTGGGACCTTAAGCACATGCTTACATTCCCATGGAAGTCATGAATTTTTTTGTCATGAAAGCTGAAGTAAAGCCTTAAGCACCTGTTTAAAATTAATCACGTGCATCAGTGTTTTGCTAAATTGGGGTCATAATTTTTATACCTTTCTCTGAAGTATCAGACATGAGCTGCCACCAGAAACAGGATACTAGAATATGCAGGTGTAGCAAGCCGCTCTGGCCTGCCGCCGAGCCTGGGTCCGAGGAGGGCTCACTCTGACCCCGCTGGACAGAACCGGGCCCTGCGAGCCAAGCCACCCAGAAGCAGAGGGGCGGGGTCAGAGCCCAGGAGGGAAGTATAAAAGGCAGGCCAAGCAGCTCAGTCGGGGAAGCTGTTGTTAGAGGTAGATGTGCCTCCCCGGAGGCAGCGGCCCAGGCCTGACCCAGATCTCGAAACTGAGCCAGATAACCCTACAGCCGACCGAAGTGTATGGGACCAGCTGGATCTACCCGACCCTGTCGACTGCTGGGAGCGGCCGGAGCCAAGGGACCAGGTAGAGCCACCAGGCCCAAGCAGCTGGAGGGGGCTGCCCAGTCCCCAGGAGGGGGGGTGGGCTTCCGGGCCCCAGCAGCTGGGGACAGGACCCTCGGCCCGTGGAGAGAGAGAGACCTCCAGAGGCTGGTCCCGACCTGGAGGAGTTACCTGGTGTGGAGGACCCCACCCAGCGTGGGGAGACCCCGACCGCCCAGGGGAACCCTCGGGACCCTGACGACCTCCAGGAGTTCCTGGACCTACCGCCCGTAGACCGCGAAGGCCTGGCCGGATGCCTGCTCACCACCTCCCCCCGTGCCCCAGAAGGCCCTACGTGGATGCAAGTACTCCGGGGTTGGGTGGGAGGAAGTGGCCCAGGGAGGCCACAGGTTGTGGCTGAAACAGGGGCCAAACCCAAGTCAGCATGCTGCAGCTGGAGCCCCGCTGACCCAGTGGCCATCACCTCGTGCCACTGGTAGGGCCCTGGGCTGGGACGCAGTGGAGTTGGCTGGGCCTGCATCCCCCTTCCTGTCCCGAGACAGCCAAGGAGTGTTCCTAGCCCGGACAGCCCTACCCCGGCGATAGACTGCCTTGCTCGCCCGCCCTCCCCAGGGCCGGGGCGATAGACTCCGTGGCAGCCCACGGAGGCGCTAATTCCCCAAACAGGAGGTGCTGGGCCCAGCCTCGGAACCTAAACCCGAGGAAGGGCCAGGACACTGCTGACCAGGGCAGGTCCGAAGTCTTACAATGGGCCATGGGTCTGCTTTGCTTTGAAAAAATCTTGAGCTGCTAAAGAAAACTGTCTTGTTCCATTGCAAACTTAGGCTGTGTAGTGTTTAATGTAAGTTTCCCAATAGGAGTCTGAGCTGCCTGAGTGTAGCTTTAACAATGTAAAATATGGAACTGTGTGAAGACGGTTCATGTTTACCTTTCTGGAGACCTGAGAGTGAATCCTAATTAAGGTCACAAATAAAAAAAGAAACAGTCAAGGCTGGCAGCTCCTGCTATATTAAACAACATGAAGGAAGAGAGAGAGAACTTACAAATACAAATGGAATATTCAGACTCTGCTTAGCTGGATTCATTAAAATGTTTATTCTCAGACTTTCACTTCAAGAAAAGGCTTTTGAACCATTTTAATATATTTTACATCTCAAAATAAGAAACAAGTCCCAGATTAACCTGTTGCTTAGACAGTAGGCTAGGTATTATCCTATACATTTTCATTATGCCTTGGAAGATTGAAAGCTTGCTATATGGTGATTATATCTGAGGTCTAAAGTCAGACATATATTTTTCAAAAAACCTGCAACATAGCAAAATTTAATGTTTGCATAAATCATGAGCTACACATTTTTGAGCTGCGTAGTAATATATTTGATGAAGGATCAGAATACATTCTTCCTTTTTTTTCCTCAAAACAGATTATTTTTTCCTCTTTGTAGGATTTTCTTTAAGCAAAACTTTAATATATTAGAGATGCACTAAAATAATTTTGTGATTTTACAACTGATTATTTTGCTATGTGTATGCCCTCATAAGCATGAAATATTATGATCACCGGGAAAAAAATTGATCCCTCTGAATTTTCTCCATCTGGAAATGTTTAGCAATTTATACAGATGCTGATAAAATAAAATGTTAAGTGTAGCATGTTGGATGGAAGAGTTATTAAAAAACCCAATACCAGTGTAACATCAGTAGGGTAACAGTGTAACGGGAGAGGTGTTTCAGGCTCAAGGAAATGGCATTAAATTCAGTGTCTGCCAATTTGGAAGAAAGAAAGAATCAGGATTTAGAGAGTTTCTCATCAGTGTATCAGGGCAGTGTCACACAATAGCAGACAGCAAGCCATAATGGAGCTAATCAGAAAAAAAATCATATCTTCCAAGATGTTAACAGTATAATGCACAGTATAAGGTACCTTTTGAATTCTCTTAATATCTAAAATAATTAAGTTAGCAGCCCAGGTGTAATGGTAAGGAGCTAAACTTGTTTCCAGTAGAGTTCAGCTGAAAAATGTGCTCAGATGAACTTTGGACATTTTATCAGAGTCCCAGTGCTGGAATTATATTTTGCCATTTATGAAAGAAATGACACACACATTCACACACATATCCTAGATAGATCTGCCCTACTCCATTTCTGGGCGCGCCTTTGCTCACACAATTGTATGGGCTAGGGGTGCCTCTCTCACCATGGGCCTGATTCTGATTCACATCAGTGTAAATCAAGAGTAGTTCTCCTAAAGTCAATGGAGTCAGATTGGTGTAAAGCCAGTGTTAGTGAGAGCAGAAACACTTCCAGTGACACTTCTCAGTAGTTGCAGGAAGCCTTTTTTGTCTTCTATTGAGTATACCCTCTCTTAGGTCTGTCTACAAAACAAATGGAGGTTGGGTAACAGTGGTAGTGAGAATACGGTGTTTCAGTGCAGGCTATTTACCCCAGTACCAGCCCACCAGGGACTCGGGGCATGTAGTTGGGTTGCTGGCCGAGACCTAGGGTCTGTGCTGCCACCTCTTCACTACTGCTGTTACCAGTGCCAGCTAGTTTAAAGCTACCACAGGTATGCTGACCCAGGCTACAATTACACATTCATTAGTGGCGTAGACATGTCCTTTGTTTAGAACCACATGTTGGGCAGGAGCTGCAATTGGGGCAGCCTTGCGGGGGCTATAACCACTCCAAATTTTGCCTTAGCCCCCCTTCCGCCATATCCATCTTATAACAGCTGCCCCTCTCCAGCCACCCAGCTCTGAAGGCAGAGTGGAGAGAGTGGCAGTGGCTGGCCAGGCACCCAGCTACCAGCAGCAGTGGAGAAATAAGCCCGGGTGGCGGCCAGGGGGCCCGAAAGCAGCCCCTGGCCCGTATCCCCACCCGCCGGGGCACACTGCCCAGAGCAGGTGGAGGATCCATGTCTCCCTACAATGGCCCGGACTGACCTGCTCTGGCCCGGGCTCCTGGGTTCCCTGTGTTGTTGCTCCCTGATGACTCTGGCAGCCCCAGAGGTGGGTCCCCACACCTGCACAGCTCTTAAGGGCTGCAATCAGCCAGCACCTCTCACTGGCCAGCTTTGACTTTTGGTCTCTGACTTGGTCCGGGGGGCCCATGGCAAGGAGGGGTATAGCCTCTTCCAATTTTCTGTCTGGCCCACCTCAGTCCCCCACCCCCATGCCCACCCATTCCCCCCACTGCACTGGGAAGGAGAAGTTGCTTCCCATAGTGTTGGGCCCTTCCCTTTGGTTGAACTTGCTTTGCCACTGGCTACCAGATAGTGTTTGCAGTGGTGTGGTAGCTGTGTCAGTCCTAGGCTACGAGAAAAATAAGGCAGGTGAGGTAATATCTTCTATTGGACCAACATCTGTTGGTAAGAGAAACAAGCGTTAGAGCTCCACAGACCTCTTCTTCAGGTCTTTCACGAACAGAAGTTGGTCCAATAAAAAGATTTACCTCATCCACCTTGTCTCTACCAGACAATGGTGACAATTTGATGATTGTACTAGTGCATGCTAATAAATAGGTTATTTCTAGATGTGCTTCTTTCTCACTACCAGAACAGCAACTCCACAGTTAGGAATTATAATCCTGGGACATAGGGCCCACCTCCATTAGGGAAATTTGCACTGATTTAATTAATTTACCACAGGAAATCTCACCTCTGATGCATGTCTACACTAGGATTTTGCATGGATGCAGCTATGCCAGTACAAATTTCTCTAATACAAACAGTTCCTAAGAGCCTAACTGTAATTTGTCCAAGGAATCCTGAAATCCTAATCTGATCCATTAAAAATCCTAATCTGATCCATTAAAAAGAATCTCTAATAAAGTATTCAATTAACATTAAATCAGTACTTCTAAGTCTTTTAAGACAATCACATATGCCCTCAGCAAGATTGAATAGCTACACTAGATAAGCATATAAATAAATACATTAGGTATGATGCTCCTCTCACTTGTACTGGTGTAAATCACAGAGAATCCACATGACATTTTCTTTACTCTCTTGAATATAGGACTAAGGCCGTGGTTCTCTTCTCACATACAGTGGCATAAATCCACTGCAGTTAGTGGAGTCAACGATGTAAAAGAGATGAGAATAAGGGACTTGAATATGTGAGATCAGAGGTGTGTGAATAATGTGATGTAGACATGCAGCGTTGAATATCTTCTCAATCCTAATATAATTTTGAAGAAAGGGGTCAATATTTTGCCATCATTTTGGTGTGACATCACATCACATCTTACTTATCGCTCTCCATTGGGAGACATTTTGTCCCCACGGTAACCTATAACTGCCTAGGGAAGTTGTGGAAGCTCCTTCACTGGAGATTTTCAAGAAGATGCTGGCTAGTCCTCTGGCTTGGATGGGTTAGACATGACAAATTCTTCAGCTTGGCAGGGGGTTAGACTACATGACCCTTGCGGTTCCTTCTAACCCAATGGTCCTATGATTCTATGATTACAGGGACCTGGATTAACACAGCCTGATTCACCTCTTTCTTGGACTTTGTCTGGTCTTTTGCACTGGTGTAAAGTGAGTGTAATGCTCTATCACCCATATTAGCGGGAGGAGTCGTCTGATTTGGTAGGACCACTCTGTGCTCACTTTGCATGGGCGTAAATGATGGTGCAGCGCCTGTGTCAATGTGTTAGTCCTGAAATCAGTGGTGTTACTCCTGAAACCAATGGCGTTTCAGCCTAAAGCTGGAATAACAATGGGGAATCAGGCCCACAGATTTTAATTCCAGATCTTATAAAATCATGCAATAATGGGGGTGGAAATTCCCGAGCCACCAATCTGATAATAAAATATCATACTATTAGACTCATGTGACAAAACGAAACCCTGAAAGCTGTCACAGAGAACAAAGATCAGTGGAGAAATATCATCAATGGGAATGGCATGATGAGGTGCTAGGTCTTTGTGGCATGCCCCCACCCCCGCCCTGGATTTGTACAAATCTAAAATGAAGAAGTAATTTAAAAAAATCTCTGGGCTAAAATGACTTTCTGACTATCACTTTAGAAAAGGAAATGAAAGTACCCATGCGTACTCTTCTGGGGTCACTTTTGAAAGCAAGCAAGTTAAACTGTAAAGGCATAGAATTCCTGAAAGTTAAAGGCAAAAGTTTAAGAATATATGAAGATCGAATCATCTTTCCTCAAATGACATTGAGACATTAGTCTTGAGACTGAAATGCACTCAAATATCTACTGTCCTTAAAGGCCACTAACATTTTATATCAGCAGAAAGGTTAGGAACAGTGAGAACATGAGCAGCAATGTGTATCTGTCTGTCTACAGTTGAGAACCATTAAAACTTGCCAGTTGCCATAGATAACTAAGCAAGCGTTTGCTGTTAGATAACAGCAGTATTTGGGGCATTCAAGGTATTTCCTACTGAGTACAGGGAAGTACAAGCAAACATTGTCGATACTGAGGTAACTGATCTATTTAGTTTAGGTAAAACTGGCAACATTTTAATGGTCACAAGTATATGTGTAATCTGAAAGATTTTGCAGATAAATCACAAACATTCACAAAGAAGCAGTCCGGTTTTAACTCATTACAAGCAACAAATACCACTACTTTCATTACTTTTAATATTGGGCGTTTTCTGAACCACAAGGGTTTTTGCACAGCTGTTGTAGAAACTATGATTTCTGAGTGAAAACTAAAATAATAATAAAAAGGAACTTTCTCAAAATAGCCTTCACAGTAAAAAGAAAAACCCTTTTCTGAGTTTTCAAGAAGTGTCATGAATTTTCCTGTTTACTTCACACATTATTTTAGATTTTTTTTTTAACCTCTGCATTTTCCAGTTCTGAATAGGACTGCACAAGAATGGGTCATCATATAGCAAAAATGTTAGGGCTTGTACACATGAAGCCTTAGTGTGCAGCAAACTGGGGTGGAAATTTACAGCAAACTAGCATGTCTTGCACTAACCTCTGCGTGGACTTGCTGCTGGGCAATAAAAGTTCCATAGTGATCTTTGACCTACTGCTTCAGAATTTTTAGTGCACTGTAGCTGGGCCTGCACGACAACTTAATGCACAGCAGACTAGTTTGCTGTAAATTTATACCCTAGCTAGCCGCTTACTGACTTGCCGTATAAACAAGCCCTAAGAAAAATGTTAATATTGTTGGGCCAGATCTTCAACTCCTGTAAATCAATGTAGCAGATCCATGGAAGTGAGTGGAGCTATATCAATTTAGGACTAGATTTGCCCCTTGACTTAATTCTTTTTATTTTAGTTCCAAGAATGGAGCAAAAATGCATAAGGGTGTTGCTTTCCCTATTCTTCTATTACTGGTTCTTCCAGCCTCAGGAAGTAACAGAAAGCCCTTGTGTGTGCACACACAAAAAAGCCTTTTATCATGAAATCTTCATTTCAATTTTGCAAACTCAGGAGATCTGGGTAGCTTCAGGTAAACATCTTAACTTTTAGATGCTTATCTGAATCAACCTTGAAGTCTGAATTGTTTGTGATTCCCATCCCCCTTTCCCTTCCCCAGTCCCCATCACTAGGAGAAAGCTGTTTAGCCAAGAGACATGGTATACTGGTAGGATACCAGCAAGGAAATATCACTTCAGTGTCTATGTGGATTCATTTTATTTCAAGGTGGAATGCTCACCATATAGCTGCTCTGTCTCCAGTGAACATAAGAAATGGAATCAATGGCCTTCTGATGATATGGGCACACTGAACAGACATATATCATTTACTGAGCACGGGACTTCTGGGTGGTGAGGCTTGTGAGGAGGACAGGAGGGCAAGAAACCCTGGAGATAAACCATCTTGATTGGCTTAAGGAATAATGGATTGAAGCCTGAGGTGCTAACCCGGAGCGATGAAGTGGTTTTAACACCAGCCCATGTGAATATTTTTCCTCATTTGGAAATTGTCCACTGATGAAAGTGTCTGGCAGCCAAGAACAGTTAGGTCACACAATGAAGAGACCCTCTGAAGTTAAGGTCATTAGCAAGATATCATGGAGAAGGTTGAAATATAGCTGGATAAGCACAATTTAGCCAATGACAATTAATAAATGGCTTTTTCACCATTAGTCTTCATAACCTTAATAGAAAGAAAAGGGAAAACAGTGTATCCTGCAGGCTGGTTCTGTTCCATTTTGAAGAATTTTAAATTCAAGGTACTAAGGGCCAAAAACAGAGCTAGTCAAAAATAGGGATTTCTGTCCTGAGGAAAATTCCACTATTTCAACGTTTATTTATGTCTCAAATCAGGTTGAAAAATTAAAATATCAAAACTTGTCACAGAATGACCACAATTCTTCCCTATGGGCCAGGAGACCAAGCTGAACTGTATCTCCCATGATACACCATGCAGCTCAGACAGATATTTGATATGTGAGAAGGAGGTAGAGCTGCCAGAGAAAGAGATTCTCAAACTGCTCAGGCCCCAACATAAATAAGATACATTGAGAAGTGCCATAAATGAACAGTCCCCAGTGCTTCCTCCCCTTGACATGGACCCTGTATTAGTTGACTCTGCTGTCCCCTCCACCACAGGGCTTCTAAACTAGACAACTGTGGACAGATCATCTCCTCTTTGTGCCACTCAGTGCACAGAACTGGAGCTAAGAATCTGGGCCTAAATCTGTATGGCCACACATCAGCATTTCTCTCATGTTTTGTATTTGGGTCTGAACAAAGATATGCAAATTTTCCCCAACAAAACCAGAAACCAAGGAAAACTTAACTTGCCTTCATTACAAACACCAAATATAGGCTGTGTTTGCAAAGTTCACCAACTTTGCCACAGAACTGGGGCAAATTCCAAGCAAACATGATTTATTGTCTGAGGTAGACCAGTTTCACATAGTTTTATCTAACCAGAGATGGTTCAAGACTTAAATCAGAATTTAGATTCTGAAATTCCCCTTGCCTGTTCCAACATTTTGGGGATTTCAGATTTAGAGTTTTGGTTTGGTCCGTTCTAAAGGGACTATTTGTGAAATTCATAGGCTCAGAAATGTTCTTGGAAAAGAGCTTTAAAACCATTCATCCCATTTCTGTGTCTGTTCAGATTTGTTCCCTACAGTACATTTTCTAAAAAAGAATATCAATATCTAAAATCTGTGAGCCATTATTAATTCCATCCCTCTTCCTCCTTTAATAATGGACATTTTTTCCTTATTATGTCTATTTCTCTTGATATTCCTGTCAAAGTCCTTATTTCTCTCATCTCCTGTGCCTTACCTATTTCTTAACCTTAATACACTTTCCTTTATTTTTCTTTGTGTCACAGATTTGTGACAGACATAACTGCACCACAGAAGAATTGGGCAAGGATGTTGGAGGTCTGGGCATTTGGAGACAGGTGAGGTGTTTGCACCTGAAAAGGGAGAGGAGGCTATTTGGGATTGTGAGAGAAGCACATCTGAAAATGATCAAGAATGAAACAGTTAATAATGATATTTAAATTGTCATCATTAGGTTTCAGAGTTACGTAAATTAAGATGAATAGAATGGTTTATCATTTCCAAATCTTTCTGTCCTCTCAGGAATGCAGCATTGCATCCCATCACACTTTCAAGATTCTCTTTAGAATATTGGACCACTTTTTAAAAATGAGGGCGTAGGTTCTGGATCACAAGTATATTCTTCATCACATTCCATTACTGCAGACTCTCAGAACACACAAGGCCCTACTTGTGGTATATCTAGAATCCTCCATACTTGAATACTTGTGAATTGTACTATTTCTTCATATCGCTTCTTTTTAATTAGATTATCTAATGCTCTAAATTCTGCTTTCCTGAAACCTGATATCCTTTTATTGTTACTCCTGGACAGACAGAACAGGCAGTTGTAGAATTACAGAGGTGCTGTAGTATGACATACAAGGTAGGTTGAAAACAATTCCATCAAAAGTGTTTTTTGACTGAAAATTAGTTTTTTGACTAAATTAATTTTTTTGTGAAAAGTGTCTGCTTTCTTAAACAATCTCAAGTTTTCCTTGAAAGACAGAAAACCACAAAAATGTAGGGTTTCAGCCAAAAGGTTTTTATTTTTTTTAATGAAAAAATCAAAAATTTCAGCAGGAAAAACAAGCAATTTTTAACAAGTTCTAATGACATAGTTCAGGCAAAACCTTCTATAACAACTTGTGAATCAGACCGGGGCAAAATATTTAGCCAAAACTTTTGGGGGTGGGGCTGCAAAAAGCAGATTTGGATCAATGAAAATATTTTATGAATTTGGATTGATTTTGTCAAACTGTTTCAGTCAAAATAAAAAAATAAAAAATGGAAAAGTCAAAATTAAATGTTTTGATTTTTAAGGCTAGAGTCATGAAGGGATTTACTCTCCATTCACAAAATCAAAGAGGTGTCTCTGTTATACACAATAGTCCAATGCTTAGAGCACTTACCTGGTATGTGGAAGGTGCGTGTTTGAATCCCTGCTCTGCATTAGAAACTTTACTCCAAGTCTCTCTCCTCCCACAGGAGTGCCTTAACCACCAGGCTATTGGGTGTCGTGTTGCCTCATTCTCTCCTCTTGAAGCCTTGCCACTTTATATAAAATACCTGTCATGGGGCCAGAAAGAGAATGGCTCTATAGCCTGGCAGTCTAAAGCAGGGATTTGAACATTGATCTCCCACATCCCATGTGAGTGCCTTAGCTAATGGGTGATTCGGTGTTCCTTTTCATTTTTGTGAATCTCTCCTCATTTTTGTGAATCTAACCTTTGATTTCCTTGGCTTTTTATTTATTTATTTATTTATTAAAAAAGGTTTAAAATGCCCAGAAACAAAATGAAACATTTCAATTTTTGTTCAACTTCAGATTAAATATTTCTGACTTTTTTAATAGGCTGAAAATTCTGATAAAAATTAGCTTCAGTTCAACCCAAAATTATATTCCTTTTGGGGGGGAGGGGAGTAGGGGCAGAGAGGGGGAGATGTGGCAGTGAACTGAAATATCAGTTATTGGCATAACTCTCCTGTGACCACATTTCTCACTGTGTTGAATTCAAATTCCAAGGTTGTCTGTCCCTCACACTTTCTCATTCGCTTCCTCCATATTAGGAAGAAGTAGATCATGGATGTCTCCTCTCTTCTTAACAGGATTATAACATTCCTTTAAAAACCAGAAGTGCTTGTCTTTAAAGCCTTTTTCTTGTCAGAAATCCACTAAGAGTAACAGAGACTTTAATGCAGAAGTTTGATGTAGAGTTGCTCATTTGGGCTAAATAAAAAGATGGATTAGTTGAGAGGGTGAAGAGAAGAGGATTGGACCTGAGTGTTAATTGCATCCCTAATAAAACCATCTAGTTAAACTGTCTGCTTTGAGGCACAGCACCATGGTGAAGGGATTTCTAAAGGCAGCCTGTTAAATTGATTGTGCTGCTAGAAAATTAATTGAAATGAGAGAAAAAAAATCAACCAAAAACAGAATTCTGAAATAGTAGATTTTCAGCTGTTCTTCATTACACAAAATGGCAAAGATTAATCCAACAGATAGAAAGAATGAAACCCATTTCCCTAAGCAAAGGGTGTTTTTGCTCACCGCTAGAAGTACGTTCTGTATGCAGTTGCCTCGTTCACTGCTTGGGAGGCTGGTTGTAAAAAGGAAGTGTGTGTTATCTCTTCTTTCAAATTTTTGTGGTGGTGCTTGATTCTTTTTCTTCCTCTACAGCTGTCCTATGGGTGTATATCTTCCAGAGATAATAGATAGCTTTGTGTTTGATCTGCTGTTTGTAAAAAAAATAATTCTTGTGGCATTTGTGTTCATCCCACTGTTAATATTGCATTGGTGCCTCATGTCCAAAATTGCTAATATTCTGATATCGATTTGTCGCTTTCACTTCTAGCATTAGTTACAAATTACAGCTTTCTCTTCATTAAATTTTTTAACATGATTGATTACTGCATGCACTGATTGTTCCCATGATCCAAGGCTTGATTCAATCCCATAAGTGATGAGGTATTTATAGTATACACACCAGTGCTAGAGCATTCACTGGAAACGAGGACCATGCGCTCTAATGGGAGTTTTGCCGGAGTAAGGAGTGAAGGGTTGGGCTACCATAATACCTCTGCCCAGAAGTTATAATGTCTTTAAACACCCTTGTAATCCTGCTGTATTGGTTTTAAATGCATGGGTCTAAGATACACCTAAATCTGCCGTTTTGCAGTGAGCTTTTTACAGGGGATGCCTGAATCTGTACCCCCATTGGCTTCAAAGGTGTTCCGTACGGATATAAGTGTCTGTTCATGGAGAAACTCACGGAAAGACTGGGGCCTTAGTACGTAAACTCTTTGAGGACCATGGCTTAGTGTTTGTAAAAAAGGGTCAGTGGGTGCCACCACAATATAAATATTAACAAACAATAATAATGAACATGGAGAAAAGGGAGGAAACAGAGATTCTGTTACAGTTAAAGGATCCTGTGAATACCTTTCCCACAAAAATATAACTAGACTTTCATGTAAGTAAATGAACTCTTGATGAACTTGACACTTCAAGCTGTGTAGCAGAGAGTATCCTGCCTGCTTCTAATCTCAGATACATTGGCTGAGACAAATACACTATGCATGTGCCACAGCCAGTTTTATCAACTAAATGGTGATGTGCAAGCACCTGGGCATTTGAGATTATGATTAGGCTCAGCTGTAACAGTGGGAGTGGTCTGTGGAATTTATTGTTGTTGCTTTCACTCTGTCCAAATTTGCCTGGAAATCATGAGCTTGTAAACTGCACTTCTTGAAGAAGGTTTGTTACGAAATTCGCTTTAATTCTTGTGGTCTGAAAAAAATTCTTTCAAAACCACTGGTCAGTTACATCCTGCTTTTTTATATATCACAAAATGCTGAATCTTTGATTATGAGCTTCAAAATTACACCCATCTCCTCTGGCTGTTACACGTGAACAAATCAATTATCTGCATTTTGAAAATAACTGACAATGATAGTCTCCTGATTTCCTCTAGGTTTGAAATATGACTCCACAACTCTGTGTGGGTGCAGGTATGGGAATGAGTGAAAGAAATGAAGGAAGACATCTAAGAAAAGTAGAAATTTACGGTTTGTCATGTAACTCGTGCTGCTGCCATTGGGACTGGCCTAACATATTTTGCCTAAAATTTCAACCCATTCAGCTCTGTCGGTTAGAAAGTTAAACTCATGTTATTGGGCCCACATTCTCTTTAGAGAGCCTGGGGTGCAAAAAAATGAAGAAAGGGTTCACAGACTTTTCTGAGGTCCCCCCCTCCTCCCCCCAAAAAAATTGTTTGAGATGTTTGCAAAAATTTGTACTGTAAGAAGTTGACCCATTTTTATTTCAGAGTACATAATATGTACATCAATGGGATTTTTTCCTGAGGAGAACATAATCATCTGTGCCATAGTGTAACAAACGTTGTTATTGTATATTTTATTAAGGCAGGTTTACATTTAAAACACTGCAACAGTGGCACTTGGGCCCTTTAGTGAAGACGCTACTATGTCAGTGGGAGAGCTGCTCCAGTAAGCATAATTAATCCACCTCTATGAGAGGCATAGCTGTGGCAACGGGAGAAGTGCTGATGTTGACATAGCGCTGTCTACACCAGGGGTCAGGTCACTATAACTACGTCCTTCAGTAGTGTGAAAAATCCGCACCTCTGTGCGGCATCGTTATACCAGTGTAAGTTTGTAGCATACACCTGGCCTTATTTGTATTACCATAGGAACCCTCGTCATAGACCACTGTGCTAGGCATTGTACAAACATTGAACAAAAGACAGTCACTGTCCCAGGAGTTTATCATTAAGTAATAGTGACAAATTCATTTATTTAGAATAAAAGCAATGAGCCAGATCAGAAAAACCATAACCATCTATTGTAAACATGTAACATTCAGCAAAGCACTTAAGCAGGTACTTAACATTAAGTACTGTCCCTGGTCCCATGGACTTCAATGGGACTTCAGCCTGTACTTAAAGTTAGACAAGTGCATTAGCTATATAGCAGATATCTGATTGCCCTTGAAATACCAACCACTGGGCCTTTATTCTGATTCTGTTTCTGTGCAGTCCAAATCCCTCTTATATCACATACAAAACAAAGTGATTTGGCTAACATACAAACTTACAACAAAGCTGAAGGAAAATTCTCCTTTTTTCATTCTTTTTTTTTTTTTTGGAATAGGATCACACCTGATGTGCTATAATTTGCATGACATTTTGCATGCACTTAGTTCTTGCTATGAACTAACGAACAGACTTGAACTCTTAATCCTATATTCAGTTTTTTATTTGTTTTTATTTTGTGTGTTTCTGTTGCATTCACAGAACAATATGGGAGTCCACTAGAAGCTAATTTATACCCTATAAATATCTATAGCTGTTAACTAATGACTTTACAGAATCATAGATAACATATCTGCCTTAAATTTCAAAGGGTATTCTGTTGAGTTCAAATACTGCTAGGGATATATTTTTAGTTAAAATTCTTCATATCTCATATATTTTATTTTCTCAGCATCAAATGGATCTCTACAACTTCAACACTTAATTACCTTTAGCATCAAAAAGAAAAAAAGTAATGGTTAAGAAAACATTTAAACAACTCTTTCTTTAAGAACTAAAACATGAAATCTAATCTTCAAATTTTGCATGACATAGAGGTTCAAATATAAACAAGAGAACGCACTTTGTAAAGATTATAAAGATCAAACAATGATCTCCACTGGGGTGCTTAGGGCCTTAATATTGTTTAGTCACATTCCATATGCTTTACTGATTAGCAGAAAAATATGGTCACCCTTTAGGTAGGAAAAACACTACCTCTGACTTGTTATCTGTGGATGATTAGCCTGATTCAGCACTAGATCCTAAGGGTCCAGGGCTTGGGATCAGGACCAGTGTGACCTAACAAATAAGGTATTTGCTGTGCATTTCAAAGCTGTTGAGCTGAAGTCCTGCCAAAGCTGAACTTTTAATAGAAGTTCTACTAGCTTTCCTTATCTGAGTGCCGTTATAAATGATAGAGAAGTTCTTGTTGCTAGAGAGGGCAGTGGGTGAGAGGTGCAAATGAGAGAGAGGGAGAAAATTATATTTAATAAAGTTGATCCAAAAAAGCCAAATCAGAGAAAGATCGATGAGTCCATAAAATAATGTGACAGCTCAAAAACAGTCGCATTAGAAATTTCAGCAAACAGCTAGTTCTAGGTCCCACTTTTCTCACCTTAGGATACAAGTAATACTCTTTGAAATCAATGGGAGTCAGAGACTTACATATACCCTCTGGTCATAAACCTACAAGTCAATAAGAGCTGCTTGCATCTTGTGAGGGAAGAATGGAGCTTTGGGAGTGCTGAATGGCATACAGGAGTGGTACACAAAAATGGAGCTTTTTTAAATTAAATTTATTGCTTATAATATTTTACTTTTTGGAAAATGCAGTGGAGCATTATTCCTAATGGATAGTGATTTAAAAGGGATTTCAGGATCCAATTTGGTTTAAGGCCAGGAACACATAATCCTTTAGCAAATCTATTCTATTTAAAGAACACAAGGTTGTTTTGGTTTTGTTTTTAATTTGGGCTCCTATGAGCTATACAAAGAGGATGTGTGATGGACTTTGGGAAGATGAAATTGACACTATGGCTTATGCTAAGACTCTAAGGCAATAACGAAATTTGAGGTTGTTTTCAAAAGATGCCCAGGAGATATTCTTAATGTTCCGTCTGCTCCACCTCCTGCTTTGTTGTTCTCTTCCAAATGATTGACTACCTTTCCCTGGTGTCTGAATCTGTATCATAAAGGCATTGTTTTCCTGTTCCTCCTCCTGTTTAATCAAAAGTCTTCATTCACTATTTTTCTACATCCCCTCCACAATCACACACAAATCAGTTTTGGAAACATTGCTATTTCTGCCTCCTGGAACTAAGCTTTTCCAGACCAAGTGGCATGTTATAAGAGTGGGTGAGAGAAGATCACACACTAAATCTTGGATTGGAAGAGGACTCCATATAAAACATTAAACTATTCCTGATTGGATGGTGAAAGCAAATGCTTGCCATGTAATCACAACATCAGAATGACAACAGGTTGCTTTCAGAGAAAAAAACTGGAGGCTGAAAACTGAAATCTGGTGAAGACTCAACTAGAAGGATGGAGAGTGAGGTAAATGTAAAACAAACAAAAAACACCACACAGTGCCCAGACTTCCTTTGACCCAAAGGTGATTGCAACATAAACTCCTCTGGTTCAACTCCCATTGGGCTTTTATATTTCTGTTCCAACGCTTTCTCCATTTGTCTTAAAAACCAATCACTAACTGTTGGGATTAGGAATAAATATTCTCACTCTTCTTATTATTTCATAGTTGTCCACTGCAGAGTTTAATATACCTTTGTCTCAGACAACAGGTACTGGTCACTTTTGGAAATAAGATACTGAGCTAGCCAGATCACTGGTCTGATCTGGAATGGCTGTTCTTATAGCAAGGAATATACAAAGTGTATCGTGACGCTTTAGTATTGTGTGTGGGGGTTAATAGCTCGTTACTGTGCCACTTCTTGCCTAAAATCAAACTTGGGGAGAATGATGCAGCAGTATTAATAACACAGCCATTACTCTGGGATGTTAATAAGTCATCACAGGCATTGTAACATTCTACCTCTGTGAGCAACTCAGGGTCTAAACTGCCAGCTGCTGATTTCTTTTTCTTCTGTATTGCCTTTTTTGCATTTTTATGTCAGGCTGTGATGGAAATCAGTAGCAAAGCTCCCATTGAATTCATAGGGAGCAGGAATGGGCCCACTGGCAGAAAGGAAAACCCCAAGTAAAACAAACAAAAAAATGGGGGGAAAAAAAACATGTGGTAAACACATTGAGCTTCCACAAATCCAAGCAAATCAACACTGTTTCTGGGCCTACTCTTCAGGATATCAGCATAGTTCTGGGAAAAACTCTATGCCTCAGAATCTTGATGGCTTGAAATGAGCCAAAATGAAGATGAGCACCAAAAGAGAGTCATTTAGGGTCTCAGAGCTTGAGGGAGAGAGATTTAAACATATCATTTTGTGTGGGGATGCGAGGGCAATGGAGCTTAAAGGAGTTCCCACATCCTGCAAAAATCTAGGTTGGCATCTGTCAGTGGATTACAGTTATCAATTCAGGGCCTCAGCTCTCAAAATCAGCAGTAACAGCTTCCTGTTCTTGGGGAAATTTGAGAGAGAGAGACGTTATTCTGGCCGCTTTTCAGAAAGGCATTGGACAGTTGTCCCTGACAGAGAATGAACTCCAGGGGTATGGATACTCTTGAGAAAAAGGGATACAGGGATCAAAGTGGTATCCCAAAACACAGGAATGTGAATAGTGGCCTTAATACCTTACTTAGAACAGCTTATCTGTATCCAAGTCACCACCTCAGAGGTGACAGTCCCCTTCCCATGCTTCTAAGTAACATTAATGCCTTGGGTCTGTGATCAAAAGGAAAGGAGCTGTGTCAACAGAGAAAGTGTTATTTGCTGTCAGGTTGTTAGAGAAAAGGAAGACACTGGCAGAAGGAGGAATAAAAATAGAAGTTCTCAGGTAAAAATGAAAAACAAAATAAAGAATAAAAGAGACTGATTGTTTAAGTCACAAAGGATAGAACAAGTAAAAGGAGAGCTAAAGATGGTTTAAAATAGCATGTCTGTCCTTTAGAATAGCAGCAGTAAAGGCTTGGGCTATGCAGTGTAATAGTCGAGACAGACCTAACAGGGGGGTTGCATATTATGCAAAGATAATTTATGGTTTGGAGACTAAAGTAGAAGGTTTCAGTTATGTGGGTGCCATTTCTAAACTGTAAAGTATTATGAGGCATGTGGGAATCGAGATGACCTAATATGTGAAGCAGGTGTATGAAGGCCATCCAACTATAAAAGGAAAATAATAGAAATCTGTGGATTACTTTCCCTGCTTTCCTCTTTGTGCTTTGCAATGGGTAGAAGAACAAACAAAGGCCAAATATGTATTGTGTGTTCCTTGTTTGAAATGGCAGAGCAGAGATAATACTCTTAATGACTGCTTGGGCTTTTTAATAGAAGTGCAGGTTAGCCTACGCAGCGTAAAAGCAGAGCGAGGGATTGAGGTTCTTGCTCTCGAAATCAAGTCATGTCAGACCGGGTGGAGAAAGGTGGAAGTGATAAGAATTGTGAGAAAGTCACTGGCTAGTGCTTAATACTGATCAACAAGATTCATATTAAGCTGCGTAACCAGGAGTTGTGCAGTCTCTTAGAAACTCTGCCTGTTCTTCCTAGCAGCTGCAGAATCGAATACAGTCATTACACAAAATAAGTAGCATTCACTGTTTCATCTGTCACCTAGTATTCAATAAAAGTGGAAAAATAATAGATGGCTTATTCACTGATTCTCCCCTAATTCCACAAATTTCTGCTGTGTGGCCCTTATTGCCAATCAGTTCTGTGCATGTCTGATCTATAAACTGTGCAAACCCTTTTATTTAATTGCATTTTATTGCAATTTTTAAAAGCCCTAGTCTATGAAATTGTCTCCTTTTCTTTCTGCTCCTTAAAGGGGGGAAATGCAAACCCCGTTGTGTAATTTATAAAGAGGTGCTGTTAAACTCTTGCTCACCGTGCTTATAATTACACACTGTCGAAAGCTGAACAGAATTTGCTCACTCCTGAGAGCATCGCATTGTAGACAATTGAATTAGACCCATGCACTTAATAATGAGAAGAGCTTTCTTTGCCTGATGTGGAATGTGCACATTCACGATACTGGGATTTTACTCAAGCAGCGAAATCATTGCAGCATTCCCATGGAGTCCTGATGTCCAGGAGAGGGGGAAGAAGGTGCCTGATGCAACGGTCTCAAGTGATTTTTCAGAAGCGTGGGAAGGGGCAGAATGTGATTAGACAATGCAGTGTACCCCTTTTTGTCAGTTGGTGAGCACAAGAAGGATGGAGTTGAGTCCCCTGCTGCTCATATATTTTTAACAGAATCAACAGCAGCAAAAATACAATGTGCTTGAAAATTAGTGTGAATAGAGTTGAGTAAACAATTGATTTTTGGTTTGGTGGCCAAACTGAAATGTTTTTATTATTATTTTTTTAAATTGTTTCTGGTGAAACAAAATGTTTCATTTGACCTGAAATGATTTTTTTCCCCCTGAATCGTTGGGTGGTTTTTACCTTTAAAAAAAAATAAATGTAGCTAAAAGGAAAATTTGAAACATTTCATTTTGAAAATGTTGAAACAAAAAGGTTTTGACTTTTTCCATATATTTTTGGCAGAAAATATTAGTCAATTTTTATTTCAATTAGTGAATAATTCTTTTTTTTTTATCTGAAATATCTTTTTGGGGGTGGAGGGAGTGGGGGGAGGAATAAACTATTTGTCTGAAAGACTTCACCTAGCTCTAAGTGCGACCTAGTGGATTGTATTTGGATGCTATTCCCAGCTATGCCACTGATATAATCTGTGAGATGGCTATGTCTCTTAGCTTCTCTGTGCCTCAGTTTCCACATTTGTAAAATGGGAATAATACTTATTTACTTACCCATCTTTGTAAAGTGCTGTGTGCTTTAGAGGTGATTAGTGAAGCAGTATATATCTGTTAAATATCAGTAATGGCAGCAGTATTACACCCATACTAACCATTATTGTGTTCTTTAAGGTGAATCCATCTCTCAGGATGTCTCAGTGCCATATGTAGGGTTTGACCAGCTGAGAATTAAGGCTGTGCTACATTTTGCATCTGTTTTAAGTACCTCAGGGAGTGGAAATCATAGGAGTCTGTGTGTGTGTGTGAGAGAGAGAACTTCCTTCTTTCCATGGACTCTACAGTAGGGTTGCGGGATGTGAATGAAAACAAATATCACTTTCTAGGAAATTAACTTTAGACTGGGATCCATGTGGGCCTTTCAGCTTTACTCATAATGAAGAAAATCCTCCTGGCTCTGTTCCCCTTTTTTCTTTCTTCTGCTGCTCAGATACTCTCTCTTGATTATTCTACCCCAGCTGCGAAAATTGAGGCTGTAGCAGCCAGGAATAACTAACAGCAGCCATGAGGCTGCTTTAACTAGCATGAGAGGCCAAATCAGCCTCACATTGGTGGTGGGTGGGCACAGCAACGCCTTCTCCCATGGAGCAGAGCTTGGCCACACCAAAAAACCTAAGCTAGTTTCTCTCAAAATGGTATTATGTTCAAGTGGACAAACCAATTTCTCATTTTTCATGAAAATGTGGGGTGGGTAAGTTTCAGTGTGAATATTTCCTACAGTCCTCCCATGAGACAAACTCCATTTTTCTTAATGAGTTTCATCTGCATTTTGTGAATGACTAAATAAATCTACAGGAAACCCCAAGTTCCTGATTTCGAGAACTTGTGTGTCGAGCAAGAGCAACCAACAAGTATTTCTGAAACTTAGTAGCATTTACTTTCCTTGGCCCTAGGTAATCCTGTTAGCCTATCCTACCCTCTAGGACTCACCTATGATGGTTTTTATTTCCCATGATTGTGTCATTTTGACCCCAACCCATGGGAATTCTCTGTTTCTGCCTACTTTGTCTGATGCTGCATTAATCTGAAGTTTCCAGCATAAGTGGTTTTTGTGTCTCATGGGACAGTGCAAGGCCTTTAGAGAAAAGAGGAACCTATTTTAGTCACACTGCCAAAATCAGCAGACTTTAGTTTCAGATAAGAGCAAAAGTGAGAGAGGGAGAGGAGAGGCTAGTCATGTCTCAGAAGCCAGTAAGGAAAGATACAATAATTTCACAAGAGAATAACGTAGCACCTGATTACTGCTTAGAGCTTATTTCAGCATGTTAGGAGAGTACTACTTCTTCCTTGAAAATTGGAAAACATCTGTTCCCATTTCAGTCCCTTCAGTCACATTATGTCCTTGGACTATCTGAGCCAGGATCAGAGCTACTCCTTTTATATGAACTTGCTCAAAGGTCACACATGACCTTTTCATCCTTGATCTTTCTGCTTCAACACTCTTGAGCACACCATCCTTTTCAATTCTCCCTCTCTTCTCAGGGCTTTCATGCTTGAGGGGCTCTCCGCCTACGTCTTGGACAGCTCCTCCAGTGTCTCCTTTGGCAGCTTCCCCTCCTTTCCTTTCCACTGGTGTACCACAGGATTCCATCCTCCTCCCTTACCTGTCCTATCACACACTATCCCTGCATCAGCCCATCCACTCCAGTGGCTGAAACGAACATCTCTGTGATGGTGACTTCCAAATCTACTTCTTCACCTCTGTTCTTCCCTGGTCATTTCTACTGGGGAAGAACAGAGGTGACTCTTGTGTCTGCCACTGTTTTTCTGGGATCCTTCTTTCAAGATATCCAGACAGCATTTGAAACTCAATAAGGCAGAACAGAATTTCTCATCCCCCATCGCAAGTCTTCCCTTGTCCTTCCTTTCTTTTTCACAGCAAATCATCCCTGTTCCCCAGGCCTAACACCTTCGTGTCACCTGACTCCTCTCCCTTCTTATCCCTGTTGTTAAATCCCAATTCTTCTTCCTTCACACTTAGAATCTCTCCCTTCCGATTCCCTTTCCCAACTTCCTTCTCCATTCTTTGAAAATCTCCCCCAGGAATAACAGAGTATATTGCCTGCGCAACTTTTATTACTGATGAAGACACTTGAACCAGGAATTACCTTGAGAGTCATGCTGGACATCTCCATACTGCAGTTAAAAACCCGTGGCTAGCCTATGCCAGCTGACTCAGGCCTTTAGCGCTTGGACGAAGGGGCTGTTTAATTGTGGTGTAGCCATTTGGAGTCAGGCTAGAGCCCGGACTCTAGGATCCTGCAAGGTGGGAAGGTCTCAGAGCTCAGGCTGCAGCCCAAGCCTGAATGTCTACACCCCTATTAAACTGCCCCTTAGACCAAGCCCCAAGAGCCTGAATCAGCCGGCATGGGCCAGCCTCAGGTGTGTAATTGCAGTATAAACACACCCTCAGATCCCAGAGCAACTGTGCAGAGCTGGAAGTTAGGAAAAACATCTCTTCACTTGTACACAAAGCACATTTGAGTTAGATTTATTATCAGGCTAAATATGGAACCTCATGACCTCATTTTCATAGAGTGTTTCTTGGAGTACCTCTGTCATGTGTTTTCCACCACATAGGAACTAGCTGGATGAGTCATGAATGAGGCTGGGGAATAGCATATGACAGGAAAATTGTCTTTGGGTGTGGAGCTGTAACTACCCAGCTCTAGTGGGACAGAAACTGTTCTGTTGAGGGCTCTGACTGCATTAGAGGACTGTGGTCACATCTCATTCATGTGGAGACGCTTGACACTACAATATTTTAGCTTTGCATATTTTTTCATTATTACTCTCTCCTCTTTTTTTTTTCTTAAGAAAGAACTATTTCTAGCTGACCAATTAGACATGAGCTGTGCCCCAATCCCCCTGGCTTTGGCTGTAACAGATGTTTAGGTCACTACCAAATGGCTTTGGGCTTGATTCTTCATTGTGTTGTGCCATAGGTCAGCAGCTATGTCTTTCTACTTATGCAATGATTCTCCCCTTGTGCAAGTTAGGTTTAGGTGCAATGTCACTGACTAGCTGAGCAAACTAAGCTGTAATTTCCAAAAGGGTCCTAACTAAGCCAAAAGGGGAAGTGGTTAGCAACAACTGTATTGCTTTGCAGCTGAGTGCCTGGGTTAAGTCAATATAAGTGGCTGATAAAATCCAGAGCAACTATGAGACTGCTCTGAAATCAAGTGCAAAACAAAAAACAGGGATTTTACTTGGGAATAACAGTTAAGAATGCCAGGCTCCATGTCTGCTGCTGTGCTGAAGTCCTCTGGGGAGATACGTCCCTTTCCAATCACCCCTTCCTGTGCTGTCTTTTATTGCACAGGTTTATTGTCCGGAAAGTAGAGTAGGGAAATTGCAACCTGCTTACTTTTCAGTCATATGGAGAATCACCCACAGAGAACACACAAGTACAGGGATAGTGATTGAAAACCTCTGGGGATTTCTGGAGCTAGGAGATATGGGAAAGAAGGAAAAGCGGCAAAACAGCTGAGCAGATTATAGTAAAATGGGCCCCTAACTATCTCAGGCAGTGCTTCTCAGGAGTGGGCAGAGGTCGCTTTGCAGACTGCCACAGAACAAGCATCGCACTACCGTAGATTTTGGGAGACTTTACAGTGACTATTGGCAGAGGAGTGAGAGCTCTGCCAGAGAGGAAGTTTTCCTCTGCAGGTTTAATTAGCATTTGCCTTGTGCCTATTTTTACACAATGTTAGCTGAGACTCTTTTATGTCCCTTATGATGCTCTTCAAGTTCCCCAAAGAGCAGCGACAAGCCCAGCAGTTCAGGGATTTCAGTGCTCCTGCAAGCCACTGTTGCCGAGACCAGGGAAAGCTACCCACAGGAGCTCCTGTCTGAACTTGTGCATTTCTGGTATAAACTGCTATTGGAGAATCAGGACGGCATAACCTCGTACGTTACACCAGAATTACCCCCAGAATGCAGCCACGGTGCTTACTTCATACTCGCAACCCAGAATCAAGCCCTTTGTCTTGCTTTGAATTCACTAACGTAGACTGAACTGTCCCACAAGTCGTCATCCACCAAGGCAAACTTACCAACTTCAGCCATCTCCAGGTTGGAAAACCTGATGGCAAGCCCCGTTCTCCTCTCTTTTCCCTGCTCCTGGAGAGGGGAAAAGTTAGACTGCCAACTGCTTCCTGAGATTCTTCCTACTATTTTTAGTGACCTTCCTGCAAGTGTGTTTACAGCAAATATTTAGTACGCTGCAATTATTGCTGATGGGGTCTTGCTTCTGAGGAACATGCAGTGACTTGCCTTCATCAAATTAAATTAGAACAGGTATCTCCAATTCTCTCCTTAATAAGGAGGTGAACAGGTGTGACTGGATTGTGTGTGGCAGTGTGAGCAAACAGATCTAGTCCAGAGAATTGCTGGATGAGGTGATTTATTTTGATGCACAATATGAGCAAATAAAACAAAGTCCTTTCCAGTGTTATGCCTCTTGTGCATGTTCAGTAAATGGTGACAAGAAAATTGACAGTAAAACTACAGTAAAATCTGGGAAAAGTTGCAGGGATTTTAACTAATATTGCAGGCATTTTCTTCAAATGGAGGGGTGGGAGAAATCTCTCCTAAATGTACGGATATTTGAGGATGATTTTACTTATTCGTGCAGGGATCTGATTTTTTTTTTTGTTTTATTTTCAATGCACTCTGCTGATCATTCATGTGCTTACTTATAGTTACTTACCTTCCGTGGACTGCTTAAAATATTAGACATCTCTCTCCCACAGGAGTGAAATTTAGCACAGTATTTGAGGTATTTCCATCTATAGCTCTGATCCTGCTACTTCTTTCGTGCTGGAGAGCCCCCATTGGCTCGAGGGGGTAAAACATGAATGCTGTGGAATGTCACCGCTGCCTCCCCTTTTCCCCTGGAAATGCACATTCAGAAGCTACCTTAGCAATGATCAGTGTCTTCAGACCCCTCCATATTAGGTCATAATCAGAATGGTTTTCAAAAAACACAGATTAGGCTGTGTCCATGCTACATGTAAACCATTTTTCTATAAGCCATTTCAACTAAACTGTGCTGAGTGGGGACAGTAAATCATGCAAACACGTTTAGGCCCTGTGTATCAGCCATAGTCTTAGTCATCACTTCACCTAACTTGATCTCAGTGGGGCTCCATTAGGGACCAGGGGTCCACCGACATGGAACAAGTTTCAGGTCTGGAGCTTAAATTTACGGACCACTGCAAATACTTTAGTAAAAGTAAAGGGCCAGATCCTCAGCTGGTATAAATCAGTTCAGCTTCATGCTGTCAGGGGAGCTTTGCGGATTTACACCAGCATACAGTCTGATCCAACACATGTGATACTTCCCAGGTGCACACAGGGTTGTGAGGCATCTTGTTACCATCTGCCCTTAGTGTGAGAAAGTCTTGTCTGTGCCTAGTGTGGATCAGCTCCCCAACTCCAGTGGCCATGGGCAACCCATGCACTCCCTTCCAGGCCTACACAGGCCCTGCTTTCTCTGTACTGGGTAGTAATAGGCGCACTACAGCCCCTGAGCCCTCCAAGCTCCTGGTCTGCTGGACATTCACAGTATTCACAGATTCACTGCTTGAAAAGAAGCAGTACACCCCAGCTTGCTAGTTCCACCTCAGATCACTGCTTCACTTAACACACTTAGATGTGTTTACAGGGAAATCAAGTAAACATTTATTTAACAAAGAGCAGAGATTCAAGTGGTAACAAGTAGAACTAGTGGAAACAAATAGATACATATAAAATAATAACACATATTCTAGAACCTAGATTTACTTAACTAGAAACTTTTCTGTCATATAGAGCAATGCTTACCCAAAGTCCTTCCAGCATTTTATGACCAGGTTTGACTGTGATCTTTTGTTCATGAAACAAGTTATGTTTCTGTTTGCCTCGTTGGTGAAAGATCCAATGTGCCTGTTTGCTTTCCCCAAATATATCAGATCACTCCATTTCCTTATTTATAAATGGGACACCGCCTTGCTGGGTTGTTGGGGTTTTCTTTCATTCCTTTCTTGTAGATTTCACAATCTGTCAGTATCTGCCTCAGTATGCAAATAAATATACATTGTGAGTCACACAATTCACAATGACCAGATTGAGAGAGAAACATCTTTAAGTCCAGTCTAAAAAGAACTTCTCCAAGACAAGTCACTGCCTGGTTACCTCCCTTAAGAACATACTTTCCAGTATAGTCACATAACTCTGTAAATATTACCCATCCATCCATTTTGCAATGATTATGATGATTGGCTCTCAGCAGGGACCTGGCCAACCTTTGATGAATTTTTATGGAGATCTGGGCCAGATTAACTCTCCTGGGGACCTGGGGCTATTACTTTTGTGGGGCCTCTTTCAGCAGTGCTCCAGGCAGAAGGGGCAGGGACAGGGGATAGCCTCCCCAAATGGGCAGTTCACCAGCTGCCCGGATTTATTTTAGCGGGGGCCCCCTTAGCTGGAGGCCCTGGGCTGCATCCTCTAAAGCCGCTGGATTAATCCAGCCCTGATGCAGATATCTGACCCAGGGGATCCCGGTAAAACCCTGTGCAACCTTTGTGCCCTCTGTCAGTTGGCACCCAGGAGTCTCTGGGTCACAAAATGCCACCATGCAGTAAAGGTAAATGCTGTGCGGTTTTAAATGTCAGGTGGTTGTTTTTTTTAATGGAGCATACAGTAAAGCAATAGCTGGGTTGTTAGCTTCTCTTCTAAAATGAAATTAGATGACACACTGATGGAAAAACAGCAGCCTCAACAGGGCATCAGCAAGTATCGGAGGCATCATAGGTGGCCCACATTTGCATCTAGTCTTGCGGCTTGGTTCTCCACTGTTGTAGTCATCAACACCTGTGCTTAGTAAGCCTCAGACAAAGCCAAATCTTCCACTGAGGTAAATCAGTGCAGTTCCATTGGCTTTAGTGACCAGCTGAGGATCCAGCTCTGCTGGATCAAAATGATACTGTTTTATACTCTCAGCACACCTGTGTAAATGTCTACTCCAGGTACGAGGCAGTGGAGAACTAAGCCTTTTGTATTTCACTCTTTAGGTCTGCACAGCAAGTCCCTTGTCATTTTTAAGCCATTTCAAGAGAAGCTTAACAGCATAACACCTCATCAGCCCTTCTGGGGGAACAAGGTAGGAGAAACAATTAACAGCAGGGTTTCAAGCCACTGTTGCCTTATATAATCTTCAGCACAGTTAGGTTTGTTGGCATGGAGGGGGAATAGCTGTGGTTTGTTTTTTGTTTTTCAACTCATTTTAAAATAAATAACAATTGAAACTTTTAATCCTGTTAGTAACTGTTAAACAGGGCCTAAAAGTGATTAACATTGTTTGTATGATTTACTGGCCTGCCTGAACACAGTTTGGTTGAAAATGGTTTGCTCTTCAAAACCCACCTGGATGTCCCTGCACAGGCCTTCTTTGAGAAGTGATACTGAGGGTCATTGTGAGTGGGACACGGGTCAGAAAGTCTGGTTTTCTGTTTAAAATATATTGTATAGCCAGGGCCACCAATGAAGAAAGCTCCCAACTCCTGACAGGAATAATTTACATGGTGTTGAAGGAGATGGGCTGGGCGTGGGGCATGGGGCTGCGTTTATATGCTTTTGTAGTGCATATAGTAGTCTTTTCATTCACATCAGAGACATGCGCTATGTTGACAGTGGGCTGGATTCTGATTTTGTTTAAACCAGTGTGAAGCACGAGTAACTCAGCTGAAGCCAGCTAGCTGGACTGTGCATTTTGCACACAGTCCTGTGTTACAGCCACACCAACCTTAAGGATGCACTAGAAAAGCTTGTGCCTCAGGACGCACCGTCTTCCCCAGTGCTGCACAGTTGGGTTACAAGAACACACATTTCCTCCATCTATGAGCATGGTGCAGATGGCTTCTTCCAGTGCGTTGCCTCCGCTACATAGGCTGGAGTGGAAAGGTGGTGTCGTGCTATGGCGCTGCCCCCTTTGGTGTAATTTTTTCACTAGTAGGGAAATCATTCCCTGTTCAAAGTGTCTGCTGTTGTGAGCAGCATTTGTGCTAACTGAGTGGGAGAGGTGGAAGGGGCGCTCACCATCAGGCGCTGAATGGAGTTACACCACTTTAAACTGTAAATGTTGCTTGGCTGGAAGTATATTTATTATATGTCCTAAGACACCTGGTTAGCCAACCACAGACAGAATTGCACAAGCTGTACCCAGCTCTCCATTAACAAAATGGAATGCTGTTTTCCAGCTTCCTCTGCCAGAAGATGACTGCATGCTAACCTATCTACCTCAAGTTCACACTGCCATTCCAGGTAACCAGCAGACTCGCCTCTTCTGTGTGTGTAAATCTTAGTTTCTGCTATTGTTCTGAGTAACAACCATAACTTATCAGCCTAAGGGTTGCTACAGACAGGCAACTGGCAGATGGGTCTGCTGTATGGATGTGCCGCTTTTCAGGTAGTGAAAATCACAAGGATCTGTTCTCCGCTCACTTATTGAAGTGTAAATCTGGAGTGACTCTGTGAAAGCTAATGAACTTACAGTGGAAATGGTAAGACCAGAACCAATATCTAAAGGCCTTTCACCTTCTTTAGTCATTTATACCTGCACAAAATGATTTATAGTGGGTATAAAATGCCCTCAAATCAAAATATTCACATTTCACATCTATGTGGACATGGTACCTGAATTTCATGGCTGTGGGAATCAGGCTATATACTAAAAACAGAGCATCCTAAGTGCATTTATACCTCTTTTACGCTGGCATAACTTCACTGATTTTATCTGAGCTATTCTTGATTTACGATAGAGTAAATAAGAGGGGAATCAGGCCCAGAGACTGTTTACAGTTGAACAAGACATTGAAACTGCTTGGGAATGGTAGGTGTCTTAGGTGCATTTTTTCAGGCATATATTTTAATATACCACATTCAGATAAGAAGAATGAACAAAAGGGAACAAATGTTAATTTGGACATTGTCACCAAGCTGGCTTATTGGAGAAGACAGCATTAATAAGACAGACAGGGCCTATATTTGTTAATGACATAAAAGGAAATTGTTTTATACCTCTGTATTCAGCATTAGGGCCCCAATTCAGGAAGATATCCTTATTGAGGGTAGGCATTTAAGCACTTGCTTAAATTTAAGCACCTGCTTCAGTGTTTTCCTGAATTGGGGGTCTAGGTGTCAGAAGAGGATGGTTGGATCTTTTTTCAGTTCTTTTTCCTGATGCAACAGAACTTTAGTTCACTCTTCACCTTTTTAGATGGTCTGTTTATTTTCATTGAGCTCTGGCTTGTGTTCCTGTGTTTTGGCAACAACAGATTGACAGTTACTCGGTTTATTTTTTTTCCCCCACCTCTGAAACAAGGTCTGTTTTTCTGTACTTTCTGTGTTCAGATCTGAGGGAGTAAAGGAGGAATCACTCACAGAGTTAGCCACTGGTGGTTGCTAAATATGCCTGCTCTGTTAAAAATAAGGCAGCACACTCAAAATTCTAATGTTATTTCAAAAAGAATTATTTGTTATTCCTGAAGGGATTCTGCAGTTTAACTGATGCCCCTGGAACCCAGCTGGAATGTTAAATGAAAGCCAAAAGCCCCCCACAAGTTTGTCAACAGAGAAAAGCTCCTCACAGCAAGACCCTCTGAAAATTAGAACTCAAAAATAATATTCTATAAAAAGAAAACCTCTCCTAAAAAAACACAAAGCAAAGAAATTAGAGACACAATAGGGAATGACCATGTTACTCAGGATGTGATGAGATTGTCAAGTCAAATTAGAGAACACAAAGCACTGAAATATTTCTACATATAAATAAGCATGCACACATTTTATTTTGAACTACCCAAAGTTTGCCTCAGAATTACCAACAGAGTTTACAAATTAAACACACAGGTCCTCAGACCACCAGGCTCCAAACTTAATGGCCTTCTTGCAATC
Organism: Mesoclemmys tuberculata; assembly: GCA_007922155.1. Lineage (NCBI taxonomy): Eukaryota > Metazoa > Chordata > Testudines > Chelidae > Mesoclemmys > Mesoclemmys tuberculata. The sequence continues at coordinate 3,734,365 of ML675610.1, forward strand.
TGTCTTCTCACACACAGAAGGAAACACTCAGATATTTTCTGTGTCCCTTCCTCTTTGCAAAAGGCTAAGAAATAATTAAAAGAAACAGCAGAGAGAATGAATGTAAATTCAACTTCTGAAGAAGGAATCAAGCATTTTTACTTAAAAAAAAAAAAACCAACCAACCAAACAAAGAAAATGTTTTGCTTCTGAGGTTATCCATCTGAGGTCAACCCCTCCTTAGTTTCTTTTTGCCTAGGTTCTCATTGCTATACAGATTTAACACCCGCTGAGCCTCTGTCTCATTGATTTCAGTAGGACTTTTCACCTTATTAAGGGGAGTAGAGATTGGCTCCTGGCTTGATAAGAACAAAAGGATCTGGATAACTAAATATTTTTTATTAAGTGAATATAAGGCGGATGAAAGGCTCTAGACTGACAGACCTGTACAGTGAAATCCTCTATACATAGAACAGGAACAGGATCCACAGAAGTTCTGCTAGGTTCTCCATACTGCCCTGCCAACATGCCCCAGCACACAATCTGGAGTGGCTATCTATATGGGTGAGAATGTGTTCTTTCGCTCATAGAAGTCTCTGCTGAGACAGCTGACAAAAGTGCCAGGTAGTACCTACCAATGGTGTATATTATGTTTCTAGCTACCAAAAAAAAAAAAAAAAGCAAAACATGTACCATCAGTCTCAAAAGACTTTTATTTTAATTTAAAGAAAACGAAAGTAAAGTTTCAGTGAGAGAGCCCTGTGTGTGGATTTCCCCTGTACTGGCTGCAGTGATTTTGTGACTAAATTGGATGCCATATTTACAGAAAGACAGAGTCATGGGAAATGTAAAGTTTCAAGCTACATATACCACATTGTAATGATGTTCCTTACAAAGGTGGGTAACTATGAATGGAAGATGTCCAAGGATAGCTCAGAGTACTGAAAGAAGTGAAGTTGGCGATTCGGTCACTCTGCCAAATCTGAACCAAATCAACACCTCAGCATGAGGGTAAGAAGTATCCAGGTTCAACAATCCCTTGATATGCCATCTTTCAGATGAGACATAACTCAGATGCTCATTACTAGTGGTAATTAAAGATGCCATCACACTTTCCACAAATACAGGCATCTTATCTCACATGTCCTGGTCAGAATTTCCACTGGTATAAATCAGCATAGCTTGATGGTTTTCAATGACATGAGACAGATTTACACCAGCAGAAGATCTGGCTCTGCCTGCCTAACCTTTCCCCTCCTGTTTTAATCGGATATATTTTTCTTCACTTCCTGTGCAGTGTGACTGTGTGCAGTTACTGCCAACGGGAGCTGAATGCAGTGTCTCTGAAGGCCTAGCCAATAAATGATTCTATCTCACTGTATGTGAAGTTATTCCTGAGTTTCCTAAGCACTGTAGGATCCACCACAGAAGAAAGGTGCTGGGGGGGAGTGGTAGATGTGATATATCTTGACTATAGTAAGGCTTTTGATACTGTCTCACATTATGTTCTCATAAACAAACTAGGGAAATACAACCTAGATGGAGTTACTATAAGGCGCGTGCATCATTGGCTAGGAAACTGTTCCCAGACACTACTTATCAGTGGTTTACAGTTGAGCTGGAAGGCCATATAGTGCAGGGTCCCACAGGGATTGGCCCTGAACCTGGTTCTGTCCTTATATCTTCATCAACAATTTAGATAACAGCATAGAGAGTACACTTACAAAGTTTGCAAATGATACTGAGCTGGGAAGGGTGGCAAGTGCTTTGAAGGCTAGGATTAAATTTCAAAATGATCTGGACAAACTGGAGAAACGGTCTGAAGTAAATAGGATGAAATTCAATAAGGACAAATGCAAAATACTCCATTTAGGAAGGAACAATCAATTGCACACATACAAACTGGGAAATGATGGCCTAGGAAGGAGCACTATGGAAAGGGATCTGGGGGTTATAGTGAATCACATGCTAGATCTGAGTCAGACAGTGGAAATAAGGCACAGAGCAGGTAAGTGATGTGCTCGAAGTCGCACAAGGAGTCAGTGACAGAGTGATGACTCGAATCCAAATCACATGTGTCCCAGACCAGTACCCTATCTATGGGGCAGCGCAGGCACTAGGCATAAGCAGAATAACAATTGCTTAGAGTCCCAAGTAGTTTAAGGGGGCCTTCTCTTAATTATTAGTATGTGTTGTGGAGGGGATGACATTCCCATCTGCAATCTGGACAGGTGAATCGCTGTGTCACCCCAATCCCAATTCCTGGGGCCTATCTCACTCTGCCTCACTGTGTGAACTCCCACTCCTGCGAAGATCACTCACAGCCTCCATTAAGCAAATTGCTCCCAACACAATGAGCGAATGCCTCTAGCCAGCCGCTTACGGGATTATGCAGTGATATGACCCCAGCCACCACCACCCCATGGCCAGATGTAATAATAGGAACTTCCGTTTTACAATGTTCAGTGCTGCTCAGTGCACACTGCAAGCTCACGTTTGTCAGTTTATCAAAGAAATTGATATGTACTCGTCTTGTCACTTCAAATGGAGTCTCTAACACACTTTAGATCAAATGCACTGCTTTAGATAAAATAAACAAACAAATGTATTAAGTACAGAAAGATTTTAAGTGATTATAAGTCAGAGGAAAGCAGGTCAGATTTGGTCAAGATTAAAAAAAACCTGAACATATTCTAAACTAAGCGTAACACTTTCAGCAACCTTACAGTCTTAGATGGTTCTCACCACAGGCTGGCAGGTCTGCTTCCAGCCAGGCCCTTCCCTGGTGATCAGCAATTCAGTTGCTTGCTGGTGTTTGTAAATGGAGGTGGAGGAGAGACTCAACAGCAGAATGTCTCTATTTTTAAAAATGTTCTTTCACGCCCAACCCCCGCCCTTCAGGGTCAGGTGACAAACAATGTCCTGGTATGGGTTCATCCATGCCTGAGTCACATAGGCATCCCTTTATCGATGCTTAGGCTAGTCCATTGTTCCTAGAAGAGCTCATTTATTTTATGCATGCCTTAGTGAGGCACAGATTGCCCCTCTGCTCTTGGAGAGTTTTCCCTGAATCTGCTTCAAGCTATGAAACACACCTTTGGGGACATTACATAACAAAGCCTCTTAACCATACATATGACATTGCAACAAACATACGACTATAGCCATAAGGTTCAGTGTGTCACGAGCATTCCAAAAACACCTCACATGACATACTTTGTGTTAAACAATACACAGTTACGCTGTAAGTGTGATCATGGGGTGTGCAGTGTGTGACGGAGGCAAAAATATTTGTGCTTAGGGCCCCCTACAAGCACTGCTGTAGGGAAATGTAGGCTCCCCAATTTTAACAGTTCACTTTCTGGGGTCCTCTAAATAATGCCTGTTATGCATTTGTATCTGTTATCATCCAAATTATGAAAGCAATTGTACATAGAAATTAGGTCTCTAACGGAGCCTCTGCCAGTAAACCACTAACTGCCAGAAAAGATAGACAAAAGGTAAGCTTTACACTATGTCTAATTGTACAGCACTGCAGCAGCACAGCTGTACCAATACAGCTGCCACAGCAGCACATCGGGTGAAGATGCTCTATGCTGACAGGAGAGAGCACTCCTGTCAGCATAAAAAACCCACCTACATGAGCGACAGAAGCGATATCAGCACGAGAAACTCTCCCGCCGATATAGCATTGTGCACACAAGCACTTAAGTCAGTGTAACTTATGTTGCTCAGGGGGTAGAATATTCACACCCTTGAACTATGTAAGTTTCACTGACATAGACTTTAGTGTAGACACAGCCTTAGTTTAGACCCAGGGTTTGAACAGTGCTCAGAAGCTCGGAAGGAAAATGAACGCAGGTAGTTCTGGGCCTCCAGAGGCAGAGCACTGATTCTACGCTCATATAGAATAACATGCTGACTAACTCTAGCAATATGAATGTTGGGTAAGGAAGAAATGTGCTTAACTATTTTCACTGCATGTAGTATCAAAATGCAAGGACTTTTTAATGACAATAGTTTTTAAATTTTACAATGATGTAATAATGCCTTTCATAATGAAGGCAATGCCAATTACTGTAGAATTTGTTCATCTGATCCCCATTTTCACCTATGTAATTATTGTCTGTGTGCCAATGGACCTTTTGACATCAGTGAGAGTTCTCCCATTGATCTAAATAATAGTTAGCTAGATCAGGCTCTGAATCCTTCAGCTTTTACTCAAGGCAAATACCTAAGTGTGAATGGCAGGTTTTGGCCCTGTGTTTTTAACATGACTGTACACAAAATAAGAATTACCAATCTGTACTTCCAGGACCTGATTTTCAGACATTTATGCAAATGATTATCCATGCAAAATGTACATGCAGCTTTAGGTGCAATTTGCACGTGAAGTAACCACAACTATGTGCACAAACCTGGGAATTACATGCTCATATGGCTCGTTAAACATCTCTGAGTTGGCCTGCAGTTGCATGGTTGAATGTGTGGGTATCTCGCCTGCAAGGTTAAATAACTTGCATGCATCATACTTGATGGTATTCATTATTAATTTTTATTATTTGTATTAATATTTTATGATTTGAGGTAGGGACTAAAAGCCCCAGTTGTGGACTAGGACATCATCATGCTAGGTACTATCGTACTATACAACAAAGAGACTGTCCCTGTCCTCAAGAGCTTAAAAATCATTACCCCACTGTCTGTTCGGGACATGGACACTGTAGCTGCACCAGGTGAAAGTGCTGGATTTGGTTTTTGCCTGATGCAATTTGAAGGTAATTGGTTCACTTTATAGTCCCAATAAAAATACCAGGCCAAATTTAGCTACCATGCCCCCTGTACAATCCCCCTGGCCGCAGTGGGATTGCAAGGGATGGAAGCCTGCCATATGTCTGGCACATGATCATTAATAAAGCAATGCAGCTTTTCTTCAGCTGCTGTGAAAATAATAAGTGGAGTAGATGTTTAAAATGAAAGAATCCACTTTTCAGGCCGTACGTGATATATTATCTAAAATAGGGTATGAAAAATAGGCCAACATATTTGTCATACCCTCTGGGAAGCCTCATGGAGGCAGTGATTAAATTTAACATCCTGACCTTGTCCTCAATCTAATGAATCAAAGTGGACAGAGATGTCCTTGATCCACCTGATGCTTTCTAATGTCCTGGACTCCAAGCCCCCTATAATTTATCCATCTTAAGTCCAAGGATGGTGCAATTGACTAATGCATTGGCCTATCACCTTTCAAATGGAGTTTTAATTCTTCTCGGCCTAAAGTGAAATTATCCTCAGCTTTTTGCTTCTTTCCTTGAAGAATGCAACTGCCTGTAAAGACCCTGTGCTGAAGAACATCAGCTTAACACAGTAAGGTCCGGGTTTTGCATTGGTATCAGCATGTGCATACCACTCAGTCTGTCCACAATCAGGCCTTTACTGAAGATTCTCAAAGAAGTGGAGGAGGACAACTTGCATACATCCATTATGTTTGCCAGTTGTGACAGATGCTAAGTCCTTTATACTGTGATAATCAGGTTCTGTTTGCATTTGAGCTGTTCTTTTATATAATGTAATGAATCACTACTTACTTTTGCATTGCTGTAACCTAATCATGTTTCCAGTACAAACTACCTGAAACAAACAAGCAAAAACAAAAACAGCAAAGATGATGTTCAGACAAGAGGTTAAAAAATGCATTTTTGCCACACAAAATTACATTTCCAGTTCCAGCCCAGAGTTATTGTCCCCACACCATTGCATTCGCTGTTGTAACTGCAAAGTAGGCTTGTAAAATTCTAAAGGCAAAATTTAAACTCCCTCTGGTTTGTTAGAATCTTTCATCATAAAAGAGATCCAGACCCCAGTATGCTAGATGCTATACAAACACAGAACCAAAAGACAGTTCATAGACTCATAGACTCATAGGTCAGAAGGGACCAATATGATCATCTAGTCTGACCTCCCGCACAAGGCAGGCCACAAAACCCTACCCATACACATTTATAACAACCCCGAACCCATGACTGAGTTATTGAAATCCTCAAAAGTGAGATTTGAAGACCTCAAGCTGCAGGGAATCCACCAGCAAGCGACTCATGCCCCATGCTGCAGAGGAAGGCGAAAAACCTCCGTGGCCCCTGCCAATCCGCCCCGGAGGAAAATTCCTTCCCGACCCCAAATATGGCGATCAGCTAAACCCTGAGCATGTGGGCAAGACTCACCAGCCAGCACCCAAAAAAGATTTCTCTGCAGTAACTCAGTTCCCATCCCATCCAGCATTCCCACAGACCATTGAGCAGACTTATCTGCCGATAATCCAAAATCAATTGCTCAAATTAAACTATCCCATCATAACATCCCCTCCATATACTTATCAAGCTTAGTCTTAAAGCCAGATAAGTCATTTGCCCCCACTACTTCCCTCGGAAGGCTATTCCAGAACTTCACTCCCCTAATGGTTAGAAACCTTCGTCTAATTTCTAGTCTAAATTTCCTAATATCCAATTTGTACCCATTCGTCCTCGTGCCTATAATAGTACTAAACTTAAACAATTCCTCTCCCTCCCTAACGTTAATCCCCCTGATATATTTATATAGAGCAAGCATATCCCCCCGGAGCCTTCTTTTGGCCAGGCTAAACAAGCCAAGCTCTTTGAGTCTCCTTTCATAAGGCAGATTTTCCATTCCTCGGATCATCCTAGTAGCCCGTCTCTGAACCTGTTCCAGTTTGAATTCATCCTTCTTAAACATGGGACACCAGAACTGCACACAATATTCCAGGTGGGGTCTCACCAGCGCCGTATATAACGGCACTAACACCTCCTTCTCCTTGCTGGAAATACCTCGCCTGATGCATCCTAAAACCGCATTTGCTTTTTTAACAGCCATATCACATTGGCGGCTCATAGTCATCCTGTAATCAACCAATACCCCAAGGTCCTTCTCCTCCTCCGTCGTTTCCAACTGATGCATCCCCAACGTATATGTAAAATTCTTATTATTAATCCCTAAGTGCATGACCTTGCACTTTTCACTATTATATTTCATCCGATTACTATTGCTCCAGTGTACAAGGTAGTCCAGATCTTCCTGAATAGCATCCCGGTCCTTCTCCGTGTTAGCAATACCCCCCAGCTTCATATCATCCGCAAATTTTATTAACACATTCTCGCTCTTTGTGTCAAGATCAGTTATAAAAAGGTTAAATAAGGTCGGTCCAAGAACCGATCCTTGAGGGACTCCGCTAGTAACCTCCTTCCAGCCTGACAGTTCACCCTTCAGCACGACACGCTGTAGTCTCCCTTTTAACCAGTTCCTTATCCACCTTACAACTTTCACATTCATCCCCATCTTTTCCAATTTAACTAACAGTTCCCCATGCGGAACCGTGTCAAACGCCTTACTGAAGTCGAGGTAAATTAGATCTACCGCATTGCCCTTGTCTAAGTAATCCGTCACCTTCTCAAAGAAGGAGATCAGGTTGGTTTGGCACGATCTACCTTTAGTAAATCCATGTTGCAATTTGTCCCAATTACCATTGACCTCCATGTCCTTAACTACTTTCTCCCTTAAAATTTTTTCCAAGACCTTACACACGACAGACGTCAAGCTAACAGGCCTATAATTACCCGGATCACTTTTATTCCCTTTCTTAAAAATAGGAACTACGTTAGCAATTCTCCAGTTGTATGGCACAACCCCCGAGTTTACCGATTGCTTAAAAATTCTCGCTAACAGGCTCGCAATTTCACGCGCCAGCTCCTTTAATATCCTCGGGTGGAGATTGTCCGGTCCCTCCGATTTTGTCCCATCAAGCTGTTCAAGTTTGGCCTCTACCTCAGATACGGTAATATCCACCACCACATCCAGATTCCCGTTCGTCATCCCTCCATCATCCCTAAACTCCTCACTAGTCTTATTAAAGACCGAGGCAAAGTACTTATTTAGATATTGGGCCATGCCTAGGTTATCCTTAACCTCTGTTCCATCCTCAGCGTATAGCGGCCCCACTTCTTCTTTCTTTGTTTTCTTCTTATTTATGTGACTGTAGAACCTTTTACTATTGATTTTGATTCCCTTCGCAAGGTCCAGTTCTACGCGGCTTTTAGCCTTCCTCACTTTATCCCTACACGTTCTCACCTCACTAAGGTAGCTTCCCTTACTAATCCCGCCTTTCTTCCACTCCCTGTAAGCTTTCTGCTTTTTCCTAATCCCCTCTCTGAGTTGCTTGCTCATCCAGCTTGGCCTGCTACTCCCGCCCATGGTTTTTTTCCCCTTTCTTGGGATGCAGGCTTCCGACAATTTCCGCAGCCGCGACTTAAAGTAATTCCAGGCCTCCTCTGCATTTAAATCCCCAAGTTCCTCCGTCCAATCCACTTCCCTAACTAA